>VDFB02000008.1:274444048-275044048 GCA_007258455.2 Sequoia sempervirens
ATCCGACACGCAGGTAAATAAACTCAATAAATTTTATTAAAAATTGAATACTTGTGCAATCAATTCAATATTAATTTCCACCATAAAGTAATTACATGCCTATTTGTTTTAAACACTCAGCGATGATAATATATCACATGACATTGGAATGCAGCTGGTGAGGGTGGAGCGGAGAATGTACAGATGAAGGTCATGGTGTGCATCCCGGTACTTTAGAGCATGTAGAGAGTGATCAATATGTTGAGCATGATCAGGCTAGACAAGATCAGGAATATGATGTGGCCCCATCAGGTAAAGAAGACCACTCTAAAGTTCTTTTAAACATATTTAATTGCAATTGGTGTATTAATTAATGTAACCATTCGTGTTTCAACTTTAGAGCATGTAGACCGTGATCAACATGTTCAGCATGATTAGGCTAGAGAAGATTAGAACATGATGTGGCCCCATCCGGTATAGAGGACCACCCTCATGTTCTCTTAAACATATTTAATTTCAATTGGTGTATTAATTAATGTAACCTTTCATGTTTCAACTGCAGATCGATTTAGAAGCGTGTTCAACATGTTGAGCATGAGTCTATAACAATAGTTCAGGGACATGATGTGGACCCATCAGGTTAAGAGAACCACTCTAATGTTCTTTCAATTAATCAAATACTTGTAACAATAATAATAAAACATATCAGTTTAACATTTCTTTCTTATTGCAGCAAATCCCCCCTTAAAGCGGCATCCACGTCATGAGCAGATGACTACGTACATTAAGATCACAAGTAGAGGGTAGAACAACTAAAGGGGGACAGATATTGATTTAGAAAATGATACTCCTCTTCAGCTTTATGTAGCTTTGAAAAAGAAACAAAAAAAAAGTGATTGTAATCATATCATGACAACCATATTTTTGATAATATGTAAAAGCTGAAAGAATGATTATTATATGTTAATGAATGAATGTGAATATGTTAATTAATGAATGCTATATGTTATTAATGGATGAATGAATGAATGTTATATGTTATTAATGGATGAATCAATGATTAATGTTATATGATTGGGTATGGGGAATTGAGAGTGATGTGAGGGGGGGGGGGCCAAATGAGCTTCCACCGTCACGTGGTTAGCCTTGTTAAGTAGAGAATATTAAACTATACTCAAAACAAAGAGAAGCTCAATAAGGTAATGCACTTTTCAATATAAGAAATGCATCATTTGAAGCATCAAACCAATATGCAGTCTGTATGTATGATCAGTCGTCAGTCTCCACAATGGTACATTTCCACGAATATATAATATATATATTTTTTTAAAATTTTGCTTCTTCGTCGCAATTTCGACGATAACAACCGACGAATCAACAGAAAGCCTCGACGAAGTTTCTATAGCTACGATGACTAGTTCGTCGAACATTCGACGAACTTCTAGTGTTCTTCCGACGCTACTACTTGCCTATTTCGTCGCATATTCGATGAACTTTTGGTGTTCTTTCGACGCTACTAATTTTGTATTTCGTCACTATTTCGATGAAATTTCCATGTTTCCACGCTAAATTTTTTCCCATTTCGTCGAGCCGACGATGAACTTTTGGTGCAGTTCGTCGGTGGATAAACAAATTTTTTGTCGATATTCTGACAAAATCCTGACGTATGTCACGATGCTGCCGACCGACGATTATTCGCCGTTATTTCGACGTTTAATTTTTCGTCGGCCTTGCGACGAAAAAATAGTGACATAATTTTTTTTTCCATTGCATCGCTCTTCTGACAGATATTTGTCGAACGACCGACGAACGACCGTCAGAAAATGGTGTCAAATCCTGTAGTGTGTGATGCAATGAACAATCCTATAATTGATGCCTAGACAACTCAAGTGACAAACTTGTGAAAAACAATTGAGACTATGAAAATGTCCAAAGAAAAGTCACACATGTCGTATGACCTATGTCCATACCCTTTCGACACAAGTTGATACATGCCAGGTCATTCCCTCTTGGGTGTGTGGCATCCAATTTCACTAAATACAAGGGCAAGACAAACCCCATTAAACACATTCAGGAATTCATGACCAATTGTGTGGACATTTCCTATGAACACACTTACTTGATGAGACTCTTCCCTAAGAGTCTTTTGGGCCCCACACTTGAATGGTTTTCCACTTTATAAAATGGAATAAAATCATGGGACGAACTTGTAGACAAATTTGTGCAAAATTATGCCTATAACATTGACATAGACACCTCCATTACCAGTTTATGCACACTTACACAAGAATACGTTGGTGAAACTTTTATCCCATTCTTCCAAAGATGGATAATTCTAGCAACTTGTTGCCATATTAACATACCTGAGAAAGAAAAAGTTCACATGTTTGTCCAAACACCCCTAGGCCCATTGAAATATGGCTTGCAAGTTCATTGTTGCACAACCTTCATAGACTTAGTCGAAAAGGGTGTCCAACTTGAGAAGACCATTATTGCTAAAGGAGAACTAAAATATGGCCCTAAAATTATGAACATAAACCCACCAATAGACAAGAGTAAATACTGTGTTAAGAATAAACACATTACCAAAGATGGCATTATTGATGCTAAGATGGAAAACATGATAGGTCTAGTGCTTACCCTTAAAGGAGCTCAGCCACAAGAAAAATCAATGACTACACTGACACCTCCTACCAATGTCATTCAAAATAATCAAAATAGTCAAAATGGTCAAAGTCAAGAACAACCCCGTTAGATAAGGAAATTCCCAAAAAGATGTACATACACTGCCTTGGGGGAACCAATCCAAGATGTCCTTAAGAAGCTCCTTCAAAACAGTCTCATCATACTAGAGGACCCTAAGCCATATGACCCAGGAAAATTTAAACAATCATGGTGGGATGACAATGCTTTCTGTGATTACCACCGGGCTAAAGGGCATAAGATCCCTTCTTGTTGACAACTAAGAAATATTGTACAAGACCTCAGTGAAAATCGTACAATTGAGTTGGGTGGGCCACAAATTGCATCAAATATAGGCCATACTATTCACAAAAACCCACTGCAAGACAATGGTTTGAAAAATCCCTCCACATCAGGTCCTAAGATAAATAATAATTGTGCCAACTATACTCGCACTACATTCAACTATTCTAGTGGAACCATTATAAATCATTTTTTTGTTGCTAATGAATACATCAATACCATCACTGTCAAAAGAGCACCTGAATGCAATTTCACTACCCATGGTGGAAAAGTCATCATAGCTGGTCCTCCTCCTTGATAGCCAAAAATTACAATACCTAGTCAATCCACTAAGCAATCACAATCAAGCCCATCCTCCAAGAAATTGTAGCCTAAGGGATAGTTTAACCTTATTGATCAACTAGGAAAGACACCTGCTCAAATTTCTATACATGAGTTGCTACACATTTCTCCCATGCATAAGGCTATACTTGAAAAAACCTTACAAGAGTCCTCTATCCCTAAAGACATTAATGTCAACTAGTTTGAAGCCATGGTGGGATACCTCACTACCCCCCATCATTTAACATTTTCTAATCAAGATTATTCATCATCAAAGTCCAATTATAGCAACACATTACACATTGATTTCTTTATCCATAAGCATAAGGTCAGACAAGTTTTAGTAGATGGCAGAGAAGGGTTGAACATATGCTCCTTAAAATTGGTTAAGGCTCTAGGATTTTCTGACACTTGCATAGATGTTACAAACAAAATTGTTATAAAGGTGTATGATGTTGAAGAACATTCCTCTCGAGGTGTTATCACTATTCCTATCAGAGTTGGGCCAATCATTGTAGATACAACTTTCCAAGTCTGAGATCTTGAATTACCCTATGACATATTGCTTGGTTGACCTTGGATTCATGCCCTCAAAGTTGTTCCATTTTGGTCAATGCCTGAAGTTTCCTTTTGATGGAACAAAAATCATCATATATGGAGACCCCGATCCCTTTCAGTATTGTACCAATCTAAGGGGTATCTCTGAACTTCACATGCCCATCAACTGAGAAGCCTCAAGTTCCTCTTCTTCCAAATTTATTGACCCATCCACACTCACCTCAACATCCATGTCCACTCCTTCCACATCTTCTCCCACACCATCATCCTCCTCGCTTCCAATAGTTGATCCAAGTGTCAAGATCTAGTACCTAGGCTCTAGGGAATTTAATCTAAGTACAACCTATTACATCACCAAAATACCTAAGTCTCCTAAGGTCTATGGTCGAACCTGTTCTAGAATGGAGCCTAAGGAAATTTTTAGGGTTCCTCCATCACACATTTTTATAAAATGGGGTGAAATGAGCAGAGAATGCATCAATGATATATTTACATGGATTTATAAGCACCCAGAAGATCCATCCCCACTACTAGTCTAGATATACAACAAAGGCTATGATATAATGAAGGCAAAAGGCTATGACATAACTATTGGCCTTGGTAGAAAAAAAAATTGGAATGAAGGAACCTATAATGCCTCCTCAAAGACAAAAACTTCTTGTGTTAGGGTATGGACTACTCAAAAATGACGATCGACGTACCAATGTACTTTTGAGTGAGAGTGTGAATGCTTCAGAAAGTGTCAAGACTATTGAGGAATCCGTTACCAAAAATGACTCACATGAATGGGAATTTGGTTCCAAATGATCCCTAAGTGACTATTGCCTTGATGAATTGTTCCTTGAACTTAGAGAACTTACTTCTAAATAAATATTTTGGAAAATGTTTAAGATTGATCTTGCACTGAATAATGACAATCCTAAGATCCCAAAGAAACAAGAAGACTGGGATAGACTTTTTTTCCCAAGGAACAATGAAAATTATGAATCATCTTCCATTCCTATTAGCCATAACCCTGACATGTTTGTCCAACCATCTAATAATAGTGACCCTCATTTGGATTTATCTGATTCACTAAATGACACTACCAACCCGAATGCCAGTCCATTTGTCCCTTATTTTGATAATGAGTATGAATCAAGTGAAGGAGAATATTGGATAGAATCCAACTGGGAGCTGGATGATGAAAATTTTATCTTTAACCTCTCTAAATACATTTGTATGCTTTCTGCATCCCCCCACCATTCACCAATACTTATGATGCTATTTCCTTAGTCTACCTACAACTAATTGATTGGGATCAACAAGGCCCACCAATTATGGACATATTTCAGAATGATGAGGCTATTGCATAATTCATGGGACTGTGTGAGGGCATACCAAGTGGAGATCACAAGGCTGCATTTTCTATTGAACTAGATTGTGGAGCTTACTTTGGGGAGACTTCTCTGTGCTCTAGTTGTAAAATGAAAAATAAAAATAAATCAAAAAATTACACGTCTCTAGGTGAAAACTAAAAGGCACCTTCTGATAATAAAAAATTTAAAATAAAGGACGTATATGCAGGTGAAAACCTCTCTGAGATGCCCAAAGATGGAGGATTGGACTTTCTTCCCATGACTTAGGAAAGATCGGAAATGCTCATAGAGGACACCATGGAAGTCAACATATCTAAAATAGAAGATCCAAAAATTGTCCTCTTTGCAACATCCTTGACAAAAGAAGAGAAACCTGAATCTCACAATTTATTTTCAAGGCGTAAGATTAATTTTGCATGGTCTGATGCCAATATTCCTGGTTTTGATCCAAAACTAGTTTTACACCATTTTCCACTACTTCTAGACGCCAAGCTAGTGCAATAGAAGCTAGGAAAAATGCATCCTCCAATCGGCTTGTTATTCAAAGTAGAACTTAAGAAATTTCTAGATGTGGGATTCATACGGGGCATGTGTAGGATCATCATGGAAAAGAACAGCCCTTAAGTGGCAAAAAATTCAGAAAAATCAGAGTTAGACAACTTGATGTAAAAATTTAAATAAGCTATCGATATTATTTCAAAAATATGTAACAATAAAATCTATAGCAAATTGAATGTAGTTTCTAAAATTATAGGTTTCTTTAAAAAAATTAAAAATATATTTGGTGAAAATTTGAAATTTCAATGTAGCAGTACTTAAATTTCAGGGAAAAAATAAGAAGTAGGTGTATTTTTGACCACCCTAACTACAATAAAATGATAATATTTTTTTATAAGATTTTAGATATAAGTAGAGGACTCATGTTTGGATGTGATGCATATTTTTTTGTAGTTTTTTTCCAAGTGAATAATTAATTAAGAATTTTTTATTACAACTTTTAAAAATATAAAAACTCGTATGTCTGACCACCTTAACTTGGTCAAAAATTCACAAAATTGATTTTTTTTCTTTTAAATCCTATAGTATGTGAAGCATAGAATGTGATGCATGTTTCAAATTTAAAAAATGTGATACTATTTGAAAGCTATAGATGTTTTTCAATCAGCCTATCAATCAGGACTTTAGTCATAATTCAAATAGTAAATGAGTAATAATTGTATATTAAATTCAAAGTAAAGCATAATTTATATTAGTGGAAAATTGAGAATCTCCTCTAAAAACCTCTTTTGTTTTATCAATTTTGGGTAAAGAAAAAGTCGTCAGCCACATACCCTACACATACCCATTATATCATCACTTTTTGGCCCATCATGATCCTGCACATACCCTACGGTCAATAGTTTATGTTCAGTGGATATCCAATCTTATACCAGTCAAAAAGCCAAATGGTCAGATCTGCATCTACACAAATTTTTAGGATCTGAATAAAGTGTGTCCAAAGGATGACTTTTTGTTACCAAACAAAGACATCATAGTTGACCTTACAACAAGATATAAGATGTTGTACCTTATGGATGGTTTCTTGGGTTATAATTAGATTCGTATTGCCCTTGAAGATAAGCATAAAATGACATCCGCATGTCCTTGGGGTACATACTATCGGAACATCATGCCTTTTGGTCTCAAGAATGTAGGTGCAATGCATCAGAGAGCTATGACAACAATATTCCACAACATGATGCACAAGCTAATGAAAGATTATGTGGATGACCTTTTGGAAAAATCCTTGACATGAAAAGATCATTTGAATGTGTTAAACAAATTATTCAAGAAAATGGAGGAATACGTCCTTTTGAATCCCAAGAAATGTGTCTTTGGTGTGACATCAGGGAAACTTTTGGGATACATAGTTTCTCGAAGAGGCATTAAGGTCAATCCTACCAAAGTGAAAGCCATATTAGACATGCCTCCTCCAAAAGGGATAAGTGAACTCAGTACATTGTAAGAAAGGTTGCAATCTATCAGACACTTCATAGCTCAATTGGCCAAGTGTCAATCATGTCAGTATCTCTTGTGTAAGGGTATCCCCTTTGTGTGGACTAATAGATTTCAAGAGGCCTTCCAACTAATAAAGGATTACCTATTGTCACCACCTATTTTAATGCCACCAATCAAAGGGAAACCTTTGATTCTATACATTTGTACAACTTCAATACTGGGGGAATTACTGGAAAAAAATGAGCATGATGAAAAGGAAAGGGCCATATACTACATCAGTTGGACACTAGTTAGATATGAGCTAAATTACACATCCATTGAACATGCTCTCCTAGCAGTTTTCTTCACTACCTAGAAGCTAAGGCATTACATTTTGAGTCACAAGAAACATTTGGTAGAAAAGATAGATCCCTTGAAATAGTCGTGAAAAATTGATAGGTCATTATTTTGAGTGAGTACAAAATTCAATATGTGGAATCAAAGGCTATAAAGGGACAAGTGATAGAAGATCAACTAGAAGATACACCTATACAAGGCGATCACCCTTTGGTGGTAGATTTTTAGGATGAGTCCATATTTCATACAAAATATAAATCACCTTGGAAACTTTACTTTGACGAGTCTCATACTACTCATGGTTTGAGAGCATGAATACTATTTATAACACTATAAGGAGATTCCATTCCAAAGTCATTCTGCATTTCTTTTCCATGTACAAATAACATTGCATGATATGAGGCACTTGTCACAGGACTCAGAATGGCCATAAAATGGAAAATAAAAAATTTGCATGTCCTCGAAAATTCTCAACTGGTCATCAACCAAGTCAACAATGACTACAACACCAAGGATGAGAATTTAATGCCCTATTAAAGAATGGTTGAAATTTTTCAATCATACTTCCACATGCTTGATTTTAAATAGATTATGAGGGCACAAGACAAGGAAGTATATGCAATGGCTACAATCGGGTCTCCCCTAGACATTCCAAGCAACGTGCCTTAGTTTGAATTCTTGGTAGAACAACTTTTGGTTCCTACATATGACATTCCAGAATCAAAGATGGTTTGTGAGCTTGTTCATCCCAATTCTCCTTGGTATCAAGACATTTATCACTATCTCAAATCCCAAGCCCTTCCCCTCAACCTATCCAACAACCAATGAAAGTATTTTATTCATAAAGCCACTCGATACATCATCATCACTGACAACCTATATTAGCGTAGCTTTGACGATACCCTTATTTGATGTCTCAAAACTAATGAAGCACGAAAAACCTTACACAAGGTACATTAGGGTATATGTGGATCTCATTCAAGTGGTCCTACTTTAGCTAAGAAGATCACAAGACTTGGGTGTTATTGGCCGACTATGGAAAAGGATGCACTTGAGTTTTTCAGGACATGTCACCAGTGTCAGATACATAGTGATTTGATTCATGCAGTAGCACAAGAACTTCAACTGATTACTTCTTTGTGGCCCTTCAGACAATGGGGACTTGACCTCATGGGAAAAATATATCCTACCTCTTCCAAAGACCACAAATTCATTATCACCGCCACTGAGTACTTCACTAAGTGGATCAAATCCATCCCTCTCACATATATAACCAACAAAAAAATTTCCAAATTTATCCTTAACTACATCATCTACAAGTATGGTGTACCCTATTCTATCATCACAGACAATCAGCATCCTTTCAAAAATCAAGGCGTTCATGAGTTATGTGAATGATTCCATATCCAACACCATTTCTCCACACCATACTACCCACAAGGAAATAGTCAAGCTGAGGCATCCAATAAAACCATCATCAAAATTCTTAAGAAGACAGTCAATGACATTGGTTGTGACTGGCATATCCAACTAATCGTTGCTATGTGGGCCTATCATACCAGTATCTGCATGCCTATAGGAGCCACTCCATTTGCCTTCGTCTTTAGAGCCAAAGCCATCTTTCCCATCGAGGTTGAAATTCTCTCTTTGTGAGTCTCCCTAAAGGGTCTAATTGATGATGAGGATTATAGATAGCACAAATGCATGAATTAGAAATGTTAGAGGAATGCAGACACAATGCCTTGAATAATTTATAGGGATATCAAAATCATCTTTGTCACAATTATAACAAAAGATTCATGGTCAGAAAGTTTGACATTGGTGACTTGGTCCTCAAGCAAAATACCAAGAATTAATCTGATCGAAAAAAACCTAGAAAGTTTGAACCAAAATGGTTGGGTCCTTATGTCATCACATCCTCTTTTGGTTTTGGAGCATATCAGCTAGCCACTCCAAATGGTGAACAACTAAAAAAGCCTATCAATAGTCTACATCTTTGAAAGTTCCATGTATAGCATCAAAAATTCTAGCCGAAAACCATCAAAAATACAAAAGAATAGAAAAATATAACAAAATTGTCACCCTAATGAAAACCTGGAAAATAGGCATCTTGGTAAACATGAACTTTAGATAAGTACCATGGTGAAAACCTAGAAAACAAGCACCATGTGTAGTTGGTTTTGCTTCACCATCTACTGTCACTCTATCTGCCTTAGTCCATACTAAATATCCACTTTTTTGACATCACCATGACACCCCATCACAAAGCCCTACCATTCCTTTCATTGCTAACAATGATTGACATCAAGTCCTGCATACCATCCATCTATGACCCCAAACATGTATTTTTTTTACATCCTTCAAACTTGGCTAGTCTGGAACCTGACTAGGGCCATTACTTTATCATCCAACTGCAGTGGGTATCACATGTGGTTCTTCCAATCTTAAAATTTCCTAAAAAAAGACCAAAAATATTGAAAAATGTCCTAAAAAAAGACTTAAAAAATGAAAATTTTCCTAAAGAAAAAACACCTAAAAATTGAAAAATGTCCTAAAGAAATACAAAAAAAAATCAAAATATGAAAAAAGCACACAAAATAGAGTTGCAACTTGTCAAGTCAGTCATGTCAATCAATCTTCGTCATTTGTTGAACTACATTGTCTATGTGCATTTTCTATGTAGGCAAGGCTCATGTTTGAGCCCCTGAGACATTAGGTCAGTCCTTTTAGGTTTTTCAAAATAAAACTCATCACTCAATCTTTTGTCATCAAGACAAATTCATTGGTCATATCGAACTATGAGGTCTCTCAGTGTATGATGTAGGCAAGACCATCAGTCAATGAGCCCCCGAGGCGGCACTAGGTTAGTTCATTAGGGTTCATGACAATGCATTGGCAGACATGTCAAATGTTTTAAGTCAACCAATTCATTTTTAAATTGTCAAAATCCTCAAAAAAACTTTGGAAATCATTAAATCAACAAGTCAACTTTGTCAACAAAAGTCAAATTCAGTCAACTTTGGTCAAACTCACTCAAAACTAGTCAAACTGTCAACTCTTGGTTATTCTTTAGATGTTTTCTTCTAAAGAATCGCCCTTGTCATTTACTTATGCCTTAATATTTGTCCTTCCTAAGCCACATGATCGTCATCTAGCATTTTGAGGGATCCTCTCGGCATTTGATGATCAATCCTCTCAACATTGACATTATTTAGGATGTGTCCTTCCTGAATTTGGAAAACTTTGACAATCAACACCTTGAAATTGTCAAACCTAACAACTTTGGAATTTGACACCATCAAAATTGCTATCTTGACATTAAAACACTTGAAATTTAGACACACTTGGCAAACATTATCTTGGCATTTGTCCTTGAATCTTTCATCATGATAGTTTCTCCACAATGTCCTAGTGATAGGATTTAGAGAGGTAATGACATATCATGATGATTGGCTTCTCTTGTCTCTTTTAGGCAGTCATGTTGCTAGTTCCTCAAGGATGTCCTGGCAATAGGATTTAGTGAAGCAACAACATTTCATGACTTTTCTTTATTGTCTTTCTTTTCTTTTATGCTTGTGGTTAATTATGAAAAAAAGACTAGGGCAATAATGCTTTTAGGTGCATGAGTCATGATCATCCTTGTCTATGACTACTTGTCTCATGTGATGGTACAACCTTGTACACCTTGATCTATGTCATATCATGGTGGTTTTTTTTTATTACAATAATCCTCCCAATGATGATTAAGAGCAATAATTGTTAAGTCATGTGGTAACATGTTGAAGGATTTGGTCTTCGAGCTAACATTCATCTCCTTCTATATTGTCATATCATCTCATCCATCTCATGATGATATCTTGTGACATACAAAAACATAAGTGAATATATGATTATATAGGCATTGCATTAGGTTTGTACACATTCACATAACATGTAAGTTCATACATCATCCTTATCATTAAAGCACATATATGATATCACATATTGCATTATCCATACATCACCATACAGTCATGCATTATAAAATACATAATCATAAATATGGCATCCATTACAATCATACAGTATGCATCCATATAATCAACATTAGAACATAATATCGTCATAGAATATAATCATAAATAACCATCACATCATCATGGCATCTCATCATAAGTAGCTATCATAAATGCATACATGGCATGGCATATAGAAGACATCATCATAGGAATAATAAATTCATAAATCACATCACATATAGGAATCATATGGTCATCATAACTGCATCATCATAATCATCATCTGATAATCATATATCATAACACATCATCATCACATAACATATAGCATGTAGGCCACATCAAAACCACATCATATATATAATCTCAAAAAATCATGTCACAGGATAAAGTCACGAGATATCCCAAAAATAGAGCTCGCAGGCTCAATGGTCAAAGTATAAAGTGTTATAACATGAATATCTGAAATATGATAATAAGATAAAAATGTCAAGTTTCCTAGGAAGTGATCTCCTCATCCCCTCGTGGAGAAGAGCATGGTGACTGATAACCTATAATTGGCACTGACATAACCTATGAGGACATGGTAGCATGCATCTGTGAAGCTGAGGGAACTACTACTAATGGCATCATCTCTATAGTGACATGAGGCTATTAGGCTACTGTCGCATGAGTCTGAGAGGTCAATGGATTAGTGATTGGAAAATGACTGTGCTATGATCTATGCCCTGACCCAGATGACCCATGGCTATGACCTGACCTATGACTGGAGGAATTCCTATGAGAATGGTGAGACCTATGGCCTGATGAATACACTGAGGAAGTAGAGCCACCCACACTACTCTGACTACAGCTACTATGACTATGGTTGCTACTCCCTAATCCTATCCCTATCCTACTAGATAATCTAGATGATCTAGGATCCCTTTGATCAGCCATAATTGCACACTCATATAACATTTTGTATTGTCCTCTACTCGCATTGACCTTGGAAAGCTCCCTAGCCACATCCACAACTGACCGTGTGCACAACTGAGCAAACTAGCTGCACCAACTCTCCATCTCTCGGCACTGAATCTCTACCTAGTCCTTCTCTACTTGCAAGGAATCTATCTTTGTAGTGGCCTCATCCAACCTCCACTACATGTCAGCTAAACACCGATCCATTATGACATCCCATGGAAATGGTGGCACACTAGATATATTCAGATCCCTATCTATCATCTTCTCATGTAGCTACCTCTCTACCTCATCCATCTCCTCCCCAATGTCTGTTCCATAATCATCATCACCAGCTCACTCCTCTCCTCCCCTGACATCAATCACCTCTGCCTCTGGTTGTATCACCTCTGCCTCCACCTCTGCCCGGACCTCCTCCTCCCTACCCTCCACCCTTACCTCCTATCTCCCCTGCCCCTTCTATCTAACCTCCTCCTCATGTCTCCCATGTGCCTCTGGCTATCTCTCATTAACTACCTCACCTCCTCCTCCAACACCTCGGGAATAGAATCTAGGGCAACTCTCTCCACTCATTGTCTGACTCTCCTAGTCTATCTCCTCTGTCTCCTCCTCTCCTCCTCCTCCAACACCTCAAGAATGGCATCTAGGGCCCCTCTCTCTACTCACTGTTTTACTCTCCTATTTTATCTCCCTCTATCTCCTCCTCTCCTCCTCCTCCTACCACCATCACCATCTCCTCCATCATCTCCTCCCCCATCTCCACCACTTCCCCCTCCATCTCCTATGTGACCATCTCCTTGGCCTTCATCTCTTCATCTCCCCTTTCCCCTTCGGCCTCCTTGTTGCACCCTTGGTATAACTAATATGAGATCCACAGGTGTCAAACAATCAGAATCTATCAAGGGAATAGGTCGATGTGTCTGCTACCACACAGCAAAATCTATAGTCATCCATAGATCTAAAAAACATCCACTCCAACCCCATGGATGTGCCACCAATCCATCTATTTGTTGCTCAAAAAAGGATATCGATATGATGGGACCCCAAGCAAGCTCCCATGACAATCTGGAATACTTCGTTGTACCCATAGGTACACCTTGCTACTTTCCAAACTAATGTAGTACAGGTTGGGGTAGGTACATCTCAATGATGATCTAAGACTATACAACATGACCTATCAAATATTGGAACTTCCTACAAAATGGAAAATGGTCTCCCTTGTCATCCCACGTCGTGTGATACCTGTATAGTATCCAAACAAATGCAATCATTGTGTTAATCTTGTGCCACCAGAAGCCTCTCTCTTTGACTCTCATCTGCTATAATGCTCATGCATATAGATATACACAAGGTATCCCATCCACTAACTGTGGCCTTTGAATAGGTGGCTAGAAAATAGGAATGTGCTCCCAATCCTAGATCATCAGTAAAGTCATGTTGTAGCTAATGTTACTCACACCCTTGCATGCTACCTCGTGCAACTGATGATAGACCATGCCAATAGACAAGGCCCCCATGCAAAAATAATTTTTCCTACTACATATGGACTAGCACATCACCCCATTCAATTAGGAATCCATGTCCCCAATGATCTAGAATCAGGACCCTGACAATCAACATGCATGACACAACATCCCACTATGGGTAGTGCTCGGCTACATACTCCCACCGAATCTCATACACATTAACACCAAGGCTCATACCATCATCTACCTCATATAAATCTATCATGGCCTACACTCCCCATTAAGGATCATAAACCACCTGCTCTCCTCTAATCAGAATATGCAAAATCCAGTAGACATCCTCCAAAGTAATCATAGCCTCTCTCATTGGCAAGTGGAAGGAACATGTCTCCAACTATCATCTCTTAGCCAATGCTATCAGTAGTCCCCTATTAGCCCATATAATGGGAATATAGGTCATGTAGTACAACCCCAATTGCATCTTTCATCTCTTCTCTCTGTCCGTGAGCTGATCCCAAAATGCATATGTAGATGGTTTGAACTCTCAAGTGTAGATCAATGCCAATCATTTCTACACATGTGGAGACAGGAGTTAGAACATTCTTGAAAATTATTATTACCATCTATCTAACTAAACATAAACAAAGAGTGAGTCTAAAGCTAAGTCAACCATGGTCAACCCTAGTCAAAGTCAAATGCATTATGTTGACTTCATTTGTGTCACAGTTTGGTGTTTGCATCATTCCATACAACACTTGTGTCGCACTATGGCACTTGCGTCATTTGGACTCAAAAATGTGTGATCTTCAATCGATTACATCACTCCATAATCAAAAACATCATTTTCAAATGGAATATATCACTTGGCTTCTCGTATGCATTACAATCTTATGAATGCATCACTATACCTATCATTTACACTGCAAGATGACAAATGTGTCTTGACATTTGGACAATACATTGCACTAAATTGAAAACCTAACAAGACAATTGTGTTTGCGTCGTGAAAAAAAAAATGCATTGAACGCGACCATGAATGCAACTAACTTGAATGGTTATGTCGTGCCGCATTCGATGACCTCTCTAAAACCCTAATAAAGCATGAAAAATGATAAAATCACAAAGCGGGTAAGATGTACATACCACTGGGTCTGCGCCCTATGGCCATCTAAATGTCTAGATGATGTAACTATGATGCTTTGTAATAGGAATCACCATCTTTGTGTGCACTCTCCTCACTCTGAGCTCTCCAAATTGACAAGTGTGAAAGTGAAAATGAATTGACTTTTACCCATTTTCAGCCTATTTATAGGATCAAAATGGGATTTTCTTGAAATTTTTATTATTGGAGACTCTTTTGACCAACTTTGACCAACCTTTTGACTTCCTTAAACATGTCGAAATCTAAAACCATACGTACCATTGCTCTTCTGGTCATCAAATTAACTTGTCTGGAAACTATACAAATTTTTCTGTCACTGAGCCAAAATTTGAAAATTTTCCTGAGGGGGTATAGATACTCTGTACCTTCGCTGGGGCATGTTTCTGACTAAATTATCTTTGTCACAATGTGATAGGCTGCATTGTGACAAAGAAGGGGAAAATGTAGACACATAAAAATGACCTAGGACTGCAAGCTCTATTTTTTTCCACATTCTTCCTAGAATAATTAAAACATTTAATTATGTCCTTGGTCCACTTTCAACTATTAGTTAAATAATTCACAATTATTTAATTAATTCATGTCTTTGTTCCTCTTAATTATTTAAATAAATAAATTTTATTTATTTATTTAAATGCGTCACTAATTTTCTTTTGTCTTTCCATAATTAAATAAATTCCTTAATTTATTTAGTTATCTTGGTCCATTAATTCTTCTAGATTATTTAAATAAATAAATTTTATTTATTTATTTAAATGCATCATTAATTTCTAAAGTTTTCTTATAATTAAATAAATTCTTTAATTTATTTAATTATTGTCCACCTTGGCATTTTTAGAATTTTAAATAAAATTATTTACTTAAAAAGGTCCCATTTTCTAATTTTGCCTCTTTTAGTAAATAATTTAAATAACTATTTATTGTCATGTGACCCCACCTTTTTTAATTAAATTTATTTTTAATTCAAAATAGCCTTTTTCCTCAACTAATCATGTAATTTCCAATATTATTTGATTTTCCAGCTCTCCTTTTTTGTGCCATTCTTATCTCCTTGTCACATGCATTGTCAACCCTTGATTTAATTTTCTCAAATCAAATCTTGTCCACTTATTTCAAATTTCACCTAATATTTCTCTAACCCTAATTGTGGGTTGTCATATTGAATCTTGTCCATTGATTCTAGGGCATTTACCAATCTTCAATCTTGGCCATTCATCCAAAAAAAAAATTCTATCAGATGGGTATGTGTAGGATCATGATGGGCCAAAAAGTGGCAATATGATGGGTATGTGGTTGACAACCCATTTTTTACCCAAAATTGATGAAAAACAAAAGGGTTTTTAAAGGAGATTCAACTCTCCACCAATATAAATTATGCTTCACTTTGAATTTAATAATTATTTATTATTCATTTTCTATTCAAATTATGGCTAAAGTCCATTAATAGACTGATTAAAAAACATCTATAGCTTTCAAACGATATCACATTTTTTGAATCCAAAACATACGTCACATTATATGCTTTGCATACTATAGGATTAAAAAATTAAAATTTGAATTTCATGAAGTTTTGACCAAGTTAAGGTGGTTAGACATATGATGTTTTTATTTTTTAAAAATTTGTAATAAAAAAATCATAATTAATTATTTACTTGGAAAAAAATTACAAAAATATGCATCACATTAACATGATTCCTCTACTTATATCTAAAATATTATAAAAAAATATTATCATTTTATTGTGGTTAGGGTGGTCAGATAGACACCTAGTTCTTATTTTTTCTGAAATTTAAGTACTACTCATTGAAATTTCAAATTTTCACCAAATAGATTTCTTTTATTTTTAAACATACCTAGTAGTTTAGAAACTAAATTCAATTTTCTACAAATTCTATTCTTACATATTTTTGAAATAATATACATAACTTATTCAATTTTTTACGTCAAGTTTCCTAACTCTATTTTTTCCAATTTTTTTGCCACTTAAGGGCCTATTTTTTCTGTGATGATCTTGCACATACCCAGATGCCAATTTTTCTCTCATTTTGACATCTCATGCAGTCTTGTTTTAGGCACTCTTCATCTCTCTTGGAATTTTGGCATACTTTAGGCATAGTTTAGAGTTTCTTACTAGTTTTATATTATTGCATTTCATCATCAAATCCTTCAACATTTCCTTTGGTCTTGGCATTGTCACATATTGTTCACACAAAATCTGAAGGAAAATTACATATTGCAGCAAAAAGAGAAGGTGTAATGGAGGTAAATCATTGAGGTTGAAGGCTTATGGCAATATCTCTCTTTTTTTTCATGTTTTCCTCCTTTGTGCTTCATTATTGACTTTGGGTTTTCATTTATTTAGGTACTAATTTGCTAGCCTAGAATTTCCCCATAGTCACATAACCTATTAGACCTCGTGAAGAATAATTTTTGAAATCATATCAAAAGTTGAAGGTAAAATGCATAGTAGAATTATCCCTTAGGAACATACACCAACTCATGATTGAGCCACCTATCCTTGATGAAACTATGATTAAACCAAAATCATTTCCAAACATCCAAGAGCAACCTATAACAAATCCTCCTACCATTTCTTATAAGAGGCCATGAGACAACCAAAACAATCCTATTCTGCCTCCTAAAGTTTAAAAAGTTCATAAAGGTAAATGTCCCCTAAAAGAAGAGAAGAAACCTATGATTGAAAAACCACTCTTACAAAAGCTTAAATTGGCAACTGATTGAAATGAAATTGAAATGCTAGAGAGGGTAGGCATAGACATTGTGCTATTTCTCATATGTTACAAATGTAATAACCCATCTATAACCCAAAATTTACCACTATATTTTTTTTTTTGTTTCTTGATTATTATCTCATTATGTGTTTATTCAATTATATACTCAGGTACTTCTATCCATATGGGATAGGAATCCATCCATCCGAGATAGGAATCCAACCATATGGGTTAGGTATTTGTCCATACGAGACAAGGGTTCATCTATCCATCTGGGATAGGCATCTACCCATAAAAGATAGGAATGTGCTCTAGCCAGAGACTTTGACTCATCAAGACCATCTGGGTCCTGAGTCACTCACTAAAGACTACACCTCCCCTTGGAGGTGAACCGAGGTCGTCGTCCTTAGCAATATGTAATATTAACTATATAGCTTGAGTCCTACCTTAGAATTCGTCCTAAGGCCTCAGGGAGTCAAGCGAATCCATTCGGGATTCCTTCTGAGTATATAAAGAACATGTTTTAATCATACTTTTATGTTACACATTATTAACTCCCCCTTAACAATCAAGCAATTCTCTTGAATTATTAATTTTTAATTTATTTATTTTATTCTTTTCTAACTTTTCCTAACCCCATCCCTGAACGCCTGAGGTACTAGGAGCATTCTTCATTTCCCAGACCGCCTACATACCCTGTTCCAAACAGGATCAAGGCATAAAATATGTAGTTATGTTTTCTAAACTATGTTTGATGTGAACTGTTTTGTGGGTACATAGCCCTTTCTAGGGCCTCATTTCCCCAGACAGTTCCTCTTTGATTGCTACCCACAAAGGGAAGCAATGAAAAAAAAGAAGTATAAGTAGATACTCTCCAAGACTATTACTTGTTTCCTAGATATCAAAATCCTAATTCCTAATGATGTCTCCCTTGAACCCATTTGAGATTCAATTACCTTTCAATTAACATATCTTCAAAATAAATTCTATCAATTCTATAATGGGGTTTTCTAGGTTTGAACTAGTGAAGTTTTCATTCATTTACAATTATCTTATAAAATTATTGATCCAAGAGAGATTACCCATCTCTTGGATTTTAATACACCAGATGTTCCTTATTACTCCCTGGCGATTTAAAGGGACGGTGCCACAGACCACGACGACATTACCCGTAAACGTGAGCCAAAGGCACCACTAATACTGAACACTACTAGGTTTTAGTTTCAACTCTTGATTAATGTTTACCTAGCTAAGAAAGAAAATAGCAACTATCTAACTTCTTCTTGCAAGATAACATACTTTTGAAAATCAAATGAACATTATTATGTACTAACTACACCATGGCCAATAAATTTTGAGATACTAATCTTCCTTTTTCAAAAGAAATAATAAATTGGGATTAAACATTTCATACATAAGGAAAGTAAATAATTACTAAGGATTAATGCAATGCCATCATTTAATAATTATCCTCTTAAAAAAATTTAGCTATCGTTTAATTCATCAATCATTAACCACTTGAAAAAATATAATTAATTTTATTTTATTGACATTTCCAATCTATTTTGTAAATAAATTATTTACATAATAACATTAATTTATCACAAATTCACTAAGTGAAAAGAAAAATTAAATAAGTTGAAATAACTCATTAAAATTTATTGTGTCAAAGTCAATTAAGTTAACTTAATATTAATTATATGAAAAAAAGAGAATAATAATAATAGTAATAATTTTACTCATTACTTTACTAACTAAAGAAAAGCATACATTTAAAGAAAGTATCCATTTTCATAAAAAAAAATTAAATTAATATTTCTAAAAGAATTATAAAATAATTTATAAGTAAATAATCCATTTTTAAAAATAAAAAAATATGATTTTGTGAATCATAAAATAATTTAGAAGTATATAATCCATTTAAAAAAAACAAATCTGATTTTTGTGAAGTATAAAATAATTTAGAAGTAAATAATCCATTTAAAAAAAAACAAATCTGATTTTGTGAATTATAAAATAATTTAGAAGTAAATAATCCATTTAAAAAAAAAACAAATCTGATTTTGTGAATTATAAAATAATTTAGAAGTACATAATCCATTTAAAAAAAAACAAATCTGATTTTGTGCTTTATAGTTTTAAATTTCTATTTTGTACAACTTACTTAAATTGTTTCCTTTATAAAAGAAATCTTTTATTTATTTTTTTCTTTTTCTTAATTTATTGTTATAGTTTCCCCTTCTAATTGATTTGTTGAAAAATCAAAGAATATTTCCTTTTGCCATAGTTTTATAATTTTTGTTTAAGAAACATTTCTAAAAGAAAAAATGAAAAAAAATATTTCTTTAAGTTTCCAATTTTAAAATTACCAATATTCCCTTTAAGTTTCTGATTTTAGAATTACTGGTATAAAAATACCTCATAAAAGAATTGAGATCAAATTTATTCACTTATTATTAAACAATTTAATTATTTCCCTCTTTCATGTATAAGCTTGATAAACGATCTCTTTAATCAACTAACTATAATCTTAGTTTTAATATTTAAAATAGAATTTAATTAATTTAATATTTCTAATAATAATAAATACAATTTTACAAATAAAAGTATTAACAAAAATTAAATTTTCAAAACACTAAAATTTATTATATAATTAGTAACAATTTATATTGTAAGGAAAAGACCCAAGAAAGTTAATAAAAATTACACTCTAATATTTGAAGAAATTTGATAAGGTTTTCTAAGAAGCCTTATAAACTTAAGATGTTTTATACATATTTCGTATATATATTTGAATTAAATTTTTTTAGCAAAATAATTTATTTATTCTAAAGAGAAAGTTACATTATAACATCAATGAATCCTTTGAAAAAAACAAATAAATTTTCAATAAATTTTTAGAAAATTCTCAATTATGTTTTCAATAATTTGTTTTTTTATTAATAAGAAGTCAAGCATGAATTGAGTAAATTTTAATCTAATTAGGCAATATTCAAATGAAAATAAAAGATAAATTTGCAAAGAGAGGTAAGATAAATTTTGTTTTAGAAAGTAATTTTTTTTTTTAAATTTTCTTTAGATAAGATTTAAGTTATGTTTTAAAAGAATTTTCTTTTTAGTTATTCTTCAATAGAATTGAAAGAAAAGAAAAATAAGAACAAAATTTTTTTATCAATCTTAAATCTTAGCATAAGTAAATATTTTAAACCTTACCATAAAACTTAATCCTTCCTATAAAATTATTATCAAATTTAAATCTAACTCATTTGAAAGCAAGGTTGTCATGGAGTAAAAGAAATTACTCTAAATCAGTTAAGGGAGAAGGGAGCATCATTGATGCCTACCTGTAACACAAATTTTCCAACTCCTTTCTCTGTTGAATCCACGCTCTTTGATCCTTCCAACTCTTTTCTCTTCTACAACCAAGCATGGAAAAATGTCCTCCTCCTACTTCCTATCTTTCCTAAGAACTTACTATGCAAAGAAAGGTATGGAATCAAGAATGAAAATCAATGTTTTGAAAAATTATTTTTTTCTTCCTCCCTAAGAAGAGGTTAGAGAGCCATATTTATAGCAAATTGCATACTATTTCAATCATCAAGCTTTGTTGGTAAAATTAGCAGTCAAGATTTAATATTGAAAATCAACGATTAAGATCAAAAAAGTGAAGGGAGAGTTTCTATTTTAACTCATGAGGGGATAATGATAACTTTTAAATTTAAAAATACGGATAAAGATGGAATTGTTAAGATTGGGAAAGTGAAGGGAAAGTTTCTATTTTAACTCATGAGGGGATAATGATAACTTTTAAATTTAAAAATATGGATAAAGATGTACTTGAAGTTTCTTATTTTACATATAGTTATAAAATGATGTTTCTGAAAAAAAAGAATAGTTGATTGATAAGGGAAGATTTAATTCCAAAATGAGTGGGAAAAAAAAAATAGAATGATGAAGTAGGAAAATATGTAAACATTTTAAATCAAATAGAATTAAAAAAAACAAAACTCTTATTTCTAAAATTAAATTTTCCATTGCAATTTTTTATTTATTATTTATTATTTATTTTTTTATAAAGTAACTATTTTATTTTCACAATAATTAAATTTATAACTTTAACTTTATTATTATCATTATTATTAATTTGGTTAAGTTTTGATAAAATAAAATAATAATTACCATCAAACCAACTTAATTTAATAATCAAAGAGTCTTATTTCAGATGTTCTAGGAGGGTTGTGACATCCTCCCCCCCCTTATATTGTGCATTGTCCCAATGCACTTATTCAACAACTTCAAAAGTATAAAGTCTAAAACAAGAAAGGAAACAATTGTTGCATTTCATTTTCATCTTCCCATGTGGCATTTTCTTCATCATACTGATCTCATTGCACCTTACACTGCTTAACCTCTCTGTTGCGCAATCGATACTAGCGCCTCTCTAGGATTGTAAGGCTCTACCATTATTCCCCCTGGATCCTTGACCTATAATGCATTCCAATTTAGAATATGTTCTTCATTATGTATATATTTCTTAAGAAGTGATATATGGAATACATCATGGATACGACCCATTTGGGGAGGTAAGGCCAATCAACAAGCAACTGGATTTATCTTTCTAAAATTTCAAAAGGGCCAACATATCGATGTGCTAGTTTAGCTTTCTTCCCAAACTTTATAGAACTCTTGTGAGGCCTGACCGTCAAGAATACCCTTTCACCTACCTCAAACACCCTTTGAGTCCTCTTTTTATCTGCATAACTCTTTGTCTATCTAAGGCTTCCTTTAATCTTTTCCTTATTTCTATAGTTTTTTCTTCCATTTCCTTCAACATATCAGGACCAATTATTATTCTATCTTCAAGGCTATCCCAACTTAAGGGTGTTCGATAAAGCCTTCCATATAAAGCCTCAAAAGGAGCCATTCCTAGAGAAGATTGGAAAGTGTTGTTATAAGAAAACTCCACTAATGGAAGGTACTCTTCCCACTTTGTTTGTTGGTCCATGCAGTACATACGAAGTAGGTCTTCTACAATTTGATTTGTTCTCTTTGTTTGTCCATCAGTTTCAGGATGGTATGCTAAACTAAAATTTAGTTGTGTTCCTAATGCTGACTGAAGAGTTGACCAAAACCTTGAAGTAAATCTAATCTCTATCTGATATGATTTTCTCAGGAATGCCATGAAGCCTAAATATTTCCCGTACAAAAAGTTTTCCCAAGGTAGGGGCATCATCAGTTAATTTCCCTGGTATAAAGTGAGCCACTTTGGTGAGCTTATCAATCACCACCATTATTGCATTATGCCTAAAAGGTGTCATAGGTAGCCCTTGTACAAAATCTATGCTAATGACCTGCCATTTGTGAAGTGGTATATCATGGGGATACAACAACCCTGCTGGATAATTATGTTCTACTTTTACCCTTTGACATTCCAAGCACTTGGCCACATAATGCACTATGTCCTTTTTCATCCCATGCAAAAAGTATAATTACTTTAGGTCTACATAAAGTTTATTTACCCTAGGATGCCCTGAATAAGGAGTATTATGAGCTTCTATTAAAACTATCTTCCTTAATTCACCCAAGTTAGGGACATAGATTCTATTATTGAATCTCAATAATCTATCTTCATCAAGGGAGTACCCTTCAACCTTTTGGTTAGTTGGATCATTTTCCAAGATTAACTTAACTTGTTCATACCACGGATCCTACTTTTGTTCTTCCATCACTTGTTCCTTGAAAGATGTTTTGAAGATTGCTATGGTCATTAAGTGCCTTCTTCTACTTAAAGCATCTACCACCCTATTTTCCTTACCCTTGATGTAATCAATTTCAAAATCATATTCGCTTAAGAACTCTAACCATCTTCTTTTCCTAGCATTCAAGTGGGATTGAGTGAAGATATATTGAGTCCTTGATGATCTATTTTTAATTCAAAAGGCTTTCCCAATAAAAAGTGCCTGCATTTTTGTAGGGCGTGAACAATGGCTGCTAACTCTAAATCATGGGGGGCATAGTTTATTTCACGGGTCTTCAATTTCCTTGATTCGTAGGCCACCACACCTTCATCTTGAATCAAGACTCCCCCTAGTCCTTCAATAGAAGCATCTGTTACCACTATGAAGTTCCCATTTGGATCTGGGACCTTTAAAATAGGTGCAGTAGTTAGCTTTTCTTTTATAATTTTAAATGTCTTGTCACTTTGTTCATTCCACAAAAATTTCTTACCCTTCCTTTGCAATGAAGTACTGGGTTTGAAATTTTAGAGAATCCTTCAACAAACCTTCTATAATATCTTGCTAATCCCATAAAACTTCTCACCTCTGAAATATTTTTAAGAATTGGCCATTCCACTATTGCCTTTATCTTTTTAGGGTCAACTGCAATTCCTTAGATATGAAATGCCCAAGATAGTGAATATTCTTTTCAAAGAAAGCACATTTTGACAATTTTCCATCTAATTTATGTTCCCTTAATCTTTGCAAAACTAGTTGAAGTTGTGCCAAATGCTCTTCTTCATTTTTTGAGTAAATTAGAATGTCATCCAAAAATACCAAGACAAATTTGTCTAAGTCGTGAAAGACACTATTCATTAGGTTCATAAAAGCACCTGGAGCATTAGTTACACTGAAGGGTACAACTGTAAACTCATAATGCCCATACCTTGTCCTAAATGTTGTCTTTGGGATGTCTTCTTCTTTTATTCTAAGTTGATGGTACCCTGATCGAAGGTCAATTTTGGAAAACATTGCTAATCCCTTCATTTGATCAAAAAGATCCTCAATGCGTGGTAAAGGGTACCTATTATTTATTGTGACCTTATTTAACATTCTATAATCAATACACAACCTAAAAGTCCCATATTTCTTCTTAACGAACAAGACTGGTGCTCCCCAAGGAGATACACATGGCCTTATCAATCCCTTTTTTAGGAGTTCTTCTAATTGCATCTTGAGTTCTACTAGTTCTGTTGTGTTCATACGGTATGGTGCCCTTGAAACTGGTTCAGCTCTAGGTATAATATCAATGAATCCTTTGTTGGGGACCTCATTGTGGTTGGTTGACTCTAATTTGACCTTGCATTCTTGGACATTCTCTAGCACAGTGATTTTCTCCACACATGAAGCATCCACCTAGTGGTCCCCATTGCACTTGATTCCTTGGGTAATTGTTTCTTGTTTCGTTGAACCTTGGTAGGTTAGTTGACCTGTTGAAGTTCCTCTGATCATTTCTATTAAAGTTTCCCCTATTATTTCCATTGTACCCATTCCTTTGATTTTGAATTGGTGGTGGACTTCTTTTAGATGAGTTATTCCTTTGATTCTTGTTAAAGTTATGGTTCCCCTTGAATTCTTGTTTCCTTTTAGAAGATGGGTTCCTGTTATTATTGAAGTTCTACCTTGCTGCTACTAGAGCTTGTAGTTTCATTTCCTACTTAAGGGATTTTTCCAACACATCATTCATGTTTTCAGGTCCAAGCAGGTCAACCTCTGCCCCTATATTGGTGTTCAAACCTAAAATAAACTTCCTTGTTTGACTTTTCTTATCCTCTTGGTAATGGGCACATACTTCAATAACTTAGAAAACTTATCCCAATATTGTTGTACTATTAATGACCCTTGTCAAAGGTTATGGAATTCAATGATCTTCTCATCAAAAAATAGTTGTGGCAACCACCTCTTGCAAAAGTGTTGAACAAATTGATCCCATGTAATTGTTTCCTTGTTGAAACCATTTTGTTCCTTAGTGTTAGTCCACCAACTAGCTACCTCCTCAACGAGCTGATAGGAACCACATAAGGCTTTATTTGTTTCACTAAAATCTCTTAACTCAAAGTATTTTTCCATCTCATTTAACCAATTTTCTGCTCCTTCACCTATTTGCCTCCCATCAAAGTTGGGTGGGGTAATTTTCTTCAAGTCCTTATATAACTCCATGATATTATTTTCTCTCCTAGGTGCAATTTTGCTCACCTCATTTGCTTGTTGATTATTAGGAGGGTTCTCATTCTCAGGTTCAATTATGTTTTCAATAGTTTTTTTCCTTGCCCTAAGGTCTTGCACAGACTGTTCCAAGGAGCTAATCTTTTCCCTCTGTTCTGTTAATAGATTTATTATGACATCAATTCCTGTGTTGTTACACCCTTGTGCTTGTTGTTCATTACTATTATTCTCTTCTTGATTTTGACTAGCTCTAGCATGATTTGCTCTTGTCCTTGCCATTTAAAATTCCTAAAATTACAATTTTCCCAATTAATAATTTGAAAAGTCTCAAAAATAAATTTTAAATTTTAAATTTTAAATTACTAATTGTGCAAGTTGTATTGAGCTCAAGGCCTAGATTTCAAACATAGCTCTCATACCACATGTAACAACCCATCTATAACCCAAAATTTACCACTATATTTTAATTTTTTTGTTTCTTGATTATTATCTCATTATGTGTTTATTAAATTATATACTTAGGTACTTCTATCCATATGGGATAGGCATCCTGTAACGCCCCACCACAAAACCGTAGAGGACAACAAGCTACTACACTTAAGAAAATATTTTTTATTTTTTTTTAATTACAACATACCAAAGTTTGAGGAATAATTGCAACCATGAATCTACAACTAAGTCCTCTAAGGTTTCGTAATAGTGCTATAAGAACTCCCATTATCCAATTAACAAGGATTAACCCAAATACCCAACAATAATGAATGTCCATTCCATGACATCAATTCCACCTTATCAAAGATCATTTCAAATAACTAACATACGCAATAAACATTACTTACATTATCCATTATAAAAGAGAGTTCACGACTAATTACAATATCACATCATTACAATAGTGCTTCCTAAGATCAACAAGGAAAAATACACATTTGAGTATAATACATGATACAACAATTTATAGTACAATACAAGTATAAGGGGATAGTCCCCACGAACTGGGGTGAGTGCATAAGTCCACAACAATAGGAACAGTCACCATGAACACAATCCACTGCAAGGGAACCCAATGGAGAGATAGGCAAGTTCCACCCGACCATGTGGAACCCAAAGTTCCACCTCCTGTGCTAGGAGATAAAACTAGGTCCCTTATCCAAGAAACATACAATATTACCTACAACACTAACACCACTTTCAAGGTTAATGAACATAGGGGCCGACATACAAATAGACTCCCTCCTAGGTCTCTGAGGACCAACCTACAACAACTTGACCAAAGACACTTGCTTAATAGTCACAAATTCTCAATTCTACCATCAAGACTCACTACCACATATAATCCTTTGAACA
The DNA here is from genome assembly GCA_007258455.2 of Sequoia sempervirens. Lineage (NCBI taxonomy): Eukaryota > Viridiplantae > Streptophyta > Pinopsida > Cupressales > Cupressaceae > Sequoia > Sequoia sempervirens. Next base: position 274,471,192 of record VDFB02000008.1, read on the forward strand.
TAGTACTATGACTACACAAAATTCCCAATAATACGATCCTTATTCCAATCACACATTTTCCCTTAACCCCATAATTCAAATAAAGGACTAGTTTCCCCAAATAATCATACTTGACAATAACAATATCATCAATATTCTGAATAATTAAAACACAACGAATTTTACTAACGACCATTAGATAATTATAGGGATTAGAAACATTATTAATTACAAGGGGTAAATCAAATCACTTACTATTTACTCTAAATCAATAAAATTGAATAATCTATCCATTTACAGAATACTCGATTCACTTAATTATTTAAGCATGCTTTTACCTATGACAATTTAAATACTTATTTTGACAATAATAGCCAAATTAATGGTCTTTTATTAACTACAATTTTAATTTTATTGTAGTCTTATTATTAATCCTCAATTCATTCCAATTATTAGAATATTACAAAATAATTCAGTCAAATTCCATAAAAATATTTCCAAATTTCATATTCAATTCATGTAGCCTTGACCCCGCATTTAAATTCCATAATAAAGATATTTTCCTCAAATAAAATTAATATTTTTATAAAATTTAATTATTAATTACTTTTCACTTCAAATATAATTTCTTTATTTAACTAATTCTTTTTTATTCTATAATTTGTTTTTAAGATAATTACGTAAATATTAACTAAACTATAAAGATCCACTTAAAAGGAGATAGTTTTAGAAAAGTTTATCCTAAAATAAGTAAATAATATCTAATCAACTTTTCTTTCTATTTTATGAACTTATTTTCTTAATAAGAATATTCAATGGAATTATGACTTTTATTTCCAAGTTTTTAGGCCTAAAGGAAAACTTGCCTCTTATAAGCCAAGAGAGTAGCATAAAAGACAAAAATTATAGGAATCTAATATTTGTTTCTTCTTTTTTTTTTCTTGAAAAGAAATACATGCAAGGTGCGAAAGCATAGGCATGTATGATCACACCCATTAATGCATCCTTTATTAATTAATATTTTCACTTACTCAAATAGTTTTTTTTTTTTAATCATAAACCATGATATAGCATAATTTTCTTCTAAACCATCCTCACGTTGCTAACCATAATGTGCCGTGGAAATATATATATGTATCTATAAGGATATGTGTGTTATTATCGAATGAAGGCATAGTAATATCATTAATATTTCTAAGCAAAACATCACATAGTAAGATTAACAAATACTTTTGTAGACAACTAATTTTTATAAAGGTAAACTTTGATGGAACCCATCTAAGACTCTAAATATTATGAGGTGGATTGCATTGCAAAGTGACCTATAACCGCACCCAAGATTACCAAGAAAAGAATAATGGTTGGTGTATTAAGAAAGTGGTGTTTGTTGTTAAGAATGTGATAGATATTTACATATACTAACTGATCTACATTTAGCCTGAAAGAATGTGTTCCAAGTTTATAGAAAATAGATGGAGTTTCAAATAGAAACCTCAGAGAGTATATCCCGTTGTGCATTTTCTAAAATTTGGTGGTTTATAAGTCAATCTAAAAATAGACCTTCTGTAAGTGATGCGTGCCAGAAGATTTATTGCAAAGGCTTTAGAACTTTCAAACAAATGCAAAAAATGAAAAGGATGTGCAGAGCCTTAGACTTAGACCTGTACTATACATTGGCAAGCTGGGTAGTATAACACCCATTTTCCTCACAGGGCTGTGTTTCCTTGTGATACAGATGACCCAGATAACTGTTGCTTCAACAAACTACTCTCTCATCAAAACTCATTCTTTTTATAATCTTGTACGATCTTATCATCATAACTTAGGTGACTATGGCACTGCTAGCCAGTTCTACATGGCATCCGTCAAGGAAGGCCAAGGACCACAATATTTGTGTCACCTTGCTTTGGGCTGTGACAGGTTAAGCGAGGCTGGGAGACATTAATAGTTAACACTCAAATTTTGAAAGAGATTCAGAAGCGCGGGGTTTGTGAAAAGGCTAAAGAAACTTTCAATCAAATGCAGTTGGCAAGGTAAATCAACATTCCATAGCCTTCACTAGCATCTTCACTGCTTGTGATAAAATGAGAGCTATGGCACAGTGCATGAACACGCATCAATACACAAAGAATGGCCAAGTTTTATGAGATATTGCAATTGTAGCTACGTTGGTAGATATACATATAATTTATGGAGGTTTATATAAGACGGGAAACCTGTCTATTCAAATGCTACAAGGAATAATGGATTCTCATGCAAACAAGAAATGCAGATAAAGGAATTGATAAGGTTTGGAAACACATATGACATGAAAGTGTTGCAATGGTGAAAAATAAATCGTCAATCTAGATAAAGCATTTACAAAGGCCAAAACACTTAACAATAATAGAAAGATATTCAGAATAAATAACACTCTACAATATTATTATTGAGTAATTTACATACCGAAACCGTAAATTTAAATTCCAAATATCCTTTGATAATTCACTTCTGATCCCCTCAACAATCTCCTTTTATGGATATTTTGCACCAGCTAATCTAAAGAAGGCTTTTGCCATCGATTAATAAGGTAGCTGAACCCCCCAATAGACATGGCGTCCCCTGAGAGGATATCTTCTTTTCCCCATTCAAGATCCACCCTCTTTTTTTTCCTTCCAAAATCCCCCCCAATATTTAGAATAAATCCCCCCTGTAACTGTAAACCAACTCCATTCTAAAAAAAGAAAACAAAACAAAAACAAAAAATTGTAACTTTCTTTTTTTTTTTTTCCAAAAGAATCTCTATTTTTTTTTATTAAAAAAGAAAGTAAAATCCTCCTATTAAATAAAATATTAAAATATTTAAGTTGGAAAACTTATCCTCACCCCACAAAATCCGATTAAAAGCATTTTATTTTAAAACTCATAATAATAGAATATAATATATATTTGATTTTTTTACCCAAGCTGGTAAAAATCATTTACCCCAAACCTACAATTTATAATTAATTATATAATCCACTTGAAATATTCTATTCACCTACCTTCTTATAAATATTATCCATTTCCAATAATACATTTTAAATTTCTATCATTATAAACCATGATTACCGATTTATATGTATACTTATATAAATTTATATATCAAATTACTATAATGAATAAGACAACTAAAGTATAATATTAGACAATTCCAATCAATCAAACCAAAATTCAAAGCAAATACCCAACCACTACCCTGGGTCGACATACAAAACCTCATACAACACAACTAGCCAACTAAGAGAACTGACAAAACCGATGGGGTGACATACCATTAACTCATCCTCGTCAAGAATGGTGGTTAGGGTAAGGGACCGAATGTTATCTCCTGTTCAACATATCCATTGGGTTCAAGGCATGCTCAGACCTGCTAATTCAGGTGGAGACATAGCCTAGTATCTATTCACTCAAACATACAAATTAGAGTGCATATTCATAATAGCTTAATTACATTGAAAGAGATTCTAGCAATTCGTAACTCATTCTCGTATGTCTCCACACGTCCAATGGTACGATGCCACTCTTTCCACCTATCCTCACAACATACTACTACATCACCTAACTATCTAATTAAATCTCTACATCATAATAATAACAAAACAATGTGCATCATATTGACAAAAATACCATCAGAAGCTTTTGCTCCATCTTCTTCCTTAGATTCCTTAGTCAGACTACCTGCACGTCCAAGGTGAGAGTGGAGGGGTACTACATCCTCCCCCCCTAAAACTTGACTTACTCCTGGAAGTCACAAACTAGGGTGGAAACATAACACATTAGTACCATAAATTTCTATTACCACATCAAATTTGATTCATTACATGAAAATTGTATACACTAGTTTTTCTTATGAAAGGAATTCAACTCACAAGGATATATACTTATACACTCCATTTCATGCATAATCTACCCTTCTAATTTTTTTAAAGTCACAATAGTAACACAATCAAAACCTTCATTTCAATTGATTCCATATTACACTATTAAGCAATGAATAGGAAAAAAGGCTACATTCCATAAAACACAACATAATTATACAAAACACACATTTTTCTTCAATTATCCATCATTTACCAACAAGAGATTTCACTTCATTCTTTTTACAACACTAAATCTCATGACATATTGAATAAAAGATCAAGATTTTACACTTTTTAGAAGCATGGAAGCATAATTTATCATTTCATAGATACTTTTGTCATGATTTGACATACATACTTCACATACACAAATTCACATCACCAGGAATCACATCACAAGGCCACACAAGGGTCTATCCAGACACCGATAAGCAGCATACTAATCTAGGATACATAATCCATGAGCCAAGAGCCAATATCCATCTCACATAATCCATACCTAACACTCAGTGGCTTGATGGTCTTAGGCCACACACATAATGAGACCATCCAAACAAGACCACAATGACCCATCTCTTGTTTACAAGGTGGTTAGCCTCAAAGAGATAGTCATCACACATAGGTGGGTAGTGGGTCCTAGCTATAAAATAGCCTCACATACCCCCATCCTCAAGGTTCCTTGCGTCTACTTCCTCGTATACACTCACCAAGTCCGCCTCATATGTCCTTGGAGAGAAATCACAATACGACACATGGCCGACCTCAAAAACAACAAAGATAAACTAGTTCAGCCACCAAAGTCATAAAACAAACATCAAATAAGATTCAATCTCAACAGTAAAGCAAGAAATGCGCACAATTTCAACACTAAATCAAATGTAACCATGAGGGCTATGAGAAAATAAGTCACAAAGTGTGGCTAAACCATTACAATCAAACATAAACAAAATGTCAGCCTTCAAGGTCAATTGAAAATCATCAACAATCATATAGGAAGTCCTCAATCTTCAAAATTGCACAATACAACACTATGTGACTAGATACTAGCCACCAAATGAGGAAGGAGGGAACATCGTCTAGCTATAACAATAGCCCTCATGTGGTGCAAAGTGAGCATGCCATCCACATGACCTAGAGTGTGCTCCTCGGCTACACCCTGCCTCGCGTCATCACGCGACATGGACTAACCAAGTGGCCCATGCACTCCTTGGTTGCTCGCATAGGATGTGCACCTCGGCCTCCATCCTGCATTGCATCACAATTTGACATGGTCATACACCAGCCGGAGAAGGCACACACTGGTCACATGCCGCATGGCAGTGTGTCTGTGGCTCCGCAGAAGTAGGCACGCGCTAGACACACCTCGCATAGCGATACCTTGTGGAGAAGGCACACATAGGTACTCACTATTGCCAGAGGTACACATGGCTAGGACCTACCCATATGCTAACCGACACATACATTGTCAAAAGCAAACATGAGTATCCCTCTACAAGTGTGTGAGGCCCCATTGCACTCATCACACAAATAGGCTATCATAGCACATCTCATAGTGCACCTTCACATGTCTATGTACATGGCATCGTGTCCTCAAGCCCAGCTCGCTACCATCAACAACACGGCATCATCACTAGCACTGTGTTAAAACATCATTGGGGTGTGGCATCGCATCCGTTTCATCATGTCAGAACATGTGCAGATATGGTCTATATAATGTATATAAGAATATATCAATATGGGGCTACCCGAGTTTCACCTCTCATACAGATGAGGTTGACTTGCTAATGCCAGCTCAACATCCCTATGGATAGCCAAGCATATACTAACAAACCAATGCTGCTATACTCAAAACTGTGGGAATTAGGCTTACACATATGAATCAAGTACCATGATCCATCATAAGGGGAAGTAGTGAGTACTTTTCCTTCAAATCGGTTGAGCTAAGACTACTCTGCATCACAATATGCATACGCTGCACACTATGCCCAAGGAACTTTGTGGCTGCTACTACCCCTTCACGGATTGAGGGACTGGAGAACCAAAAGAAAAGAATCTATGAAACTATCTTTTGGCTACTCATATATAAATTTCAACCGCCCGTGGGTTGGCCCCCAATCGGTAACACTCATGCAACACATGAATGGTATGGTTCTTTCCATACCAAGGAAAACAACAGTTTCCCCATGGATGGGTACATAGTATCACCATCGCATGGCACACAAAGCAAGCACAGGTATTCACAACACTCAATCAATGCACACTTACTGGATTCCCACATTTACAGGGGTTACAATTACATGCATAATTCCATTACTCTTCAAAAGATCACATTCCATAAGTACTATTTTCCATATATCTCATGATGCTACAAGCCAATATCATGATTACTATGATCACTTAACAACTCCAACTAATAAATTCACATTCACCTCTATTCATTTAGTATAACATTTTTTCCTTCATAACATATGCATATGTAGACTAACTTTTCTTCTAGACAGAATAAATAAACAGGACAACATAATGGGCTCATATGAAACCAAAGTGCCCAGTGTTAGAACCTGTGCTCTGATACCAAGTGTAACGCCCCACCACGAAACCCTAGAGGACAACAAGCTACTACACTTAAGAATTTTTTATTTTTATTTTTAATTACAACATACCAAAGTTTAAGGAATAATTGTAACCATGAATCTACAACTAAGTCCTCTAAGGTTCCGTAATAGCGCTATAAGAACTCCCATTATCCAATTAACAAGGATTAACCCAAATACCCAACAATAATGAATGTCCATTCCATGACATCAATTCCACCTTATCAAAGATTATTTCAAATAACTAACATACGCAATGAACATTACTTACATTATCCATTATAAAAGAGAGTTCACGACTAGTTACAATATCACATCATTACAATAGTGCTTCCTAAGATCAACAGGGAAAAATACACATCTGAGTATAATACATGATACAAAAATTTATAGTACAATACAAGTATAAGGAGATAGTCCCCACGAATTGGGGTGAGTGCATAAGTCCACAACAATAGGAATAGTCACCATGAACACAATCCACTGCAAGGGAACCCAATGGAGAGATAGGCACATTCCACCCGACCATGTGGAACCCAAAGTTCCACCCCCCGTGCTAGGAGATAACACTAGGTCCCTTATCCAACAAACATACAATATTACCTACAACACTAACACCACTTCCAAGGTTAATGAACATAGGGGCCGACATACAAATAGACTCCCTCCTAGGTCTCTGAGGACCAACCTACAACAACTTGACCAAAGACACTTGCTTAATAGTCACCAATTCTCAATTCTACCATCAAGACTCACTACCACATATAATCCTTTAAACATAGTACTATGACTACACAAAATTCCCAATAATACGATCCTTATTCCAATCACACATTTTCCCTTAACCCCATAATTCAAATAAAGGACTAGTTTCCCCAAATAATCATACTTGACAATAACAATATCATCAATATTCTAAATAATTAAAACACAACGAATTTTACTAACAACCATTAGATAATTATAGGGATAAGAAACATTATTAATTACAAGGGGTAAATCAAATCACTTACTATTTACTCTAAATCAATAAAATTGAATAATCTATCCATTTACAGAATACTCGATTCACTTAATTATTTAAGCATGCTTTTACCTATGACAATTTAAATAATTATTTTGAAAATAATAGCCAAATTAATGGTCTTTTATTAACTACCATTTTAATTTTATTGTAGTCTTATTATTAATCCTCAATTCATTCCAATTATTAGAATATTACAAAATAATTCATTCAAATTCCATAAAAATATTTCCAAATTTCATATTCAATTCCTGTAGCCTTGACCCCGCATTTAAATTCCATAATAAAGATATTTTCCTCAAATAAAATTAATATTTTTATTAAATTTAATTATTAATTACTTTTCACTTCAAATATAATTTCTTTATTTAACTAATTCTTTTTTTTTCTATAATTTGTTTTTAAGATAATTACATAAATATTAACTAAACTATAAAGATCCACTTAAAAGGAGATAGTTTTAGAAAAGTTTATCCTAAAATAAGAAAATAATATCTAATCAACTTTTCTTTCTATTTTATGAACTTATTTTCTTAATAAGAATATTCAGTGGAATTATCACTTTTATTTCCAAGTTTTTAGGCATAAAGGAAAACTTGCCTCTTATAAGCCAAGAGAGTAGCATAAAAGACAAAAATTATAGGAATCTAATATTTGTTTCTTCTATTTTTTTTCTTGAAAAGAAATACATGCAAGGTGTGAAAGCATAGGCATGTATGATCATACCCATTAACACATCCTTTATTAATTAATATTTTCACTTACTCAAACATTTTTTTTTTTTAATCATAAACCATGATACAACATCATTTTCTTCTAAACCATCCTCACGTTGCTAACCATAATGTGCCGTGGAAATATATATATGTATCTATATGGATAGGTGTGTTATTATCGAATGAAGGCATAGAAATATCATTAATATTTCTAAGCAAAACATCACATAGTAAGATTAACAAATACTTTCGTAGACAACTAATTTTTATAGAGGTAAACTTTGATGGAACCCGTCTAAGACCCTAAAGATTATGAGGTGGATTGCATTGCAAAGTGACCTATAACCGCACCCAAGATTACCAAGAAAAGAACAATGGTTGGTGCATTAAGAAAGCGGTGTTTGCTGTTAAGAATGTGATAGATATTTACATATACTAACTGATCTACATTTAGCCTGAAAGAATGTGTTCCAAGTTTACAGAAAATAGACGGAGTTTCAAATAGAAACCTCAGAGAGTATATCCCGTTGTGCATTTTCTAAAATTTGGTGGTTTATAAGTCAATTTAAAAATAGACCTTCTCTAAGTGATGTGCGCCAGAATATTTATTGCAAAGGCTTTAGAACTTTCAAACAAATGCAGAAAATGAAAAGGATGTGCAGAGCCTTAGACTTAGACCTGTACTGTACAATGGCAAGCTGGGTAGTATAACACCCATTTTCCTCACAGGGCTGCATTTCCTTGTGATACAAATGACCCAGATAACTATTGCTTCAACGGACTACTCTCTCATCAAAACTCATTCATTTTATAATCTTGTACGATCTTATCATCATAAAGGTGACTATGGCACTACTAGCCATTTCTACATGGTGTCCGTCAAGGAAGGCCAAGGATAATAGATTTGTGTCACCTTGCTTTGGGCTGCGACAGGTTAAGCGAGGCTGGGAGACATTAATAGTTAACACTCAAATTTTTAAACAGATTCAGAAGCACGGGGTTTGTGAAAAGGCTAAAGAAACTTTCAATCAAATGCAGTTGGCAAGGTAAATCAACATTCCATAGCCTTCACTGGCATCTTCACTGGTTGTGATAAAATGAGAGCTATGGCACAGTGCATGAACATGCATCAATACACAAAGAATGGCCAAGTTTTATGAGATATTGCAATTGCAGCTACGTTGGCAGACATACATATAATTTATGGAGGTTTATATAAGATGGGAAACCTGTCTATTTGAATGCCACAAGGAATAATGGTTTCTCATGCAAACAAAAAATGCAGATCAAGGAATTGATAAGGTTTGGAAACACAGATGACACGAAAGTGTTACAATGGTGAAAAATAAATCATCAATCTGGATAAAGCATTTACAAAGGCCAAAACACTTAACAATAATAGAAAGATATTCAAAATAAATAACACTCTACAATATTATTATTTAGTAATTTACATACCAGAACCGTAAATTTAAATTCCAAATATCCTTTAATAATTCACCTCTGATCCCCTCAACAATCTCCTTTTATGGATATTTTGCACCAGCTGATCTAAAGAAGGCTTTTGCCATCGATTAACAGGGTAGCTGAACCCCCCAATAGACATGGCATCCCCTGAGAGGATATCTTCTTTTCCCCATTCAAGATCCACCCTCCTTTTTTTTTTTCCTTCCAAAATCCCCCCCAATATTTATAATAAATCCACCACTGTAACTGTAAACCAACTCCATTCTAAAAAAACAAAACAAAACAAAAAACAAAAAATAGTAACTTTCTTTTTTTTTTTTCCAAAAGAATCTCTATTATTATTTTTTATTAAAAAAGAAAGTAAAATCCTCCTATTAAATAAAATATTAAAATATTTAAGTTAGAAAACTTATCCTCACCCCACAAAATCCGATTAAAAGCATTTTATTTTAAAACTCATAATAATAGAATATAATATATATTTGATTTTTTTACCCAAGCTGGTAAAAATCATTTACCCCAAACCTACAATTTATAATTAATTATATAATCCACTTGAAATATTCTATTCACCTACCTTCTTATAAATATGATCCATTTCCAATAATACATTTTAAATTTCTATCATTATAAACCACGATTACCGATTTATATATATACTTATATAGATTTATATATTAAATTACTATAATGAATAAGACAACTAAAGTATAATATTATACAATTCCAATCAATCAAACCAAAATTTGAAGCAAATACCCAACCACTACCCTGGGTCGACATACAAAACCTCATACAACACAACTAGCCAACTAACATAACTGACAAGACTGATGGGGTGACATACAATTAACTCATCCTTGTCAAGGATGGTGGTTAGGGTAAGGGACCGAATGTTATCTCCTGTTCAACATATCCATTGGGTTCAAGGCATGCTCAAACCTGCTAATTCATGTGGAGACATAGCCTAGTACCTGTTCACTCAAACATGCAAATTAGAGTGCATATTCATAATAGCTTAATTACATTGAAAGAGATTCTAGCAATTCGTAACTCATTCTCATATGTCTCCACACGTCCAATGGTACGATGCCACTCTTTCCACCTATCCTCACAACATACTACTGCATCACCTAACTATCTAATTAAATCTCTACATCATAATAATAACAAAACAATGTGCATCATATTGACAAAAATACCATCAGAAGCTTTTGCTCCATCTTCCTCTTTAGATTCCTTAGTCAGACTACCTGCACGTCTAAGGTGAGAGTGGAGGGGTAGGTATTTGTCCATACGGGACAAGGGTTCATCTATCCATCTGGGATAGGCATCTACCCATAAAAGATAGGAATGTGCTCTGGCTAGAGACTTTGACTCATTGAGAGCATCCAAGTCTTGAGTCACTCACTAAAGACTACACCTCCCCTTGGAGGTGCACCGAGGTCATCGTCCTTAGGATTATGTTTAATATTAACTATATAGCTTTAGTCCTGCCTCAGAATTCGGCCTAAGGCCTTGGGGAGTCAAGCGAATCGATTCGGGATTCCTTCTGAGTATATAAAGAACATGTTTTAATCTTACTTTTATGTTACACATTATTAACCCCCCCTTAACAATCAAGCAATTCCCTTGAATTATTAATTTTTAATTGATTTATTTTTTTTCTAACTTTTCCTAACCCCATCCCTAAATGCCTGAGGTACTGGGAGCATTCTTCATTTCCCAGACCGCCTACATACCCTGCTTCCAAATAGGATCAAGGCGTAGTTCTGTTTTCTAAACTATTTTTAATGTGAACTGTTTTGTGGGTACGCAGCCCTTTCTAGGGCCTCATTTCCCCAGATAGTTCCTCTTCGACTACTACCCACGAAGGGAAGCAATGAAAAAAATGAAGAAGTATAAGTAGATAGTCTCCAAGACTATTACTTGTTTCCTAGATATCAAAATCCTAATTCCTAATGATGTCTCCCTTGAACCCATTTGAGATTCAATTACCATTCAATTAATATATCTTCTAAATAAATTCTATCAATTCTACAATGGGGTTTTCTAGGTTTGAACTAGCGAAGTTTTCATTCATTTACAATTATCTTATTAAATTATTGATCCAAGAGAGATTACCCGTCTGTTGGATTTTAATACACTAGGTGTTCCTTATTACTCCCCGGCAATTTAAAAGGACGGTGCCACAGACGCCGTTGTTGCAGCTATATTAGGCTATAGATGTAGTAGCTCAAGCACGATGACATTACCCATAAACGTGAGCCAGAGGCACTGCTAATACCGAACACTACTAGGTTTTAGTTTCAACTCTTGATTAATGTTTACCTAGCTAAGAAAGAAAATAGCAACTATCTAATTTCTTCTTGCAAGATAACATACTTTTGAAAATGAAATGAACATTATTATTATGTACTAACTACACCATGTCCAATAAATTTTGAGATACTAATCTTCCTTTTTCAAAATAAATAATAAATTGGGATTAAACATTTCATACATAAGGAAAGTAAATAATTACTAAGGATTAATGCAATTCCATCATTTAATAATTATCCTCTTAAAGAAAATTAGCTATCGTTTAATTCATCAATCATTAACCACTTGACAAAATATAATTAATTTAATTCTATTGACATTTCTAATCTATTTTGTAAATAAATTAGTTACATAATAAAATTAATTTATCACAAATTCACTAAGTGAAAAGAAAAATTAAATAAGTTGAAGTAACTCATTAAAATTTATTGTGTCAAAGTCAATTAATTTAACTTAATATTAATTATATGAAAAAAAGAGAATAATAATAATAGTAATAATTTTACTCATTACTTTACTAACTAAAGAACAACATACATTTAAAGAAAGTATCCATTTTCATAAAAAAAAATTAAATTAATATTTCTAAAAGAATTATAAAATAATTTATAAGTAAATAATCCATTTTTAAAAATAAAAAAATATGATTTTGTGAATCATAAAATAATTTAGAAGTAGATAATCCATTTAAAAAAACAAATCTGATTTTTGTGATTTATAAAATAATTTAGAAGTAAATTATCCATTTAAAAAAAACCAAATCTGATTTTGTGAATTATAAAATAATTTAGAAGTAAATAATCCATTTAAAAAAAAAACAAATCTGATTTTGTGAATTATAAAATAATTTAGAAGTATATAATCTATTTAATAAAAAACAAATCTAATTTTGTGCTTTATAGTTTTAAATTTCTATTTTCTACAACTTACTTAAATTATTTCCTTTATAAAAGAAATCTTTTATTTATTTTTTTCTTTTTTCTTAATTTATTGTTATAGTTTCCCCTTCTAATTGATTTGTTGAAAAATCAAAGAATATTTCCTTTTGCCATAGTTTTATAATTTTTGTTTAAAAAACATTTCTAAAAGAAAAACATGAAAAAAAATATTTCTTTAAGTTTCCAATTTTAAAATTACCAATATTCCCTTTAAGTTTCCAATTTTAGAATTGCTGTTATAAAAATACCTCATAAAAGAATTGAGATCAAATTTATTCACTTATTATTAAACAATTTAATTATTTCCCTCTTTCATGTATAAGCTTGATAAACGATCTCTTTAATCAACTAACTATAATCTTAGTTTTAATATTTAAAATAGAATTTAATTAATTTAATCTTTCTAATAATAATAAATACAATTTTACAAATAAAAGTATTAACAAAAATTAAATTTTCAAATCACTAAAATTCATTATATAATTAGTAACAATGTATATTGTAAGGAAAAGACCCAAGAAAGTTAATAAAAGTTACACTCTAATATTTGAAGAAATTTGATAAGGTTTTCAAAGAAGCCTTATAAACTTAAGATGTTTTATACATGTTTCGTATATATATTTGAATTAAAACTTTTTAGCAAAATAATATATTTATTTTAAAGAGAAAGTTAAATTATAACATCAATGAATCCTTTGAAAAAAATAAAATAAATTTTCAATAAATTTTTAGAAAGTTCTCAATTATGGTTTCAATAATTTGTTTTTTTACTAATAAGAAGTCAAGCATGAATTTAGTAAATTTTAATCTAATTAGGCAATATTCAAATGAAAATAAAAGATAAATTTGCAGAGAGAAGTAAGATAAATTTTATTTTAGAAAGTAATTTTTTTTTTTTTAACTTTTCTTTAGATAAGATTTAAGTTATGTTTTAAAAGAATTTTCTTCTTACTTATTCTTCAATAGAATTTTAAGAAAATAAAAATAAGAACAAAATGTTTTATCAATCTTAAATCTTAGCATAAGTAAATATTTTAAACCTTACCATAAAACGCAAATTTTCCAAATCCTTTCTCTGTTGAATCCATGATCTTTGATCCTTCCAATTCTTTTCTCTTCTACAACCAAGCACGGAAAAATGTTCTCCTCCTACTTCCTATCTTTCCTAAGAAATTACTATGCAAAGAAAGGTATGGAATCAAGAATGAAAATCAATTTTTTGAAAAATTATTTTTTTCTTCCTCCCTAAAAAGAGGTTAGAGAGCCATATTTATAGAAAATTGCATACTATTTCAATCATTGAGCTTTGTTGGTAAAATCAACGGTCAAGATTTAATATTGAAAATCAACGATTAAGATCAGAAAAGTGAAGGGAAAATTTCTATTTTAACTCATGAGGGGATAATAATAACTTTTAAATTTAAAAATATGGATAAAGATGGAATTGTTAAGATTGGGAAAGTTAAGGGAAAGTTTCTATTTTAACTCATGAGGGGATAATGATAACTTTTAAATTTAAAAATATGGATAAAGATGTACTTGAAGTTTCTTATTTTACATATAGTTATAAAATGATGTTTCTGAAAAAAAGAATAGTTGATTGATAAGGGAAGATTTAATTCCAAAATGAGTGGCAAAAAAAAAAATAGAATGATGAAGTAGGAAAATATGTAAACATTAAATTAAATAAAATAGAATTTAAAAAAAATACTCTTATTTCTAAAATTAAATTTTGCATTGCAAGTTTATTTATTTGTTTTATTTTTTATAAAGTAACTATTTTATTTTCTCAATAATTAAATTTATAACTTTAACTTTATTATTATCATTATTATTAATTTGGTTAAGTTTTGATAAAATAAAATAATAATTACCATCAAACCAACTTAATTTAATAATCAAAGAGTCTTATTTCAGGTGTTCTAGAAGGAGGGTTGTGACATCCTCCCCCCCTTATATTGTGCATCGTCCCGATGCACTTATTCGACAACTTCAAAAGTATCAAGTCTAAAACAAGAAAGGAAACAATTGTTGCATTTCATTTTCATCTTCCCATGTGGCATTTTCTTCATCATACTGATCCCATTGCACCTTACACTACTTAACCTCTCTGTTGCGCAGTCGATATAGGCGCCTCTCCAAGATTCTATAAGGCTCTACTATTACTCCCCCTCAATCCTAGACCTGTAATGCATTCCAATTTAGAATATGTTCTTTATTATGTACATATTTCTTAAGAAGTGATATATGGAATACATCATGGATACGACTCAGTTGGGGAGGTAAGGCCAATCGATAAGCAACTGCATTTATCTTTCTAAAATTTCAAAGGGGCCAACATATCGAGGTGCTAGTTTAGCTTTCTTCCCAGATTTTATAGAACTCTTATGAGGCCTGACACTCAAGAATACCCTTTCACCTACCTCAAACTCCCTTTGAGTCCTCTTTTTATCTGCATAACCTTTTTGTCTATCTGAGGCTTCCTTTAATCTTTTCCTTATTTCTTTAGTTTTTTCTTCCATTTCCTTCAACATATTAGGACCAATTATTATTCTATCTTCAAGGCTATCCCAACTTAAGGGTGTTCGATAAGGCCTTCCATATAAATCCTCAAAAGGATCCATTCCTAGAGAAGATTGAAAACTCCACTAATGGAAGGTACTCTTCCCACTTTGTTTGTTGATCCATGCAGAACATCCGAAGTAGGTCTTCTACAATTTGATTTGTTCTTTTTGTTTGTCTACCAGTTTCAGAATGGTATGCTGAACTAAAATTCAGTTGTGTTCCTAATGTTGACTGAAGAGTTGACCAAAACCTTGAAGTAAATCTAGCATCTCTATCTGATATGATTTTCTCAGGAATGCCATGAAGCCTAAATATTTCCCTTACAAAATGTTTTGCCAAGGTAGGGGCATCATCAGTTAAGTTCCCTGGTATAATGTTAGCCACTTTGGTGAGCTTATCAATCACCACCATTATTGCATTATGCCTAAAAGGTGTCATAGGTAGCCTTTGTACAAAATCTATGCTAATGACCTACCATTTGTCAAGTGGTATATCATGGGGATACAACAACCCTGCTGGATAATTATGTTATGCTTTTACCCTTTGACATTCCAAGCACTTGGCAATATAATGCACTATGTCTTTTTTCATCCCATGCAAAAAGTATAATTTCTTTAGGTCTGCATAAAGTTTATTTACCCCAGGATGCCCTGAATAAAGAGTATTATGAGCTTCTATTAAAACTATCTTCCTTAATTCACCCAAGTTAGGGACATAGATTCTATTATTGAATCTCAATAATCTATCTTCATCAAGAGAATACCCTTCAACCTTTGGGTTAGTTGGATCATTTTCCAAGATTAACTTAACTTGTTCATACCACAAATCCTGCTTTTGTTCTTCCATCACTTGTTCCTTGAAAGATGTTTTGAAGATTGTTATGGTTATCAAGTGCCTTCTTCTACTTAAAGCATCTACCACCCTATTTTCCTTACCATTGATGTACTCAATTTCAAAATCATATTCGCTTAAGAACTCTAGCCATCTTATTTTCCTAGCATTTAAGTAGGGCTGAGTGAAGATATATTTGAGTCCTTGATGATCTGTTTTTAATTCAAAGGGCTTTCCCAATAAAAAGTTCCTCCATTTTTGTAGGGAATGAATGATGGATGCTAACTATAAATCATGGGGGGCATAGTTTATTTCATGGGTCTTCACTTTTCTAGATTCGGAGGCCACCACACCTTCATCTTGAATCAAGACTCCCCCTAATCCTTCAATAGAAGCATCTGTTACCACTGTGAAGTGCCCATTTGGGTCTCGAACCTTGAAAATAGGTGTAGTAGTTAGCTTTTCTTTTATAATTTTAAATGTCTTGTCTCTTTGTTCATTCCACAAAAATTTCTTACCCTTCCTTTGCAATGAAGTAATGGGGTGTGCAATTTTAGAGAGTCCTTCAACAAACATTCTATAATATCCTGCTAATCCCATAAAACTTCTCACCTCTAAAACATTTTTAGGAATTGACCATTCCACTATTGCCTTTATCTTTTTAGGGTCAACTGCAATTCCTTCCTTGGATATGATATGCCCAAGATAGTGATTTTTCTTTTCAAAGAAAGCAGATTTTGACAATTTTCCATATAATTTATGTTCCCTTAATCTTTGCAAAACTAGTTGAAGTTGTGTCAAATGCTCTTCTTCATTTTTTGAGTAAATTAGAATGTCATCAAAAAATACCAAGACAAATTTGTCTAAGTCATGAAAGACACTATTCATTAGGTTCATAAAAGCACCTAGAGCATTAGTTACACCGTAGGGTACAACTGTAAACTCATAATGCCCATACCTTGTCCTAAACATTGTCTTTGGGATGTCTTCTTCTTTTATTCTAAGTTGATGGTACCTTGATCGAAGGTCAATTTTGGAAAACACTACTGCTCCCTTCATTTGATCAAAAAGATCCTCAATGCATGGTAAAGGGTACCTATTCTTTATTGTGACTTTATTTAACATTCTATAATCAATATACAACCTTAAAGTCCCATCTTTCTTTTTAACGAACAAGACTAGTGTTCCCCAAGGAGATACAATTGGCCTTATCAATCCCTTTTTTAGGAGTTCTTCTAATTGCATCTTGAGTTCTGCTAGTTTTGTTGTGTTCATAGGGTAGGGTGCCCTTGAAATTGGTTCGGCTCCAGGTATAATATCAATGAATCCTTTGTTGGGGACTTCGTTGTGGTTGGTTGGCTCTAATTTGACCTTGCATTCTTAGACATTCTCTAGCATAGTGATTTTCTCCACACATGAAGCATCCACTTGGTGGTCCCCATTACATTTGATTCCTTGGGTAATTGTTTCTTGTTTCGTTGAACCTTGGTAGGTTAGTTGACCTGTTGAAGTTCCTCTGATCATTTCTATTAAAGTTTCCCCTATTATTTCCATTGTACCCATTCCTTTGATTCTGAATTGGTGGTGGTCTTCTTTCAGATGAGTTATTCCTTTGATTCTTGTTAAAGTTATGGTTCCCCTTGAATTCTTGTTTCCTTTTAGAAGATGGGTTCCTATTATTATTGAAGTTCTACCTTGTTGCTGCTAGAGCTTGTAGTTTCTTTTCCTGCTTAAGGGATTTTCCAACACTGAATTCATGTTTTCAGGTCCAAGCAAGTCAACCTCTACCCCTATATTGGTGTTCAAACCTAAAATAAACTTCATTTTTTGACTTTTCTCATCCTTTTGGTACATGGGCACATAATTCAATAACTTATAAAACTTATCCCAATATTGTTGTACTATTAATGACCCTTGTTGAAGGTTATGGAATTCGACCATCTTCTCATCAAAGAATAGTTGTGGCAACCAGCTCTTGTGAAAGTGTTGAACAAATTGATCCCATGTAATCGTTTCCTTGTTGAACCCATCTTGTTCCTTAGTGTTAGTCCACCAACTAGCTACCTCCCCAACGAGCTGATAGGAACCCCATAAGGCTTTATTTGTTTCACTAAAATCTCTTAACTCAAAGTATTTTTCCATCTCATTTAACCAATTTTCTGCTCCTTCACCTATTTTCCTCCCATCAAACTTGGGTGGGGTGATTTTCTTCAAGTCCTTAGATAACTCCATGATATTATTTTCTCTCCTAGGTAAAATTATGGTCACCTCATTTGCTTGTTGATTATTACGAGGGTTCTCATTCTTAGGTTCAATTATGTTTTAAATAGTGTTTTGCCTTGCCCTAAGGTCTTGCACAAACTGTTCCAAGGAGCTAATCTTATCCCTCTGTTTCGTTAATAGATTTATTATGACATCAATTCCTGTGTTGTTACACCCTTGTGCTTGTTGTTCATTAATATTATTCTCTTCTTGATTTTGAGTAGCTCTAGCATGATTTGCTCTTGTCCTTAACATTTAAAATTCATGAAATTACAATTTTCCCAATTAATAATTTGAAAACTCTCAAAACTAAATGTTAAATTACTAATTGTGCAAGTTGTAGTGAGCTCAAGGCCTATATTTTCAACATAGCTCTAATACCACATGTAATAACCCATCTATAACCCAAAATTTGCCACTATATTTTAATTTTTTTGTTTCTTGATTATTATCTCATTATGTGTTTATTCAATTATATACTCAGGTACTTCTATCCGTATGGGATAGGTAGCCATCCATCTGGGACAGGAATCCAACCATATGGGTTAGGTATTTTTCCATATGGGACAAGGGTTCATCTATCCATCTGGGATAGGCATCTACGCATAAAAGATAGGAATGTGATATGGCTAGAGACTTTGACTCATCGAGACCATCCAGGTCCTGAGTCACTCACTAAAGACTACACCTCCCCTTGGAGGTGCAACGAGGTTTTCATCCTTAGGAGTATGTTTAATATTAACTATATAGCTTGATTCCAGCCTCGGACTTCGGCCTAAGGCCTCGGGGAGTCAAGCGAATCCATTCAGGATTCCTTCTGAGTATATAAAGAACATGTTTTAATCTTACTTTTATGTTACACATTATTAACCCCCCCTTAACAATCAAGCAATTCTCTTGAATTATTAATTTTTAATTAATTTATTTTTTTTCTAACTTTTCCTAACCCCATCCCCAAACACCTAGGGTACTGGGAGCATTCCTCATTTCCCAGACTGCCTACATACCCTGCTTCCAAACAGGATCAGGGCATAAAATATGTAGTTTTGTTTTCTAAACTATGTTTTATGTGAACTGTTTTGTGGGTACGCAGCCCTTTCTAGGGCCTCATTTGCCCAGATAGTTCATCTTCGACTGCTATCCACAAAGGGAAGCAATTAAAAAAATGAAGTATAAGTAGATAGTCTCCAAAACTATTACTTGTTTCCTAGATATCTAAATCCTAATTCCTAATGATGTCCCCCTTGAACCCATTTGAGATTGAATTACCTTTCAATTATCTTATCTTCAAAATAAATTCTATCAATTCTATAATTGGGTTTTCTTGGTTTGAACTAGCGAAATTTTCGTTCATTTACAATTATCTTATTAAAGTATTGATCCAAGAGAGATTACCTGTCTCTTGGATTTTAATACACTAGGTGTTCCTTATTACTCCCTGACAATTTAAAAGGATGGGGCCACAGACACCGTTGTTGCAGCTATATTAGGCTATGGATGTAGTAGCTCTAGCATGATGACATTACCCGTAAACATGAGCCAGAGGCACTGCTAATACCAAACACTACTAGGTTTTAGTTTCAACTCTTGATTAATGTTTACCTAGCTAAGAAAGAAAATAGTAACTATCTAATTTCTTCTTGCAACATAACATACTTTTGAAAATGAAATGAACATTATTATGTACTAACTACACCATGGCCAATAAATTTTGAGATACTAATCTACCTTTTTCAAAAGAAATAATAAATTGGGACTAAACATTTCATACATAAGGAAAGTAAATAATTACTAAGGATTAATGCAATGCCATCATTTAATAATTATCCTCTTAAAGAAATTTAGCTATCGTTTAATTCATCAATCATTAACCACTTGACAAAATATAATTAATTTAATTTTATTGACATTTCTAATCTATTTTGTAAATAAATTAGTTACATAATAACATTAATTTATCACAAACTGACTAAGTGAAAAGAGAAATTAAATAAGTTGAAGTAAGTCATTAAAATTTATTGTGTCAAAGTCAATTAAGTTAACTTAATATTAATTATATGAAAAAAAGAGAATAATAATAATAGTAATAATTTTACTCATTACTTTACTAACTAAAGAAAAGAATACATTTAAAGAAAGTATCCATTTCATAAAAAAAATTTAAATTAATATTTCTAAAAGAATTATAAAATAATTTATAATTAAATAATCCATTTTTAAAAATAAACAAATCTGATTTTGTGATTCATAAAATAATTTAGAAGTAGATAATCCATTTAAAAAAACAAATCTGATTTTTGTGAATTATAAAATAATTTAGAAGTAAAAGTTCCATTTAAAAAAAACCAAATATGATTTTGTGAATTATAAAATAATTTAGAAGTAAATATTCCATTTAAAAAAAAACAAATCTGATTTTGTGAATTGTAAAATAATTTAGAAGTACATAATCCATTTAAAAAAAAACAAATCTGATTTTGTGCTTTATAGTTTTAAATTTCTATTTTGTACAACTTACTTAAATTGTTTCCTTTATAAAAGAAATCTTTTTTTATTTTTTTCTTTTTCTTAATTTACTGTTATAGTTTCCCCTTCTAATTGATTTGTTGAAAAATCAAAGAATATTTCCTTTTGCCATAGTTTAATAATTTTTGTTTAAAAAACATTTCTAAAAGAAAAACATGAAAACATATATTTCTTTAAGTTTCCAATTTTAAAATTACGAATATTCCCTTTAAGTTTCGAATTTTAGAATTACTGGTATAAAAATACTCATAAAAGAATTGAGATCAAATGTATTCACTTATTATTAAACAATTTAATTATTTTCCTCTTTCATGTATAAGCTTGATAAACAATCTCTTTAATCAACTAACTATAATCTTAGTTTTAATATTTAAAATAGAATTTAATTAATTTAATCTTTCTAATAATAATAAATACAATTTTACAAATAAAAGTATTAATAAAAATTAAATTTTCAAATCACTAAAATTTATTATATAATTAGTAACAATTTATATTGTAGGGAAAAGACCCAAGAAAGTTAATAAAAATTACACTCTAATATTTGAAGAAATTTGATAAGGATTTCTAAGAAGCCTTATAAAATTAAGATGTTTTATACATGTTTCGTATATATATTTGAATTAAAACTTTTTAAGAAAATAATTTGTTTATTTTAAAGAGAAAGTTACATTATAACATCAATGAATCCTTTGAAAAAAACAAATAAATTTTCAATAAATTTTTAGAAAATTCTCAATTATGTTTTCAATAATTTGTTTTTCTATTAATAAGAAGTCAAGCATGAATTGAGTAAATTTTAATCTAATTAGGCAATAGTAAAATGAAAATAAAAGATAAATTTGCAAAGAGAAGTAAGATAAATTTTATTTTAGAAATTAATTTTTTATTTTAACTTTTCTTTAGATAAGATTTAAGTTATGTTTTAAAAGAATTTTCTTTTTACTTATTCTTCAATAGAATTTTAAGAAAATAAAAATAAGAACAAAATGTTTTATCAATCTTAATCTTAGCATAAGTAAATATTTTAAACCTTACCAGAAAACTTAATCTTTCCTATAAAATTATTATCAAATTTTAATCTAACTCATTTGAAAGCAAGGTTGTCATGGAGTAAAAGAAATTACTCTAAATCAATTAAGGGAGAAGGGAGCATCATTGATGCCTACCTGTAACGCAAGTTTTCCAACTCCTTTCTCTGTTGAATCCATGCTTTTTGATCCTTCTAATTCTTTTCTCTTCTACAACCAAGCACGGAAAACTGTCCTCCTCCTACTGCCTATCTTTCCTAAGAACTTACTATGCAAAGAGAGGTATGGAATCAAGAATGAAAATCAATGTTTTGAAAATTTATTTTTGTCTTCCTCCCTAAAAAGAGGTTAGAGAGCCATATTTATAGAAAATTGCATACTATTTCAATCATCGAGCTTTGTTGGTAAAATCAACGGTCAAGATTTAATATTGAAAATGAATGATTAAGATCAGATAAGTGAAGGGAAAGTTTCTATTTTAACTCATGAGGGGATAATGATAACTTTTAAATTTAAAAATACGGATAAAGATGCAATAGTTAAGATTTGGAAAGTGAAGGGAAAGTTTCTATTTTAACTCATGAGGGGATAATGATAACTTTTAAATTTAAAAATATGGATAAAGATGTACTTGAATTTTCTTATTTTACATATAGTTATAAAATGATGTTTCTGAAAAAAAGAATAGTTGATTGATAAGGGAAGATTTAATTCCAAAATGAGTGGGAAAAAAAAAATAGAATGATGAAGTAGGAAAATATGTAAAAATTTTAAATAAAATAGAATTTAAAAAAAATACTCTTATTTCCAAAATTAAATTTTGCATTGCAAGTTTTTTTTTATTATTATTATTATTTTTTTTTATAAAGTAACTATTTTATTGTCTCAATATTTAAATTTATAACTTTAACTTTATTATTATCATTATTATTAATTTGGTTAAGTTTTGATAAAATAAAATAATAATTACCATCAAACCAACTTAATTTAATAATCAAAGAGTCTTATTTCAGATGTTCTAGAAGGAGGGTTGTGACATCAAACCATAGAAGAAAAAGAAACATAGAAAATAAAATTTAGAACTTTCCTAAAGCAATGCATGATGATTCTTTACCTTTTTCAAAACAAAAGCGAAAAATTTCCAAAGCATTTTCTTTCGACCTCCTATTGTGATTAATTTAGATGACATTGATATTGCAAGGATTGATGAACAAGTGCATAATGAGTTGAATTCATTGTTCTCATCTTCTATGAGCTTGCATCAAAATTATCCTAAGATGAGTGTTGAAATTTGTATGTGTCCTAGTTAAGCACTTGATGCTATCCCTTTGGTTAGTTGTTCACCTTCCATATATACTGATTGAGATTGGGATGCAAATGACTTGCTATAGGTTGACTCGCATGTGCCTTACTAGTCTTTTGCATTGTTTATTTTTTATGTTTCTTCATGTGATTGCATGTACGTAATGTGATCCCTCATGCTTTTTTTTTTTTTATGTCTCTCTCCTTTTGTGCATTCCTCTATATGTATCTACATTCTTCTATATGTCATAAATATTTTATCATTTTTCTCTTGTCTTGTGTTTTCCTTTTTGAGATGATGCAAGGCATTGAAACATTTAGGTATCTTCCATCTTGACCCAAAAAAATTTTTTTGTTGTTTTTGACCTTTATTTATCATTCTTCCAATTCTATGAATATTTTGTGAATGATGATATTTTCACACTCAATGAGAACATTGTAGCAAAGACATTCTAACCCCGAATACATAGATCATTTATGTATTTCTATTGGAAACCCCTCCCTCGTTTTTCATGATGTAGCTTTATTTCAAAAACATATGACTTCACACAAGGTCTTTTGAGGAAAGCTCTCATGTCTTAGGAGTAAACATTGACTACTTTAAACAAATTAATCATAGCAATGGTGTTAGAAAATGCTTTAAAGTGGGGGTTGAAAGGTGAAATTTTTGTTGGTTTTGTGCTTGGGAGATAGAATAACAATATTCACACTCTCTCATTTAAGGATCACCCTGGAGATCTCAATATTAAGTATGCAAAGAAGAAAGAGATATTGAAATAGGGATGTCCTAGGGTCTAAAGGTATGTGCAGGATAATCATAGAAAAAATAGGCCATTAAGTGGCGAAAAATTAAAAAAAAATAGAGTTAGGCAACTTGACGTAAAAATTTGAATAAGTTATCTATATTATTTCAAAAATATGTAAGAATATAATTTATAGAAACTTGAATTTAGTTTCTAAACTACTAGGTTTATTTTTTTTAAAAGATTTGGTAAAAATTTGAAATTTCAATGCAGTAGTACTTAAATTTCAGGGAAAAAATAAGGAGTAGGTGTCTGTCTGACCACCGTAACCACAATAAAATGATAATATTTTTTTATAATATTTTTTATATAAGTAGAGGACTCATGTCTCGATGTGATGCATATTTTTTTGTAATTTTTTTCCAAGTAAATAATTAATTATGAGTATTTTATTACAACTTTTAAAAAATATTAAATTTGTATGTCTGACCACCTTAACTTGGTCAAAACTTCATGAAATTCATTTTTAAAAAATCTTATAGTGTGTTAAGCATAGAATGTGACAAATGTTTTGGATTTAAAAAATGTGATATCATTTGAAAGCTATAGATGTTTCTGAATCCGCCTATCAATCAAGACTTTAGTCATAATTCAAATAGAAAATGAATAATAATTATTTATTAAATTCAAAGTAAAGAATAATTTATTGGTGGAGAGCTGAGAATCTTCTTTAAAAACCCTTTTCATTTCATAAATTTTGGGTAAAAAAAAAATCGTCAGCCACATACCCTATGTATACCCATTATATTGCCACTTTTGGGTCCATCATGATCCTTGAGATACCTCTAATTATAAATGTAAAGAAAAATTTTCTTTAATCTTTTTGACCATAGAAAAATAGATCATTGACAGTTTCATGGTTATTTAGATCTTTTTCCTGTGATATTTGACTTATCTTGCTTTGATTTAATGTTGTAGTGTAAGTTATACATGCACATTCGGTCCTAAATATTCAAACTATGATGTCTTGTGAAGGTGTTGTGAAGTGTTGTAAAAAATTTATAATCTTTACTAGACTCTTCTTATTATAATTCATCTAAAAATCACCTTTCTATCCCTTATCAAGTCCTATTTTAAATTGTTGTAAAGTCTTGTAACAAGATTTCACACTTTTCTAGTCTTGTTATCACTATTTACACCTTTCTTATACTTATTTGGCCTCTTTATGCACTCACAAGTCATAATTAAGTGTATTTTTAAATGTAAACTTGACACAAAACATTAAATGTAACTTAATTCCTGAAACCCACTTATTGGGTTATGAGGGAAAATATTTGTATAAATAAGTGCTTTTCTACCCATTTTACACCAAATTCATTCAATCATTCATCCTTGCACTCAATCTCATTCATCCACTTAAGCATCAAAGCATCATTCAATCAGCAAAACATCAAGCATCTTGGAGCATCCATCGACATATCTTTAGACTTCAACTGTAACAAGGTTTTAGAGAGTTAGGATATTTGAATTTTTTTATTCATCATTTCCTTCTTCATTCTATTTTATTTCTTTATCAAGGGTTTGATTACCAAAGTGGGATTTGACCATGGAAAATCCCTATACTCTAACCCTTAAATATTTTTCCCTTCTTTGCATGTGTGTTTGTAGGTGTTGTAGGAATATTTGGAAAAGAAATAGTTGGTGGGAAGTGTTCAACAAGTCATCAAAGTGTTTCAAGTCAACGAAACCCTAATTCAAGCTTGGAGACAACCTATAGTCTATTTTCTACAGATTTGACTCTGTCAACCCCATAAGAAGACAAGTGTAGATTTGTACCAACAAAATTGATTCTTGAATTTGTAAATTTTTGGAGAAGAAATTGATTCACCATAATTGCTAAATGAGTCCCACCAGTAGGCTGGAAAAGTTGATTTTGTCAGAATTCAGTTCTCGATAGTTGGAAAGCAGTTTCAGGTCTTTTTACTAATTGGAGGCCTGATTCGCCATCAATGGAAAATGATTCCCACTGGTGATAAATAGTAATTTTCACCAGCTTCCAGAACCTTCCAGGATCAACATTCAACTTCCAGGTGCACTTTGTTAGGTTTCATACATTTTTGTTTGCATTTGTTTATGTTTTTATTTCATTTCTGCATATCACACTATGTTTTCAAACATTGCATATTTCATTAGTTTTTCATTCATAATCAGTCAAGTTTATCAATTATTTACACTTAGATAATTACATTTAGCTATATTTACATCATACATTCCCTAGTTTGAGTGAACCACCTCAATTTTATGGGTCTATCTCTTTCCTTTTAGGTGAAAAACCCTAAGAGTGCAAGAGAAGTACATAGATTACAAACCTTAAAATTGATGGTTCATTTTGGTGAACCTGCATATTGAAAACTATCTTTCTGATTTGCATTTGCACTCACATCCTAGGACTCGTAGCATTATCTTTTGCATTAGCCTTTTGTTTTTTATTTGCATCTTAGTGTTTCTAAAATTGCATTAGTGAAAGGATCATATAGATTTCATTTCTGCATATCAAATCATTGAAAAACTAACAATCCACATTTGCATCTTTAGTTTGCATATGAAAAACATTAAAATCACTTTAAATTTTTTGAAAAACACAAAAAATTCTCATCCCTGAACTCACTAGCTACACATTTTGAACTGCATTTTCAGATATTTTCTAGGTATTTTCTGCATTACAATATTTTGCTATTATTTTCTATTTTCTTCTCTATCTTGCACATTAGTTTACTTTTTCTCATTGTCATTATGAATTTTTGCTTTAATAAGTTTTGGAATTCATTGAAATCCTTATTGGACATGTTCAATTGTGCTTTTGGTTGTGATCGTAATGACCTTGAGCTTCCTCATGCTCCTTCAACTCCTCATGAATGTCCTCCTCGTGATGTAGACATCATTGGAGAAGATGATAGCATGAGAAAGTTCTTAAACCAATGTCTTGATAACCTTGAAGCCAATGCAAATTTTTACCCATCCATGAAATATTCAAACCTTCCTACTATTGCACTTTCTAATACATTTGGTTCTCTGCATCCTCTAAACAAATAACTCCTTGAAACCATTTTATAATCATAAAATTACAAACACGCCAATCAACCTTGAAGAAATATATGGAAAAGGATTTACTATCTTAAGCAAACAAGTTTGTGACACAACATTTGAGCATAACATTAACCAACTTTTGGAACAATGAACAACATATGAAAATACAACATGATTAGGATATAAAGATCCTCCTCATGACAAAAATTCTCCTTTCGAATATTGGAGACTTCGAGAGGATGGTACAGTAATCTTTGACTCTCCTCCTAACTTAAATTTCCTCCCACATGAACAACCATTACCTAATTCTAATGACAAGGATGCTAGGATCCCCATGGGTCCTCTTCCTCCAATTCATGAAAAAGGAGAATCTAGTAAATGCAAATGACCTTACAAATTGAAAAAACTCAAGTTTCCTCTCCATCCACCACTTTAATGTTTGGAAACTCCAAATGCTTTTAAAATAGAGGTCTCATTCTAGTACCACCTATGAATAGGTTGGTAATCCATCCTAAATATTCTAATGTACCATATTGCAAATATCATCTTGTTCTTGGCCACTGAACTGATGAATGTCGGACATTGAAGGACATATTAAGTAAGTATCACTTCACTAATAATGACTGTTATCCTATCATCCCATAATTCCCTAAACCAATTACCCTCATCATGCGGAAGTTGTAGAACTCTCCATTCTCACTATTGCATGACCTCTCACATCACCGATCTTGGCTCATTCTTGCCTTACACTCCATGGGGGCATGAGGTTGTTATCCTTATCCTAGTAATTCATTTGTCATTGTCTCTTAATTGTGTTATCCATCTTCCGCTTATACTAATTACAATTGTGAAGCAAATAACTCAGCTAATTGTTGAATTGTATTTTCATCACTAGCCGTATTACATTTTTTTTGTATGTGTATTGTGTTCCCCTCTAATGTGTGTTTGATGTTCTCTCTCTCTCTTTGTGCACTTCCTCTATTTGTACCTCCATTCTTCTATTTGTCATACATTTTACCTTCTCTTTTTCTCTTTTTTTTTGTGTTTTCCTTTTGGGGATGACACAAAGTGTAGAGACGGCCTATGTCTATTCCATGTTGACCCAAAAGGCCTTTCTATTTTTTTATTTTGTTTAGTTTTTTTCTTTTGGGGATGACGCAAAGGGTTGAGACACCCTATGTCTCTTCCATGTTGACCCAATTGGTCTCTTTTCCATTTTACTTTGTCTTTTCTTGTGTTTTCCTTTTGGGGATGATGCAAGGCATTGAGACTAAAATGTCTCCTTCATGTTGACCCAAAATATTTTCCTTTTCCTTTTCTTTCAACTTTTCATTTTCTTTTCACTTGTGTTTTCCTTTTGGGGATGATGCAAAGCATTGAGACCACAATATATCTTCCATGTTGACCTATATAGTCATAAAATTGTACCCCCTGCAATTTAACATACATTCTTTTATTCCACTTTAATGTCCAATCCCTTGCATTCATGTTAGCCCTTATATCATCCTATTCCCCTTCTCAAGATGCCCCAATGCCCATTTTAAACATCAGATTTTGGGCTTTTCCTGCAAGTGTTATTTTGTAGTGTGACATGTCAGGAAACTAGAGCATCACGTGGATGTTTGCATGCCATGCTAACATCTTACGACATTTCAACACTCAAACAACTATTTTTGAGCATGTTTTCCACTTTTCAACTAATTTTGTTGGCAGAAATGGCTCAAGATTCCCTGTAACCACATGGGAAGCTTCTTTTCTTCCTTTTTAATCCATTCTTTCCATCTATTTGGTCTTCTAAATCTTCCTAGCTTTTTCTCCTACATTCTCCTTTCTTACTCTTTCTATTTTTCTTGCACAACTTCATACAACTTGCTATAGTAGCTTCAAGCTCTCTTAAGCTCTATCTACAAAACTTCTTCTAGCTATATCTCCTTTTCTTTGCACTTGTGAGTATCTTGATATTTCATATCTCCCTATCATTTGCATACTTACTTGGTAATACAAGTTCTCCTCCTTGAGCAGGGTTTTCTTTTATCACCTCTTTTGTGATATGGGTTCTCCTCGAGCGAGGATTACTTTTATCACTCCTACTCGGTGGTGCAGGTTTCACTTTTACCACGTGCTTTGTTCATTTCTCTCTTCCTCTATCTTCTTGGCTATCCGTGGAGGTGGGAACACCAAAATGGGGGTTTGACTAAGGTAAGCCCCTATACTGTCCCAACATTTTCTCTAGATCTTACAAATGGAGGCTTTGAAGTCATTCGTTTGGTGAAGGCTTCATCACTCACATGGTTTTGATTATTTCTTTCTTTTCTTCTCCTTATCTCTAACATTTATATTTCACTTTATTCTAGTACTATTACATTCTATTACTTTATAATATTATGTAAATTCTCAATAATTGAATTAGAAGTGGTCCCTTAGCTACTTTATGTGATAAACTCACTCTCTAGTCTGTAGGAGATGCTAGAGCACCTTCAGGATGCTAGCACATCATGTTGTCATTTGTATTCTACATTGATGCCCTTTGGTCGAGAGCTCGTCAGTCTATCTAGAAAATCTTTGTGACTTGCTCTTCCTAATTCTAAAAATCTCAATGTTGTTCTTGAGGTAGTTTAGGGAAATTCTCCCTGTGAAGCTCTCTGAATGAAGAGAACTCGTGAGTAGTGAATCCTTCTCTTCTACATTTTTGTGAACCTGATGTGAAGAGGGTATATTTTTAAAACACTAGGAATTTATTTACCCCTACATGGCATGGTCCTAAATTTTTACTCATTGCTTGAAATTTAGGACCATCTGCACCTTTGAAAAGGTCTCCTAGACAACTAGTTCAATCCCTAAAATTCAAGTGCCTTCAAGAGTCAAATTTTAGGGACCAATGCAAGTTTTGACTTGAATTCTTCTTTGAAGACCTTCGAAAATGTGAATTACTAGAACATAGAAAATATCAAAAAAATCATAATGAATTTAATATCTTGTTTTATTAGCTCAGTATCTAATGTTGTTCAAAATGTTGATGATATTCTATTTCATGCATGTGATAGTGACTTGGCTCTACCCATGTCACTTGGTATCTTTTATCCTTCTCACAAAATTCCTTCTACTTCAGAGGATATTTTTTTGCAAGAAGATGAAATCATTGATACCTTTCTTAATATTACTCTAGACCTTCTACTCATTTGAATGAACTCTCTCCTATAGATGATCCATTTGTGAATGATGAATATTTTCTTCATTCCTATGCACTCTCTTTTGGGGATGATGCATTGATGAAGGATGAATCATTTCCTTCTAATCCACTCTCTTCTAGAGACATTGCAGTTGTGAATGATGAATCTCATCTTTGTTTTGATTCACTTTCCTCTAGAGATGATGCATTAGTGAATGATGAACCTCTTTCAAAATTTGATTCCCACTAGATTGATGTTGAGAATGTTTCCTCGAATAATTATTCCAAATTTTATCATGTTTGGATTGATGTTTAGAATATTTCTTCAAATAATCATTCTACTACTTGTGATGATTCAATAAATGTAATTTGTCTCTATTGCCCCTCAAAGGCCTAAGTGACCAGTTATTTATGTGACCCCAACTAGTCCTTCTAAAAGGATTTGTTCTATTAATGGTGTCCCATTTGATAGTAGCTCTCTTAATATTTATAAGGCTCCATCTTATAGAGTGTTATTCAATACTTATGAGAATAGAACGAATAAAAAACCAAGTCTTCCTTTAGCTCCTAAACCTACAACTAAAGCACGTAGTGATTATGATCTTGTCAAGCAACCTCGGGTTACTCTAGATAATATCTCATTATGGGACTTGCTTCAATCTACTCCAGTTTATCAAGGTATGCTTTAGGAAGCATTGCAAAAGATCCTCTTGCCTTGTTCTTCTAGGTCAAAAAAAGTTAATGCATTGATGGCATATATTCGTGCAGATTCACCAAATATTATGTTCTATCTATTGGAGCTCTCACATCCGGAAGTAAATAAATAGGAAGATGCCTTAATTATTATAGTTAATATTATTAAAATTGGCATCAGGTGTGCTCTCATCAACATTGGTCCAGTGCTCAATGTATGTAGTATTGATCTATTTCCTAAGAGTAATGTTGACTCATCTTCTCTTAATACTTCTTTTATTGTGATTTGTGGGTTTGATAATGTTGGTTGGAAACCTTTAGGCACAATATTCTTGCCTTTGAGGTTGGGAACCATTACTGTACCTACCCTTGTATATGTTATGTTTGTATAATTACCATATAACCTTCTTCTTGGCAAACCATGGATTCATGCTATTGGTGTAATCCCATCTACCTTGCATAAATCTATTAAGTTCATTGCTAACAATAAAGTAGTCACAGTCAAGGCTGACCCTGAGGCTATGCACTTATGTGAAATGGTAGCTGTTGGTCAGGTCTCGATTGTGCCTACTCTTATACCCTTAGTATTTTCCAATGTGTCGATGTTTACTCCAGTAGTACTTACTACAAAGGATACTCTTGAGATAGATGTCCCTGGAGAAGATCCTTTTGAAGCAAGAAATATTAAGTCTTCTCCTTCTTCTTCTCAAAGGAATGCATGTCTTGGTGATGATTAGGGTTCCTTAGACATTATAGATTCCTTCATTGAGGAATATAATGTCAACCCAATCCACTTAAACCTTTCAATTACATCATCCACACCTACTATCAAAGATGATCATTCTTCTGCATCATGGGGTAATGTGGATGAAAGTTGGAATGTTCTCAGTGTTGATCCTCCTTCCGAGGAAGATGATTACGTTTCTACTGAAGAGGATAATGTTGAAAACCCTTTTAAAGAGGATGAAGGTGATCCCATAGATTATTATAGTCCCCATTGTTGGGACAATGCTCTTTATGAGGATCCTCCTTCTTTTCAAGACTTGCAAAAAAATTATGGCCCCAACTTTAACCTTGTCTCTAAATATGGCTACGAGCGTAAAGGTTTTGGGTGTAGAGAATAAGGTATTCAGGTCCCTATATAATTCATACCCCGTAAGAATGCTTTGGGATGTGGTTGCTCAAAAGAATGATCTAAATGGAAGCCAGGGTTGAATGACATGAATTCTTCTCAACCTTGACCTGTTGAGAAGATTCTTCCTCCATTGTCTTCTATCTTTGTGCCTTCTTCTTCTTGTGAGAAGTCAAACTTTTCTCCACAATAGAAAGGTTTTCTTCCTACTCCCCATCCTTTATTTGAGCAAGATAATACTATGTTGTGGCTTCTAAAATCCCACTTAATCACTCTTCCTTCTCCTACACATAATAAAATTCATAAACGTGATGAAAGAAAACATTCTTTTTGTGCATACAATCGAGTGCTTGGCCATTCCACTAGTGAATGTAAGGCCTTGAAAGATAAAATACAACAAATTCTTGATTCAGGTACCATCAAAATCCCATTTGATTGATGCACCTACCTTTTCTTTGCATGAAAAGTGATATCAAGGTTTACCTCTATCCTATTTGTTCTAAGTATCTTGCATGGTTCACCTCCCTTGTCTATTTAGGGCAATGATAACTCATTTTGGAGATGTGTGTCCTTCTTAAGGAACCCCTTTCTTCTCCATATCTTTCAAATGATACATCCCTTGAATGGACCCCCCTCTTACTTTTGAAGGGTTCCTGAGGGAGCCCCTTTGAAATTATTTAACTCAAATCCTAGAGGTAGCCTAACTAGAAATATATTTTCTATGACTATTCTGCAACACAAATTGTAGCAACTGTAGGATTCTTTGATTGTCTTGCTCTATAGGACTAAGAACCTGTAGAGCTCCTTTACATCCTTATTTTGTGATATGGGTTTTACTCCTCAAGTGGGGTTTTCTTTTATCACCTATATTTGGTGATACAGGTTTTCCTCCTGAAGTGGGGATTTATTTTATCACCTATATTTTGTGATATAGGTTTTTCTCTTTGAGCAGGGATTGCTTTCATCACCTATATTTTTTGATACGGGCTTTCCTCCCAAAGGGAGAATTAATTTTATCACTTATATTTTGTGATATGGGTTTTCCTCCTTAAGCATGGATTGCTTTTATCACCTATATTTTGTGATACGTATTTTCCTCCTTAAGCGAGGATTGCTTTTATGACCTATATTTTGTGATACAGGTTTTCCTCTTCAAGCAGGGATTGCTTTTGTCACCTATATTTTTTGATACAATTTTTCCTCCTCGAGTGGGGATTACTTTTATCAAGTTCTTGCCTTCATTTCATTTTTATCTCTTTCTTCTCAACTTGTATATACTAGATCAAAGATCTGCATCTTCTTCATCCTATGTATATACCCTTCCTCTCTTCATCTTAGAATTCTTCTATGTGTAATTAATTAATTTGGGGATGACGCATAGTATCGAGACAACCTTCTATGTTGATGTATCTTTACTTTTCTGACTCAAATCCTTTAGCTTTTTATGTTCTAAAATTGCTATTTGGTGTAGGTTTTTCTTCTCTAATGTATTGGTTTTGTAGATCTTCAAATTAGGGGCATGCTTTCATGGTTCAAAGAGTTATCTACCTCATCTACAATATCCTTTCTGGCATATTATTTTATTTATGTTTAGTATATTTCCTTTAGCGTGCATATTAATGTAGATTTATATGACCAATAAAGTGGGGTAAAAATGTATAGTCATAAAATTGCACCCCTCACAATTTCACATACATTCTTGCATTTTGCTTTAGTGTCCACTCCCTTAGCATCTTGAGTAGGCTAATTTTATCCCATACATCAACCTCATCCCCTTCTCAAGATCCTCTAGTGCCCCTTTTCAATAGCTACCCTTGTGCATTAGCTTTACATCAAACTTTGGGATTTTCTTGCACATGTTGTTTTGTAGTGTGACATGTCCAGACACTAGCGCATCATGTGGACATTCATGCACTATCCTAGCATCCTACGACATTTCAATGCTCAAATGACCATTTTTGAGCATGTTTTCCACTTGTCAACTAAGTTTTTCTATGGAAACCGATCCAAATTACCTATAACCACCCAGGAATCTTCTTTTCTTCTTTTTTAATCCATTATTTCCATCTATTTGGTCTTCTGAATCTTCCTATCTTTGGCTCCCATCTTCTCCTTTCTTACTCTTGCTATTTTTCTTGCACAACTTCATACAACTTGTTGTAGCAGCTTTAAGCTCTCTCAAGCTCTCTCTACAACAATCCTTGTAGTTATATCTCTAGGTTTTCTTTACACTTGTGAGCATCTTGGGATTTCATATCTCCCTATCATTTGCATACTTGCTTGGTGATACAGGTTCTCCTCCTCGAGTAGGGTTTTCTTTTGTCACCTCTTTTGTGATATAGATTCTCCTCCTTGAGCGAGGATTTCTTTTATCACAACTATTTGGTGGTGCGGGTTCTACTCCTAGGTAGTTTTCTCTTTCACCATGCACTTTGTTCATTTCTCTCTTCCTCTATCTTCTTGGCTGTTTGTGGAGGTGGGAACACCAAAACAGGGGTCTGACTAAGGAAAACCCCTATACAAACCCAACATTTTCTCCAGATCTTACAAATGCAGGTTTTAAAGACATTCATTTGGTGGAGGCTTCATCACTCATGTGGTTGTAAGTATTTATTTCCATTCTTTTCCTTAACTCTAAATTTTTTATTTCATTTTATTCTAGTCCTATTACATTTAATTACTTTATCGTATTTTGTAAATTCTCAATAATAAGAGTAGAAGTGGTCACTTAGCTATTTTATGTGATAAACTCAATATTTGGTCCATAGGAGACACTAACATGCCTCTGGGATGCCTGCACACCGCGTTGTCATCTGTATTTTGTGCTGGTGCCCTTTGGATGAGAGCTCGTCAGTCTATCCAAAAGATCTTTGTAAATTTCTCTTCTTGATTCTAAAACTTTCGCTATTGTTCCTGAGGTAGTTTAGGGCAGTTCACTCCATGAGGCTCTCTAAATGAAGAGAACTCATGAGTAGTGAATCCCCCTCTTCTACATGACTCAAAATAGATCTTTTTCTTTTTTTCTCTCTTTGTGTCATTCTTCAGTTTTATTTATTCGAGGAATGATGATAGTTTCAAGCTCTTTAATAAAAACATTACAACAACGAACATATTGACCCTAAATCCATAGATCCCTTATATGTTTGGTGTGTTATTTTCTAGGGGGAAACCCTCCTTTTTTTCTTCCTTTTTTCATTTACATGATGTAGCCTTACTCGTAGACATATGACTTGGAATAGGGGCTTTACAAGTTGGCTCTTTTGTCTTGGTTCTTTTTGAACTTTTCCTTCACTACTTTAAAGTAATTTTTCATAGAACGGTGTGTAGAACCTCCTCTAAAGTGGGGGCTATTGGAAAAACAAGGATAGACAATTAAGAGGCAGGGTGAATCAGTTGTCACAGAATATTTAAAATTTTCAAACTTTACTTAGCTTAATCTCAGATCTAATGAATGAACATGTGATACCATTTCAAAGCTATAGATTTTTTTCAAGTAGCCTATCAATTAGGACTTTAGTCATAATTTTAATAGAAAATGAATAACAATTACTTATTAAATTCAAAGTAAAGCATAATTCATATTGGTGGAAAGCTAAGAATCTCCTTTACAAATCCTTTTTGTTTCATCAATTTTGGGTAAAAAAATAGTCATCAACCACATACCCATCATATTGCCACTTTTTGGCCCATCATGATCTTGCACATACCCATGGATTAGATCCACAAGGTATGAACTGAGAAAATAGCTTCTACCCTGATTATAGCTCTAGTTAAGCACAAAAATCCTTCTTCACACTTTGCTCAAACTTCTTCACACTCTACTCTGGAATCAAATGAACAAATCAGTGTTCGCACAGTTTCTCTTTTTTTGGCTT
This sequence comes from Sequoia sempervirens, assembly GCA_007258455.2. NCBI lineage: Eukaryota > Viridiplantae > Streptophyta > Pinopsida > Cupressales > Cupressaceae > Sequoia > Sequoia sempervirens. Next base: position 274,507,329 of record VDFB02000008.1, read on the forward strand.
TCCTTCACACCACACACACACTAAATTCACTAAAAAAAACTCTTATATATCTAGAACATGAAATGACATCAACAAATTTGTTGGCCAAAAATATAAAACAAGTTTACAATGTTGACCCAAATTTACCAATAAATTTTTAAGGTGAATCATACACCGTCAGCTAATATTATTATGTGACCCAAAACAATATCCTCGAGCATGCAAAACATTCAAATTTTAATCTTCAAGGATCCACAACATGTTACAACCATCATGTTGGCCAAGAACATGAAAACACAAAAAACTCGCAAGAAAAATATTCGACCACGTGTGCATTGATCAATGCAGACATACAATAAAGATAGAGAATGATCTAGAAGCATCCACAAGAAACAAGAACTAAGAGAGAAGCATCCGTAACAACACAAATTACTAGAATCACATAAAATTGAATCAGAAACCACATAAATATGGTCAGAATAAAATTTTTCATAGCACGGTCAAATCTTCATGCGGACCTCTGAAAATTTTGATAGATGAACTAGATACTCTCAACAATAAACCCTTTACACCACAACAACTGATCTTCAATGTACAAAACAAAACACCTTCATGACCTTCATTTTTCCATTAGCAAACTGCAACTCTTCCTTTAAACAATTTTCTCAATATACTCGACATATACAACCTTCACTACAAGAATGCTAATAGTGTTGGCATCAATGACAACCACATATCAACAATACAACTACAACATCCAACAATCTCCCCCTTTGGCATTGATGGCAACACATGATGTTAAAAATACCATCAACACAACTACACTTACTCCCCCTTAGGTTCTGACTCTTTTCCTTAATTTCTCTTCTCCTCCTAAAAATATTTTTCACATTGTTCTTCTCCCCTTTGAAATCAATGGAAAGGAGAAGAATTAACTTCCTACATACAAGCTTTGAACTACATATCTGCATATCTGACTACTCCCCCTGAGTAGCATCCACAAAAAAATAAATTTAGATCAAGAAATATCTATGAAGCACACGTATTGATACAATTATTAAATGCATCTTTAGTTCATATTAGGAGGGGTAATTACCCCTAGCATCCATTTGAGATAATCAAAAGTATCCTTTGGCAATGGCTTGGTGAAAATTTCTATAATTTCCTCCTTAGTAGGCACATACTCCAATCTGACTTCCTTTTCACTTACCTTCTCTCTCAAAAAGTGGAACTTGATTGATATATGCTTAGTCTTAGAGTGTAGCACTAGATTCTTTGATATGTTTATTGCACTGGAGTTTTCATAGTATATGGCAATAGGTTCATCATATACTACTCTGATATCTTTCAACATCTGTTTCATCCACATCACTTGACTTTAGTTATTTGCAACAACAATATACTCTGCCTCAGTAGTAGATAGGGAAATGGAATTCTGCCTTTTGCTCAACCATGACATCAGCTTCTTCCCTAGGAAGAAAGCACCACCACTAGTACTCTTCCTATTATCTACATCTCTTACCCAATCCGCATCAGTATATGCATTCAAAGTAATATCATCATCCTTAGGATACCAAAGACCAAATTCAACTATCCCTTTTAGATATCTGAAGATTCTCTTTACAATAGTCACATGAGATTCTTTTGCATCAGCTTGACATCTAGCTACCATACACACAACATTCATGATTTCCAGTTTGGTCTGATTCAAATACAACAATCCATAGATCATCAACCTATACCTTGTTTGATTTTCCTTACGATAATCATCATTTTGTGTTAACTTGCATCCGGTTACCATGGGAGTATCAATAGGCTTTAAGTCATCCATGCCAAACATCTTCAACAACTCTCACATATTTGGACTGAGATATGAAAATTCCATTCTCTAACTGAGTAACTTGCAATCCTAGAAATAACTTCATCTCTCCAATCATATTCATCTCAAATTCACTCTTCATTTCATCAACAAACTTCATACATAGACTATCATCTCCTCCAAAAATAATGTCATCAACAAAGACTTCAATAATCAATTATTTATCATGATCTAGCTTGAAATACAAGTTGTTGTCAGTAGTACCTTTATTGAATCCATGTTTTAGTAAATATTTATCTAGTCTAGCATACCAGGGTCTAGGAGCCCATACAAAGATTTCTTCAATCAGAAAACCATGTCTTACTTGTCAGTTAGTTGGAATCCATCTGGTTGTTCAACATATACTTCTTCTAGCTCACCATTCAGAAAAGCTAGCTTTACATCCATTTGATAGAATTTATAGTTCTTATATGCAACATAATTAAGAAATAGTTTGACAGCTTCAATTCTAGAAATAGGGGAAAAGGTTTCTTCAAAATCAAAACCTTCAATTTGAGAATACCCTTTACATACCAGTCTTTCTTTATTCCATACCACTTCACCTTGTTCATTCAACTTATTTTGAAAGAAACATTTAGTATCAATCACATTTTTATATTTAGGTCTAGGAAAAAGTATCCATGTATCATTCTTTTTAGTCTACATCAGCTCTTCCTTCATAGCTTCCATCCTATGTTTTTCATTGCAAGCTTCATTGACATCTTTAGGCTCAATCTTGGAAATTAGGCAATACTCTTCTGCAATATTTCTTCCAATCTGCACACCTTTATTCTTGTCTCCTATAATTTGATTTTCAAAATGATTTAGCTTTACATACCTTGGAACCTTAGGACTTTCTCAAACTTCTAGCTCTTTTGTTCTTTCTTCTACACTTGCACTTGTCTCTGCTTCCTGACTACCTTGATTTATCGGAACAAATTGAATTTTTTTTACCAAAACATATGGAACAATTTGAAGTTGATTATGTTTCTAAGAATTTTTCTCATTGTTTGTACTGTCTTCCTTGTCATCTGAATCATATCCATAGTATGTAGATGATCTACCAAAGTCCTCATCAACTCCCATTTTTCTCAATCTTCTATTATAGCACTGGTGGGGCTTACTTTTAGTAGAGTAACCTAGAAAGATTCCTTCATCGCTTCTTGTGTCAAACTTACCTATGTCCTCATCTCTCTTAATATAACACTTGCTTCCAAAGATCTTGAAATATTTAACAATAGGCTTATAACCTAACCATAGTTCAAAAGTAGTCTTACCAGTATTACCATTGACATTTACCTAGTTTAAAGTGTACATAGCAATGGTTACAACTTCACTCCAATAGATGTAAGGCACATTTCCTTCTATCATCATTGTTCTAGCAACATCTATAATTATTTTTTTCTTCCTCTCTGCAACTCCATTTTGTTAAGGGGTTTGGGGAGTAGATAACTATCTTTTGATTCCATGCTCTTCAAAAAAATAATTGAACTCCCTAGAGGTGAACTCACCACCTCTGTCTAACCTTAAGAATTTTATTTTTAGACCTTTCTCAATTTCTTCCATAGCTTTGAAACTTTTGAAATTCTCCAATGCTTCACATTTTTTCTCTTAAGAAAGCAACCCATATCATCCTAGAGTAGTCATTAATAAGCAGCATCAAGTATCTTTCTCCATGAAAAATTCTAACTTTGGATGGACTACATAGATCAGTATGCACCAGCACCGATAATCCATTTGAATGATGTTGTTTTCTCTAAAAAGAGACTCTAGTCTAGTTTCCCAACTGACATTCCTCGCAAATTGTGTCAGCAGGCTTCACTAGCTTAGGTAGATCTCTTATTGCTTGGGAGGAACTTACTTTGACAATGCTATCAAAATTCACATGACATTGCCTCCTATTCCATAACCAACTTTCATCTACTTGAGCAATTAAACAAATTTCACTAGCAGCATTCAAGTCAAAAATATTACCTTTTGTCTTTTTACATGAAGCAATTACATTAGTAGAACTTCCAATTATCCTGCATCTTCCACCTTTGAACTAAAAATTATAACCCTTGTCCACCGTCTATCCAACACTCAATAGGTTGTACTTCAAACCTTCAACATAAAGGACATCTTTAGTGTTATGCTTACCACCAAGACAAATAGATCCTCTACCATGAATCACACTAACATTGTTATCTCTAAATCTTACAACCCCTCTATAATACTTCTCTAGACTTACAAATTTTCTTTTGTCACCAATCATATGATGTGAGAATCCACTATCAATAACCCACTCATCCTTTTCCTCAATTCAATCTTCAAGAGCTTTCTCAACTTTAGCAGATTCAGTAGCCACCAGACCATTTTCCTTGATAGCAAGGAACACCCATTCATCTTCATTTCCATTTTCTTTATCAAACTCTTTGTTAATCACTTCTTCTTCAGCATAGTAACATTTTTTTTGAAATCTAGATTTGTTAGGATTATTCCTAGGAACTCTTTTAGGACACCTTGATGCAAAATGACCTATTTTATTGCAAGAGAAACATTTAATAGGAAACATTCCTTTATACTTTCCTCTACCTTCTTTCTTCACAATCAATGCTTCCAACTCTTCCACCTCTCTTTCTTCATCTTCAAGTTGTTTCATTTCTTCCTCATACTTGAATGAATTTTTAGAGCACTCTCTTGTATCATATCTTTTCTTATTTCTTCTAGATACAATATCCTTAAATGTAGTTTCAGTCTTGGGATCAGATTCACCAAATTCACTCAACTCGAAAGCAACAAGTTTACCAATCAGTGTCTCTCTTGACATATTTGTTACTAATCTAAATTATTCAATAGCATGAGCCTTTGCTTTGTAGGAGGGAGGAAATTATCTAAGTAGTTTAGCCACAATTTATTCCTCTTCTAGGGTACCAAAAGTACATCTAATACCCATCACTAGTTCATTTACTTTCTGCATAAAAGAATAAATATTTTCATCTTCACCCATCTTCAAGTTTCAATACTTGTATTTCAAACTCTATAGCTTAGCCATCTTCACATGTACATCTCCTTCATACAAAGTTTCTAGCTTCATCCAAATCTCATGATTTGTCCTTCGACCTAATACATTTGTCATTTCTGAATCTGTCAGAGCACTCAACAAAGCTTCAGTAGCCCTGACATTATTTTAGCCTCTTTAATCTCATCAGCAATGGAAGGACCATTCTGAGGAATAACATGTGGATTATTTGTAATCTTCTAGAATGGTTCACCAATACACCTCAAATGACACTCCATCCTAGCTTTCCATAGTGAGTAGTTTGTTCCATCAAATCTAGGATTTTCCTTCTTGTATGATGCCATCTCAGATCACCTCAAGATTTTAAACCTCTTCAGAGGAACCTACTATGATACCAATTATTGGGAGAAAAAAATGACAGACAACTAAGAGGGGGGTGAATCAGTTGTCATATAATATTTAAAATTTTCAAACTTTACTTAACTTAATCTCAGATCTAATGAATGAACAATAAACCATGAACAATCAACACATCAGAAGCATAGAGAACACCAAGATTTTTATGCGGAAACCCTGTTAGGGGAAAAACCAAGGTGGATGCTAGTCCACAATATTATACCCTATTAAAAGTATAATGAAAATAAATGGGAATGCACATGCATTTAGGTGCACTACCTAGAGCTCACTACTCAAATAAAAGAGGGCTCACTTCCCAAAGAAGAGAAATATGGATTAGATCCACAAGGTGTGAAATGAGAAAATAGTTTCTATACAAGCATGATTATAGTTCTAGTTACGCACAAAAAACCTTCTTCATACTTCACTCAAACTTCTTCACACTCTACTCTACAATCGAATGAATAAATCAATGTTCACATAGTTTCTCTTTTATTGGCTTTCCTTCACACTACACACACACTAACATCGCTAAAAAAGACACTCTTATATATCTACAATATGAAATTACATCAACAACTTCGTTGACCATAAGTATAAAACAAGTTTACAATGTCGGCCCAAATTTACAAATAAATTTTTAATGTGAATCATACATCATTGGCTAATATTATGATGCTACAAAAAATAATATCCTCGAGCACATCAAACATTCAAATTTTAATCTTCAAGGATCTACAACATGTTACAACCATTATGTCGGCCAAGAACATGAAAACCCGAACACTCACGAGAAAAATCATTGACCATGAGTGCACCGATCAACGTGAACATACAATAAAGAGAATGATCTAGAAGCATCCAAAAGCAACAAGAACTAATAGAGAAGCATCTGTGGCAAAAAAATTTACAAAAATCACATAAAATTCAATCAAAAACCACATAAATGCTATCAGAACACAACTGTTCATAGCACAATCAAATCTTCATGTGGACCTCTAAAACTTTTGGTAGATGAACTAGATACTCTCAGCAATAAACCCTTTAGACCACAACAACTAATCTTCAACATATAGAACAAAACACCTTCATGACCTTCACTATTCCACTAACAACTTGCAACTCTTCCTTTTAACAATTTTCTCAATATCCTCGACATATACATCCTTCATCGCAACAATACTAATAGTGTTGACATCAATGCCAACAACATATCAACAACACAACCACAACATCCAATAGAAGAATACATTGGCATTATTCATTTGTACATTTCTTGGTTCTTAGTGCATCTTTGTTATTTCATACAATTGTTTGTCACTTTGTGGATGACATCGGGTGCGATGTCCTTCATAAGCATGACCTATCTTAGCATATTACATTCCTCTTACTAGCCTGATGTGATGCGCTACATCCCCTATGTTGTCAATATTCTATTATTTGATTGGTCCTCTCTTGGAGATAGTAGAAAAAATGTTCCCTAAGTGATAGACCACACAAAAACTAAACAAGACTCATTTAAACATTTCTTTTACATTTTTACATTTTACATTTTCATGGCCACCTTGCATAATGCAGCTTGGTTGCCTATGGTACCATCATGTTTTTTCATGAGTTCTAAGCATACGAAGCTTTGCTTGTCTCATGAAGTGTGAACTAAAATTTTCCTTTGTGGCACCTTATTAAAGTTATCAGGGGGTATAAAACTTTAGTATGGTTGAGCGGGAAGCCCATTCCGTGACATGAATTTCCCCATGGCCACCTATTTGTTTGTGAGTACATACCACCCAAGTGTATGTTTCTCACCTTTTGGGCCTTCTGACCCAATGGATAGCCATGAATTCTATTACCCCAGAGTGAGTATGCATATTTATTTTTCGGACAAACAACCTAGATCTGATCCACAACTAGTTGGACAAGGTTAAGAGACATAATAACCCAGCCCAAATAACCTTGGACAAAATAACCCAGTCATAATAACCCAGGGACAAAATAACTTGGGGTCATAATAACCCAATCCAAAATAACCCATGGTCAGAATAACCCATGGACAAAATATCCCCATAAGAATATAGAGAAAGTAAAACAAAATTTATAAATTACATGTATGTTGCTAAAAACACTTTATTATTCAAATTTTCAATTAAAGTGTCAAATTATGAGTGATGCCTCTTATATAATCTAAAATTTTATGGTTTCAATAACCATCAACCAATATTTATTTTTTTTCTTTGAGTTCGTGGTATTTTTTCATGCTTGGTTGCCTAGTGTATCCAACCATATATTTATCAATTCTATTCTCTTGGAGACTCTATTCTTTTTTCACCGCTTTGATGAATTTCTAGATTGAGCTATTCGATGCTTGAAGCAATTCACTAAATCCTTTGTGCCATCCCTCAATAGTATTATTGGTTATGGGAAGATCATCTTGAGTAGCTGAATAGCAATTCCACATTATGATTGGAAACTTGGGTGATCATAAGTTGCCTCTTCATGTTAGTCTGCCAATCCATGTGTCTTCAAAATAATCAACTTATTCCCACAAAATTTCCTTTATTTTTATAATTATTTTTAAGGCTATTTTAGGGGTTATAATGAATATATGGTCTAAAAATGACCTAAATAGCCTCTATGGTGCCTCACAATCATATTTATAATCTATTTTATGTCATTTCTAGCTTACTAGCTTGATCTAAAATGACCATGGGTTATTTTGACCATGGGTTATTCTTTCCATGGGTTATTACGACCCTGGGTTATTTTTTCCTTGGGTTATTTTGGTCAGGTTATTTTGTCTAGGGTTATTTTAGTCAGGTTCTTATGTCCTGATACCATTGGACAAATGATCGAAAGCTTGATCCAACCTTTTCATTTTCATCTTCCCTTCTCTTTTTCTCTTCCACATGTGTGTTCCTTTGTTCTTATGTTTAGTTTTCCATGGGATGTTCATCCTGGGGGCTTGATCATCCTGCTTGATCATTGTTATTCCATCTTTCTAGCATAAGTACATGTGGATCCCTCTCAATATGCATGGCTACTTTAGTGAGTTTGAAACAAGTTCGGCCTCTCACTAAAGTGGGGGCCAAATATACCATGGAAAAATGGATCACTAACATTTTCATGGTTATTTAGATCCTTTTCCTATGATTTTTAATGTATCTTGATTTCATTTAGTGTTTCAATGTAACTTATGCATTCATATTAAGTCCTAAATATTCAAATCATGATGTCTTGTGAAGGTGTCCTGAAGTGTTGTAACACATTTCTACACTTTTCTAGACTGTTCTTATTATAATTCATGTAAAAATCACCCTTTTTATCCCTTACCAAGTCCTATTTTAAAGTGTTGTAAAGTCTTGTAACAAGATTTCACACTTTTCTAGGCTTGTTATCACTATTTACACCTTTTTGATGCTTTATTTGGCCCCTTTATGCACTTAAAAGTCATAATTAAGTGTATTTTTGAATGTAAACTTGACAAACAACATTAAATGTAAATTAATTCTTGACACCCACTTACAAGCCTTAAATGGAACCCATTCTCCATGGGTTGTGAATGAGTCCTTCTTGGCTCCAAATTCAAATTAATTAAAATTTTCTTTTGGGTTTTTATTTGAAAAGACCTTATGTCACCCTGTGATGTTGTATTATTAGGTTATTAGGGAAAAAGTGCGTATAAAAAGGTGTTTTTCTACCCATTTTACACCTAATTCATTCAAGCATTGATCCTTCCACTCAATCTCATTCATCCACTTAAGCATCAAAGCATCATTCAATCAAGCAAACATCAAGCATCTTGGAGCAACCATTGACATATCTTCAGACTTCAACAACAAGGTTTTAGTGAGTTAGGACATTTGCATGTTGTTGTTCATCATTTCCTTCATTCCATTTCATTTCTTTATCAAGGGTTTGATTACCAAAGAAGGATTTGACCAAGGAAATTCCTATACTCTAACCCTTAACAATTTTCCCCCTCTTTGCATGTGTGTTTGTAGGTCTTGTAGGCATATTTAGCAAAGAAATAGGTTCTAGAAAGTGGTCAACAAGTCATGAAAGTTTTTCAAGTCAACCAAACCCTAATTCAAGCTTGGAGACAACCTACAGTCTATTTTTTGCAGATTTGAATCTATCACCCCAACAAGAAGACAAGTGCAGATCTGGGCCCACAAAATTGATTCTTAAATTTATAGATTTTTGGAGAAGGATTTATTTACCATTAGTGACAAATGAGTCCCATCTGTAGGATGGGAAATTTAATTTTTTTAGAATTCAACTCCCAATAGTCAGAAAGTAGTTTCAAGTCTCTTTACCAGTAGGAGGACTAATTCACCATCAGTGGTGAATGATTCCCATTGGTGATAAACAATTATTTTTGCTAATTTTTAAAACTTTCCAAGATAAACATTCAACTTCTAGGTGCACTCTGCTAAGTCTCATAGTATTTTGTTTGCATTTTTTTATGTTTTTAGTTGATTTCTGCATATCACACTATGTTTTCAAACATTGCATATTTCATTAGTTTTGCATTCATAATCAGACAATTTTATCAATTACTTGCACTTATATCATTTAATTTAGTCATATTCACATCATACATTCCTTAGTTTGAGTGAACCACCTCAATTTTAGGGGTCTATCTCTCTCCCTTTAGGTGAAAAACCCTAAGAGTGCAAGAGAAGTACATAAATTACAAGCCTTAAAATTGATGGTTCATCTTGTTTTCTTTTCGGCCCTTACTCTTTTTCGGCTTTAGGATAAATTTGTGCTCAAAAAAGCAAAGAATTCTCCAAAAGGTGTGTAATGCACCATGTGGTGGTTGTGTTGCTTTTGCATATCATTTTCCTTTCAGGTGCAAGCCAGAACATGTGTCATCTTGGTGGGGATTTTCTTCAAAGCTACTCTCACAAATCCCATATTTCTTGCTCAGTTGACACATTATCTCTTCTTTTTGGGAAGTTTGCATTTTTTGCAGAGTAATCTGTTTAGGAAGAATTTGTCAGAATGCAGTGGGTATCTTTCTTTCGGGATGGAACCTTCAAGTTAGCATTGTTGAGCTCTATGGTTGATTAATCATATTTTTTCCAAGCTATGTTGAAATCGGATTATTGTCTGATAGCTATCTTTTCTACAATATCTAAAGCCATTAATGAAGCATTTTTGACTTAATGAGCGAAGATTGCTATGATTTAATCAAAATCTAAGATTAGATTTTGGGCTATCAAGATTAGGCATCTAGCAGTTTCTACTTCTAGAATATTTGTGGTGGTGCTCACTTATTCTAGTTATAAATAAGGGTTGGCAACATAGGTAAAAAAGTTAGAAAATTTGCTTTAAAAATATTTTCGAAGGATATAGATCTAGTAGAGAGTTTATATTTTCAGAAGTAGAAGGTTTTATAGAATACTATTATTTTATCTGGTATGTTATATTTTAATTCAAACTATCATTAGATTGGCATCCGACATTTGTTTTTCAATTCATATATTATTGAAGTTTGATCTATTTGGAAGAAATATTTTAAATTGTGTATGCTATGGCCTTTGTCAAGTATCTTTTTTATATTTTGTTCATGTTAAAAAAATTGTGTTAAGTCTACTTTGATAGTTTGGATAGCTAGTTTTCATGTTGTTAAGCTTCTATGTTGAATGCTAGCTTTCAAAAATTGGATTATGTGTTTTGAAATTTTCCATTTTTTGTAAAAGTTTGTCATTCTTCATACTATGCTATAAAGGGAGAAAGGCTTTTGTGAGTTTCTAGATATTTTTGTTAATCTTTAAAGTTTTCTTATGTCTAATTTGACCTTAATGGGTTCTTCCCACAGGGAGATTTCAAAGACTACACTATGCTTTAACTAAGCCTTTGTTGCTCATTCTCTTCCCAACAATGAATGCTTTGCAACATTTTGTGTCTATCATATCAGTTATAAGAAGTAGTTTAAAGTTTGAAATGTTGTAAAAACTTTGGCGCATCACCTTTTTTATGCTTTATTTGCATTTATTTCTACCTTTTCCCCAAAACAAAAAGAATATTTGACTTTCTATAACAATCCCAGATGTTACTCTATAAGGCGTAAATGGGTCCCCCACTCATTGGATTTCCCATAAGGATGTTGGAGAAGCATAATGTTTGATGATCAATACTTCTTTTTCTAGCATGCATGGTGGGATTTGAATTTTTTCAAATGTCTGATTAGAAGTCAGAAATATTTCTTTAATTAGACCAAGAAAAGAGGTTGGAATTTTGATTCCCAAAATTGAAATAAGAGCGTCTTCAAGAGGGGATTTCCAGTACTCCCAATTACCTGCCTTGATATCAAGGAGAAGAAGACTTAGAAGTTTTGTATCACTTGTAAGAAGCAATAGGGAAATGAGTGTTAGCCCAAGATCAAGAGCTTTATCTACTCCACCATGAGGTCAAACTTTCCAAATCAGAATACCAGCGTACCTTATACATACAAATCTATTTTCAATGGCTCGTCTAGGTGCCCTGCTCCTATAAATTTTGCAACTTGAGATAGCAGTAATCTGCTGCAACCACCTACACCCCTAGACGTATGGCCTACCATACCCACCAATGCTCTCAAGGCCATCCAAATTTTTTTTGGGGAGGATTTCAAGACCCCCTTTAAACATCTATAAGATATAGCGGAGGTATGTAGAGTGCATAACTCCATAGAAGAGAATGTTGCTCTTAGGTTACTAGCTGCATATTTCAAGGGAAAAGAACAAGATTGGTATAGATCTTTTCTTTTGATTCTATACGCTCTTGGGACCAGCTAAGAGATAAGTGGTTTGAGCACTTCTCCAAAAAGGGGAATCACTCCTCATTGTTGCAGTAATTAATCACCATCAAAAGGGCCCCTTAAGAGGCCATGCATGACTTCAACACAAGGTTTCACAAAACTTGGAAAAGGATCCCTATAACCACTAGGCCTTTGGCTACTATGGTGTTCATGTTTTACCTAAAGGATTTCAATTCAGACATTGAAGTCATAGTGCAGTCTAAGGGAGGAGATATTTTTCTCGATGCATATGATCTGGTTGTGCATGCAGAAAATAGTCTAATTGACACTGGGAAGCTTCTATGATGTCTTCCAATGCCCATGTTCATGGAAATCTCTTGTGTCCCTCAAGAAGAGGAAAATTTGAGTGCCTTCATTTAACAAGAAACCATGTCAGCTATATCACCACCCATGTATGTATAACCTAGTGTGCAACCAAGAACATCAGGCTCCTATTCATTAGTAGTGAATGTTAACGATATGAAGAATCTCAAGTATTCCTTTGTGAATGAGCTATTCCTCATCCGATGATAGCAACCAACACCTTTGAAGCCTTCCACATAGACCTGTCAAGGAGGAAGACTTTCTTACCAATAGAACACATATCAAGGAGCCTCAAAAGGAGGAAATCAGAAACTAGTTCCCACAAACTAGATAGTCTTAGTTACCATGCCTCTTTAGGCCATCAGGAACAATCCAAGCAAATATTTAGTCCTAGGCCAAAACAAAATGGTGGAAGATGAGAATGTGTGGTGCTTCCCATGTAATGATAGTCATATGCCGCAACTTGTCCAAGGGAAAATCTTCAGCATAAGATAGCAAAGAAGAGAAGTAAGGGAATTTCTTCAAGTGTGAAAAAATATTCATCTCTTGGAATGGAGAATGCCTACTATAGAGCACAAATGTAAGGACTATCTTTAGAGTAGGATCTATATATCACACCAAACCAAGAACTTTTCTCTTGGATGGAAGAAGAAGATGTAGTATTTCCGAAATGATGCTCTGACAACTAGTTCCCTGCAAGTATAATCAAATTATAACAGAAGGTCCAAAAGAAGGCACACTAGAGAGCACACACAATAGTCTCCACAATTTCCACACCCACATCATCCATATCTACAAGAAAAACAAGTTGTGCAGGCCCCTTCCACTCAAAAATTGCAAGCTCCACTATTACCAGTGAAGGAGATAGAAAAATCACCAAGCCCACCCATGTCAGAATGGGATCTCTTAAAGGAAAAAGAGATACCACCATTGAAAACAAAGGTTCCTCCAGTTTGAATGCTCAATGTGGTTGAGCAGTTGAAGAAGGTTCCCACTAATGTATCTCTGTGGGATATTATATCAATTTTGGAACAAAAGACATTACTCCAAGAAGCATTAAAGAAGGAAGAAAAAATACCACAGATGGATGTGATACCACTATGCGATCAAGTTAAAGATAAAGAACCTACATAATACGCTCAATCTTTGAAGGTTGCGGCATACATGAAGGTCACAAAGAATGTAAAGGTTATAGAGGTAAGTAAGCTGAACCCGACACCTTTCTTTTTAAAACTTATTGTGGGATATAAGCTTTTACACAATAACATGATTGATTCATGGGCTAGTACTATGGTCATTGCCTAAACAAGTGTTTAATGCCCTACAAATCAAGTATGAGCCTCTTGAGAAAGGGATCATATAATTAGATGGTAAGAAGGTTCTGACTGTTGGTCACATCAAGGATCTATCTTTGACCCTCTTTTCATGTTTGAGCCAGATTTTCATGCAAGAAGTAGTTGTGATAGATATCCCCCTAGTGTTCAAGATGTGTCTTTTAAGGGACTTTATAGTGAAGCTTAGTAGATATTTAGTACTTGATTGGTCTCATTTGATATTGTAGACCAAGTATGGGGAAAATATGAAGATCATATTCAAATTCTTAAATGAAAAACATATAGCACACAATGCAATCCTATGCTTTGAAGTAGTGCATACCTCCTCAAAAGGGGAGACATATTGTGTAGAAATATTAGAAGACTACGAGGACACGAGTGAGTAGACCTTCAAAGAGGAGGTCCTCCTCAACTAGTTTATTGACTCCAACCCATTTGAAAACTTCCATGCTATTGGATTAGGCACTTATGTGATCTCCAACAATGACCAATTCTTCCTAAAAATGATAAAAGAATAGGAAGAGCCTAGTGGATTAGGTGAAAATAGTCTATGGTCATTATATTTTGATGGTGCCAAATGCAATATTGGTTTAGGAGTAGGCACTTGATTAGTATTCCTGATTGGATCAATAACTCAAATATTTTCATTTCCAATTCCCATGCTCAAGTAATGATGTTGAGTATGAGGACTTGGTCAATGGTTTGTTTCTCATAGAATGGATGGGTGTGAGAAGAGTACAAGCATTCATATATTCAAAGTTGGTTGTAAGCCAAGTCCATGGGTAGTTGGTTGTAATGATGTCGAGTATGAGGACTTGGTTGATGGTTTGTTTCTCATAGAATGGATGGGTGTGAGAAGAGTACAAGCATTAAGATATTCAAAGTTGGTTGTAAGCCAAGTCCATGGGAAGTTTGTTGTAAGAATGAAGCCTTATAGACACATAGTATGGGATCTAATTGAGAGCTTTGAAGCTTTTAACATATAGGTTATCTTGAGGTCCCGAAATAATGTTGTGGATCAAATGGATTTGATTGGTTCACAATTTGAGCCAATTTTTGAATCAGCAACAAAGAAAAATATAGTGCAAAATTTTTTTCAACCGTTAATTCCCAAAAATGACTAGAAATAGCATTTTTTTGAGGATGATATTTAGATTGTTGTCTTTTTATAAAAATTAGGAAAATATTTTGACCATTCACAGCCCAAAGCAAGAGAAGTTATGGAAGGGAAAGTGATCCAATTAAAAGGTAATAAGCTCCCTCGAGTTTTGATTTCTCTTGTAAATATTTTTTACTACGAAGATGCAAGAAATAGCAAACAAATATTTACTATTGATGGGAAATACTATGAAGATATCGATGTATAAAATGGTAGAAAATTAAAAAAAATTAGATCAGATGTTTCACAAAAGGATAAAGAGAGACTAAAAGGGCTATGTTCTAGATATGACGAGGTTGTAGCTTGGACCTCTGAAGATCTTAGAGGATATGACCCAGGCCTAATTCAAAATACTATTGACTTGGCCAAAGGCTTAAAGCATGTCCAATAAAAAAATATTCAGTCAATCCAAAGGTCAAACCATTGATGGAACAAGAGCTCACTAAATTAATCGAATCAAGGATCATATACCTGATCAAACATTCCACCTGGGTGTCTATTCTTGTACCAGTGCAGAAAAGGAATGGAGATATTTGACTCTTTGTGGATTTTATGGATTTGAACAAAGATTCGCTAAAAGATCACTACCCTTTACCCTCAATGGATCAAATTCTGCAGACCATGGCTGGATCACAGATCTTGTTGCTCAATGGTTTTCTGGGTTATAACCAGGGCTTTGTAAAGGAAGAAGATCAACATAAAACAACATTCACTACCAAGTGGGAAACATTTTCATATTCAAAAATTCCCTTCAGGATGTCCAATATTGGTGTGACCTTTCAATGAGCAATGGATATCGCTTTCAAGGGGTTGATTAATCAGATTATGTTAATATAATTGGATGACCTAATAGTTTTTCCAAAGTCAAATTATGATCACTCTGATCATTAGGTAAAGGCCTTCCAAAAATACCAGCGGTTCAAAACTTCCTTAAATACCAAGAAATGTGTTTCTAGAGTGCCCCAAGGCAAGCTACTCAGTTTTGTGGTATCAAAAGAAGGAATAGCTATAGATATCAAAAGGCTAAAAGATATAATGGAGCTACTGCTACTAGTCAATCAGAAGGGGCTACAATAATTTTAAGGGGAGATTAACTTTTTCATATGGCTCATTTCAAACTTTGTAGGCATTGCAAGACCTATCACAGTGATGCTAAAGAAGAATCTACTGTTAAAATAGACTCTCAAAGGTAAGATGACTTTTGAGAAAATAAAGGTAGCCATCTCCATAGCCCCAATGCTAGCTAACATGGACTTGTACAAGGCTTTCATGTTCTATGTCTACAATGGCCAACACAACATAACTTAGGTGCTCACTCAGAAAGAAAAAGACAATAGTGAAGAGCATCCCATCGCATTCCACTCTAGGAATCTCAAAGGATATGAAGCAAGGTACAATTTTGTTGAGAAGCAGGATTTTTCTATTATTAAAAGCCTTAATAAATTTTGACACCTGGTATCAGCCAACTGAATCACTATCCTTGTCGCCCATCCCAATGTTCGAGAGTATATCACCGAAGGAAAAATAATTGAAAAGAGGGCGAACATGATTACTAAGATTCTAGAATAAAATGTAGACATTTTGACTAGCCAAACTAGTTCAGGGAAGAGGTCTTTGTGAATACCTTGCATAATAACTAGGCTCCCTAGTAGAGGAAGAAACCAATTAGGCCTATTCAAATCATTTCGAGTTTGATGAGTCATAGATGATGGATTAGACATGATATATGCAAAAGTGGTAATACCCAACCAACATTCTATCTCACAAAATATGCTACTACCAACTGCAGGGCACCAGGTATATACTAATTGAATGGATTTTGTTTAAAAGAAGTTATGATGGTGGCTTGCTCCATTGCTTCGTTAAGCCACAAGTGTAAAGAGTTTTGAATGAGTTCCATAGCAATCCTAAGGGTGGAAATTTTTCTACCAAAAATGTTGTTTTGAAGATAGTGTGAGTAGGATATTACTAGCCTTCCATATATTTTGAGGTGCACCACATGGTGTGAAAATTTACTCAGTGCCAATATTTTTTTGGCAAACAGAAGAATTCTACCATGCCACTAAGCCTGATCATACCTAAGGAACCTTTTTCTCAATGGGGTTTTGATTTCATCAAAATGATACATCCTATCTCTAGCACTATCCATAAGTGGATATTTATGGAAACTTATTATTTCACAAGATGGATAGAGGTTGTTGCCCTAAAAAATGCCATGGAAATTCAAATTGTCAATTTTCTTGAGGAACTAGTAGAAAGGTTTGGTTTTCCAAAATCTATAATATCTAATAACACATGAGCTTTTTTGGGTTTTGGGATGTTGTACTTCACTCTCAAGCATGGGGTCTACCTCAAGAATTCATCAAATTGTTACCCACAGGGAAATGGGTTAGCAGAATCGACCAACAAGAACCTAATTATGTTAATTAAGTGCATCAAGTTAGAACAAAAAAAGGAATGGAACAAGCTCTTGTGAGCCACTCTATCAGGTAACAAAATCATGCCTAAACAAATCTTGAAGGCCTCTCCTTATGAACTAGTGTATGGTAAGGAGGTGGTTTTACCTGTTTCTATAGAAATTTTGGCTTTGCAACTATTAAAGGCTTTGGAAGTCAAAGAAACTGGAGAAATGGAAGTAAGGTTGGTGGAACCCCTGAATCTTGAAGAAAAAAGGAAAAAAGCATATGAAGCCATGATTGGGTGCTAGAAAATAGTCAAAAAATGGTTTGATAAAAAGGCCTCCAACCCATATTTCCTAGAAGGAAGCCACATGCTAAAAAACCAAGACAACATGCAAAATTTGAAGCACTATGCAAGGGTCCCTGACACATTCACATGTGTAAAGAGAAGAATGCATATGAGCTAGAAGACATGGATGGAAAATTTCTAGATATATCAGTAAATGATATTCATCTAAAATTGTTCCATTAAAGCACACAAGTTCTTTTAAAAGTTTCCCATTTTGTAACATATGTAAAACAAAAAATAGAATATGATTATTTTTATGAATAAGCCATGAGAGTAACACAAAAATAAGAATAAACATATATATTGTATTCATTGAAATATTTTACATTATAATACGAGCTTGAAGCTTTGAGAGAAGCATAAAACTTTCTTGCACAAACCCAAAAAGAGTTACACTACAAAAGGAAAAAAGGGAGGTGACACTCTCAAAAAATAGTAAATTTAAAGCCTCCAACCATCACTAAGCAGCCCAAAAATGACACTTTCTTAGGTTCTTCTTCTTCTTTAGCATGGTGGAAAGGTGGGTGAACATATAATACATGTAGGCTTGGCACGACATAGACCTTAGCCCTCATTCTTGTAGCTATAACTAGAAATTCAAAGTGTTTTTTGTAATAAATCCCAAAAACGTGCTCCACACCATACTCCCTCAACAAGAAGGAAGCCATAGGGCAGGATAGTGAATGATGCCTCTCAAGGTCCATAGTACAAAAATCAGTAAGGTGGGATAGCTAGGGCACATCCTCACCATAATCAACATTCCTGAGAGGTCCATGGCATTCAGAATGCCGCCACTAGGGATAGACACTTACATGATCTTGTTGAGCCCATCCATATATGCAAAATTGAAAATTTTGTGGTACAATTCAATTGTCTAGGGAATAGAGGGGTATGTGCAAGATCATGATGGGCCAAAAAGTGGTGATATAATGGGTATGTATATGGTATGTGGCTAATGACTTTTTTTTACCCAAAATTAATAAAACGAAAAGGGGTTTTAAAGGAGATTCTTAGCTTTCCACCAATATAAATTATGCTATACTTTAAATTTAATAAATAATTATTATTCATTTTCTATTTGAATTATGACTAAAGTTCTGATTGATAGGCTGATTGAAAAAAATCTATAGCTTTCAATCGATATCACATTTTTTGAATCTGAATCATGTGTCACATTCTATGCTTCGCATACTATAGGATTAAAAAAAGAAAAATTGAATTTCATGAAGTTTTGACCAAGTTAAGGTGGTTAGACATACGAGTTTTTATATTTTTTTAAAGTTGTAATAAGAAATTCATAATTAATTATTTACTTGGCAAAAAATGACAAAAAAAATGCATCACATCCGAATATGAGTCCTCTACTTATATCTAAAATATTATAAAACAATATTATCAATTTATTGTCGTTAGGGTGGTCAGACAAACACCTACTTCTTATTTTTTCTTTGAAATTTAAGTACTACTACATTGAAATTTCAAATTTTCACTAAATAGATTTTCTTTTTTTTTTAAATAAACCTAGTAGTTTAGAAACTACATTCAATTTTCTACGGATTCTATTCTTACGTATTTTTGAAAGAATATAGATAACTTATTCATTTTTTGCATCAAGTTGCCTAACTCTAATTTTTTAAATTTTTTTGCCACTTAAGAGCCTATTTTTTCCATGATGATCCTACACATACCTAGAGATGTCCAAGTCAAGCAGGGAGACTATGAAGCGGGAGACAACATTGGAATTTCCTTGTGGCTAGTTTTCATCCATTACATAATCCTTGTTGAGCACCCACTTGAATGCCACAATAGTGAGGTGGTCCCTCTTCTTTTCCAGGAACCTAATTCTATCACTGCTAATCTCATCCATGAAGCAATATTATGGCCTTCATGGTAAGAGCCAAAAAGGAGTACCTAGGCTAGTCAACATAATGACAAACAAGCTAAGGTTAGAATCATGGGATACAATAGTGAAAGATTGCTATCTAAAAGAGCTACTTCAAGTGAATATTTCACTAAGGTGGCATAGCTATTTATAGAAAAGGTGTGCCAACAAGCTCAATGGATGGAAAATCCATCTCACATTAGATAGTGATGGATAAAATATCAAAGCAACTAGAGGACGAGATATGAATGTAAGTGTAGGAATGAGTTAAACAATCTATAATGCTTCTACACTTCTAAATAAGACATTGTATCTAAGATTCAAGAAAATTAAGCTAATTTAAACTAAGAATCTTCAAAAATCTGTCCTATTGCTCTCTAACTCTAAAGATTTCTCTAATCTAGTTTTCTCTCAGATTTTAGAAGCTAATAGAATGTTGAAATGACACTTAGAGAATGAGAATTGAGTTAATTCTATTTCTATATGATTAATAATGCAAAATCTACTGTGATGGCAGCCATGACTGCAAATGTTGGATTAATGCTGAATGCTTGAATGCTAGATGAATGTTGGATGCTTGGAAAACCTACAAAGTAAGATTACACAAGTTGGGATCCATTTCCTGTAGCCAAAGAGTTGTATTTATAGCTTTTACAACAGTACATTTGCACAGGGATACGGGATAAGAGGCTAAGATTCAATCTGGAGAATTGAATGGCATGGGATGAGAACATGGAGCTGATCATGGAGGATTGTTTCTCCCCATGAAAACACCAGGAAAGATGAGAGGAAAGGTGGGTGGAAGAAGATTGAGAGGACTTCCTGCAGGTTTGTCCCCGAAGCTCTTCCTGTGAATGACAATAGAATTAATTAAATTTTAAAAATTTAATTTTATTGGTGAGTGAAAAGTCGTAAATGATTTATGCATAAATTTAAATATTTTTGATTTATTTAAATTTAGCAAAAGGAGGATTGAATAATTTAATAAATCAAACTATAGAATTTGTTTATTAAATTAAAATAAATGGAAAATGATAATTAAATAAAAGATTTTAGAATATCTTTATTTAATTAAGAAGAAATGTGATGAGGTAATTAAATAACACAAATTATTTAAGTTGTGTATTTAATTTATGATAGAAGTATAAAAGAAGTAATAATAATAATAATTAAATAAAACAAAGTTTTTAATTTTGTTTGTTTTAATTAAGAGAGAAGTAATATAATGAAAATGATAATAATTAAATAAAACAAAGTTTTTAATTTTGTTTATTTAATTAAGAAAGAAGTAATATGATGAACTTAATATAAATAAATATTTCTATTTATTTACTAAGTAGATGAATTTAAGATTAATTAATCAAATAAGTCATATTTAATTAATTAGATTCTTGAGACCATTTTTAGGTGTCTACATTTTTTCCCTCTTTGAAGTGATGTGTTTACGCATTGCTTCGAAGAATTATTTTTCCTTAGCTGCCAATATTGACGAAAAGTTTAAAATATGCCCCTGATTTTCCCTAGATGTTGAATTTTGATAGCGATATATGCCCCCACATGAGATAAATTGATTATTTTTTGATTTTTTTGATGATTTTTCAAAAAATTTGAATGTTTATGATGATTTGATATTTTTTGAAGATTTGATGAAGAAACAATTTATCTCCTAACAAAATTGTCCAAAAATGCCCCTGTGATAGATAAGAATTAATTCCTCAGAAGGAAAAATAAATAAATTCCATGAAAATCCCACAAAAATAACCTATAAAAGCTCAAAAGGTCATTTTCAAAAGTCATTTGTGCATTTGACTTTGACAATCTTGTGATAGAGACCCTCAGAGTGCTAGAGCCTTAGGATGTTGATCCCTTACCACACCCACCGACTCGAATGTGTGCGATGTCACCAACGTCGAGCCGACTATGGACCTTCGGTATGTACCCCAAATCCTCCTCATGATTCGTGCCTGTACTTTTTAGGTCATTTTGCACATGTTTTTATATTTTAGCACCTGAGAGTCACGGAATAGCATGTCAATGATTTCTTTTAGCGTGCCAACTGAAATCTGTAGTGCGTCCATAGATTAGGGTAGCGCGTCAGATTTTTAGTGCGTAAGGTCAAATCTATAGTGCTTCAGTAGGATTTTGTAGCGCGCCACTAGAAATAGTGCTTTATGTAGATTTTGTAGCGCGTTAGTAGGATTTTGTAGTGCTTGGAAGTATAGATTGATGAAAAATTATGCACTTTGATTTTTATTTCATCAATTTGTTGTTGATTCCATCTATTTTAGTTTGATCTTGACTAAATAAATGGTAAACGATCTCATGATGAGCGAGATCCATTGATTGATAATAATTACCCTTATGATAGGCAAGGAATAATTAATTTTTTATTTTTTTTGAAGGGATAAACCTGATTGATAGATGAGGGTTCCTTCTTGATAAATTGATAGTTTGATAGGTAAAGCATAATTTTTTAAAAATTGATGACCTCCTGATGTTTGATATTTCTGATTGATAATGTATTGATCTGTAAAATGTTCTTTTTGTATGATAACATGAGCATTTAGATGTTATCCAGGTGTGAGAGCAATTCCTCTGGCCTTTTGATATGATACCGTGACTTTCAGCGGATGAGAGGTAGCATATTACCGATTGTGGTTTGGCCTCATTACTTGATATGCCCCATATTAGACTTAATAGGGGTCTACTGACAGCTTTAGCAGAGTAGTGGCATAGTGACCACAACACCTTCCACTTACCTACTGGCGAGATGACCGTGACACCAAAGGATGTATGGTGTATTCTTTAAATTCTTTTTGTTGGGGAGATTGTCATGCATGATTCAGAGGAGGTTGGTGGGGTAAAGTCTATGTGGAGAGTTTTTCAGGATCCCCATGTTGTGGGAGAGTGGATTCCATGGGTAGAGATCTATGATTCATATGCTCCACTTCCTTCAGTTTTGGCTAGCTTTATTGATGGATTCCTTTGTCCTGATAAGAGGTCAAAGGGCCTATCTCTTGGATGGGGTCGGGTATTAGAGGGTATGGTGGCCCACATAATGAGATTTGCTTGGGTTATGTGTATGCTTGCTCAGCTATATCATGATTTAAACTAGATCATGTACCTGGGAGGTAGTAGTTTATTAGCGGGAGCTACACTTCTTCAAGTATGGGCATGGGAGCATATTGCTTTTACACGTCCCGTGCCGGTGTTATCGAGACCAGGGACAGGACCTTGTGTGTTTCGCTACAGAGGCAGGCCTACCCAGCATATGATGGGTAAGCTAGATTATTGGAGGTGGATTCTTGATGATGTGGAGACACTAACCTGGCATCCATACTTAGATTGTGATGACTAGGATGATGATGATATCAAGTTGGGATTTTTGGCCGATTCGATGTATTTGATCGGGAAGAACCCCAGGATTTTGAAGCGATTCCTGTTTCATCGCATCTACAGGCAGTATGGGATTGTTCAGTGTATGCCTCAGGGAGTAGCACATTATGGATGACGACAGATAGATGTCAGTGATTAGGGTCCATGCTTGCCTTATGGGGCACTTGTTGAGGGTTATCGTGCTCTATAGCCATCGGCATGGGATATGTGGTGAGACATTGTTGAGGCACCCATTACTCCTAAGTACAGATAGTATTTGGCTCTGCACCCTCCTCCTCATATTACAATTCCAGATGAGCCAGTACTAGCACCAGCACTAGCACCAGTAGCTGCAAGAGGTGGTCAGGGTGGTCAGATATAGAGGAGTTAGGAGGATGTAGATGTGGACGTGGAGGGTAGCGAGGAGAGTGGCAGTGATGAGAGTGATGATAGCAGTGAGGATGGCAGTGATGATAGTAGTGATGATGATGGTGGAGATGGGGGGAGACCGAGTGTAGCAGGTACTTCAGAGCCATCGACTAGTGTGCCTCGTAAGAGGCAGGCCATTGCTTCCTCATCAGTAGAGTGATCATAGGTTGTGAGTTTACGTGTGCAGGTTCATACCTTATAGGGACAGCTAGCACAGGTGCAAGGATTATTAGCACAGACATAGGCCTAGATGTAGGCACAACTAGCTACTGCACAGACACAAATTACCTCTCTAATTGGTGAGAGAGATGAAGCCATACAGGCAGTAGCAATAGCACAGGCTTAGCTAGTAGGTGCATGAGCACAGTTGACCACTGTCCAGGCACAGATCATAGCCTTGACTGCAGAGCGAGATACTGTCAGACAGGCAACAGAGATAGCACAGGCTACTACAAAGAGATTGCAGAGAGTGGCAGATGGGACCTCTGTGGTAGATTACATGCGAGAGGCTATGCGGGCAGGTGCTGAGATTTAGTTTTATAGGAGTCATTATATGAGTTTTTCCCCCTAGAGCAGATAGTCAGTTATGCCCAGTCCCACTCAGAGAGGACTCATTCGAGGACAGTGAGCAGAGGCGTGACACAGCCTCTCAAGAGATCCAAGAGATTTAAGAGATCCTGGGACATCTGGTGGTGGTCATGATACTGGCGCGAGACCTGCTCCTTATAGTGTGAGTACCACTTGAGATCATTTGTGTACCCCTCGAGAGATATATACAACCATTTTTGATATGACGTTATTTTCATCTTTTTCAGACTTCATTGTATACTTAACACTTGATGAGATATATATGTGCAGTGGTTTGATTGATCTATGATGTGTTCTACATGATTTATGTGATGGATGTATTTTAATTTTTATGTTTTATGATGATTTATTTTACTAGATTGTATAGATGCATTAATGATGATGTGATATGATATTGATGATGTATTTCTTTTCTCCATGAAATGCAATGCATAATATATAAAATGTGATGTATATAATGAAATGTAAATGAATGATGTACAGATGAAATGTAATGTATGAGATGTAAATGAATGATGTATGGATAAAAATGTAATGTATGAAATGTAAATGAATGATGTATGGACGAAATGTAAATGAATGATCTATGGATGAAATGTAAATGAATGAAGTATGAATGAAATGTAAATGAATGAAGTGTAAATGAATGATGAATGTAATGAGATGTCATGTGATAGATAAAATGATGTATGGATATGTGATATATGATATATAAAATGAGATGTAAATGAAATGATGTATGTATATGTGATGTGAATGAATGATGTATATAATGAAATGTAAATGAATGGTGTATGGTTGAAATGTAATGTATGAGATGTAAATGAATGATGTATGGATGAAAATGTAATGTATGAATATGTGATATGTGATAGATAAAATGATGTATGGATCTGTGATATATGATATATAAAATGAGATGTAAATGAAATGATGTATGATAGATAAAATGATGTAAAATGCCTTCTATATGTATGCAATGAATGATGATTTTGCAACTATATGATAATGACAATGTGATGAGATGTAAATGAATGATGTAACATAATGTGTATATGATGTCATGAAATGAGATGTTTATTGTTAAATTTATGATGAGATGAAGAAATGATTTTATATGCATGCCATTATGAATATTGTATTTGTCAAGTATACTCAATCTGTAATAAGAAAATATAACATTCTTTGCAAATGAATCTTTGTAACTTGTGTAATCAATACTCTGCAGATGTATTATTATGAATGCAAATCTATTTTTACCATGCAAAAAACCTATTTTATCAATGCAAACCTAAGTGTCATTTCAACAATTTTTTTATTTTGCTTTGTATCATTACTGAGCTTTTAAAATGTTGAAAGCGAATACAAGCATCAATGATATGTGATAGACCAATGATGACCTGAGTATTTCTTTCATGATATTTGATATTGCAAGTGAACACAAGCATCAAGGTATAAGATAGGCCAATTATGACCTAAGCATTTCTTGCATAAATAGACAAGAATTAATCATTTTCTTAAGTGAATCAGAATGCCATCCATGATACTTGGTAGAGCTCTTCCCACGACAATTCACAAAATAATAATGACTAACTCACAAATAACAAACAAAGAAAAGGTATCATTCTCCTTCCTTGCTTCTCTAGTTTAATACATCATCGAGTAGCTCCAAAGAAATGATAAGAAAAATGATAAAAATAAAAAGTACAACAATTCAAATTCTACTTAATGTATTTTCAAATCATTATTCAGATTAGATCATCGATGTTGAAATGTGTGTGCTAATGTTTGCATCATATTCTCAGACGTTTGACCAAAGAACTAACCTAAAGACCTATCCTAGGGGTCTTGGGGACAGATCAAAGTTTAGTCTTGCCTACGTTATACACGCAGAGACCACATAGTTCGACTAGCACAGACTCCACTTTCCGACTGATGTAGACTCTATTTTTGTGTTTTCGATTTTATGAATGTTTTTGCATGGATTTTTTGATGTTTTTGGATTTTGATGAATTTTATGATGTTTTTGGATTACTTTTCAAGTATCGTCACTTGGTGTTGTCATGTTTGATTGCCTTTCCATTTAAGCTGAAAGTCCATTGTACTAACTAACACTAGGATGTTGCCCCCAAGCTAGGGTAAAACATGATATCCTTGCTATGACATGGATAGTGATAATGATTTTCCCAAATGATAGATGGAAATGATATGAAAGGAAACAATCGTAACAAAACTATACCTAATAGATAGAAGAGCTGGTGAAAATCACAAGTAGCACCTATTTTCCAGGTTTTCATCACTTGTTTTTATTGTGTCCTCTTTCTTTTTCTTTTCTTTTTTTTTGTTTTTCTATCATCATGATGCCTGTTTGCCAGGTTTTCATCAAGACAACTTTATTGACCGTGCACTAGGTATCCACAAGTGTAGAATCGCCTGAGATGAATGTTGTTTATGGGTTCCTCCAACATATCTCCTTCTAGTGTAGACAGTCGGTATGCTCCTGATCCATAGATTGATATAATGGCATAAGGTCCTATCCAGTTAGGTTCAAAATTTCCCTTCTTTTCTCTATTTGCTTGATTTCTAGGGTTTTCCCATAGGACCAAGTCTCCGATCTGGAAGACTCTAGGCTTAACCCTATGATTATAGTTCCTAGACATTCTTTGTTGATAGGTTGTCAAATGATTGACAGCTTGTTGTCGATGTTCATCAAGTAGCTCTAATTCTTGAAGTCTAGAGATCCTATAATCCTCATCTGAAATGAGTCCTTTTAGTGAAACTTGAAGGGATGGAATTTCTACCTCGATAGGTAATATTGCTTCTGATCCATAAATAAGAGCATATGGCATAGCTCCTGTTGGTGTTTTGATGCTAGTCCTATAAGCCCAAAGAGCATGGTTAAGCTGAACGTGCCAATCACGCCCTACCTCATTTACAGTCTTCTTGAGAATCTTTAGGATTGTTTTGTTTGAAGCTTCTGCCTATCCATTACGTTGAGGGTAATACGAGGTTGAAAAGTGATGTTGGATGTGGAACTTCTTACACAGCTCTTGGACATCTTGGTTCTTGAAAGGCCTACTATTATCTATAATGATTGACTGGGGTATCCCATATCTACAAATGAGATAATTAAGTATGAAAGATGATATTTGCTTCCGAGTGATTGTGGTTAAGGGAACTGACTCCACCCATTTTGTAAAATATTCTGTTGTGGTAATAATGAACTTATGTCCATCAGATGAAGATGGGTTAATTTTCCCTACCAAGTCTAATCCCCACTGACAGAAAGGCCATTAGTTGTGAATGGATGGAGCTCCTATGCTGGTGCATGTATAAGATTGCCATGAATCTGACATTTTTGACATCTCTTGACAAACTTATAAGATTCTTACTCCATGTGTGGCCAGTAATACCCCAAATGAAGGAGTTTTTTGGCTAAAGATAATCCACTTGAATGTGTACCACAAATTCCTTCATGGACCTCATGTAAAGCAGAAGTAGATTCGTTATGTTCTAAACAACGCAAAAGAGTACCATCTAGGCCTCGATGGTAAAGGGTGTCAGCAATAATGGTATGTTTGGTAGATTGGCGTATGAAGTTGCACTTTTGGTTGCGAGAAAGATCTGGTGGTAAGATATTATCTTTTAGATAAGTATAAATGTATCCATAAATGGAAGATTGGGCACTATCCAAAAGGCTTATGGTTTGGGATTTGGGATTTGCGTATGCAAGATTTGACACTTGTTCCACAATAAATCAATAACGATCTTGCGTTTTAGGCATTTGTAGAAGAGATGCTATTGTGGCCATGGCATCTACTGCTTTATTCTCTGATCTTGGTATCTGCTCAAATTTGATTTCTATGAAGTATTTTCTTAGATCATCTACCATTCTCTTGTATAAAATCAATGTGTCATCCTTAGTTTGGTAATCATTGTTGACTTGATAGATGATTAACTGAGAGTCTCCATATACCTGTAGTTCTATGATTTTCCAGTCAATAGCCACTTTAATTCCAAGAATTAAAGCTTCATATTCTGCAACATTGTTAGTGCAATGGAAGGTAAGCCTATAAGATCATGGAATTGTCTGCCCAAGAGGTGTGACAAATAAAATTCCTGCCCCTGATCCATGTTGTGTGTAGGATCCATCGAAGTAGAGTTGCCATGGTTGTGTTGTAACATTGAGGATATCCACATCAGGAAATTCCATGGTCATAGGATGACTATCTTCCAATGGAGCTTCTGTCAATTGGTCAGCAATGACTTGTCCTTTGATAGCTCTCCTTTCAACATACTGAATGTCAAACTCACTGAGGAGCACGAGCCACTTTTCCAACCTTCCTGTTAAAGCTGCTTTGCTCAGTAAATACTTGAGGGGATCAATTTTTGCAATGAGCTTGACAGTGTGAGTGAGCATATA
Organism: Sequoia sempervirens; assembly: GCA_007258455.2. NCBI lineage: Eukaryota > Viridiplantae > Streptophyta > Pinopsida > Cupressales > Cupressaceae > Sequoia > Sequoia sempervirens. The sequence continues at coordinate 274,535,609 of VDFB02000008.1, forward strand.
GTGTCACAATTTTTGTGTTGTAAATACTACTACTAAGCATGATTTTTCAATGAAGGTGTAGTTTACTTCATGTCCATTGAGTGTCCTATTGATATAGTATATTCCCTATTCCTTTCCTTCTTTATCCTCTTGTGCTAGCAAGGCTCCCAAAGAGATATATGTTGTTGCGATATATAGCAACAATGGCTTGTCTTCATTGGGTGGCACCAAGATTGGTGGTGTCATCAAATAATGCTTGATTTGATTGAAAGTACTCTCACACTGTTCATCCCATTTAAAAGACACATTTTTATGCAAAAGATGGTTGAATGGATGACACCGATCTGCTAGTTGAGAGATGAATCTTCTAATGGATTGTAGTCGAACTTGTAGAGATCTTAATGTACTGATATTATTAGGAGGTGGCATGTCCACAATGGCTTTAAATTTTGTTGGATCTACTTTGATTCCTTTTGTAGAAACTATGTATCCAAGGAGTTTTGCTGATGTTACTCCAAAGGCACATTTCTTAGGATTTAATCTGACTTTGAATTTCTCCAACCTGTCAAATATTTTGGCCAGTATCTCTAGATGTCCTTCCTTGGTGTGAGACTTGGCTAAGATATCGTCCACATAGTCCTCCATGAAGGTGTGCATCATGTCATGGAAGATTGTTGTCATAGCTCGCTGGTATGTAGCTCTTGCATTCTTTAACCCAAAAGGCATGATGTTCCAGCAAAAGGTGCCCCATGGACATGTAAATGCTATCTTTTCTTGGTCTTCAGGAGCTATTTTTATTTGATTGTATCCTAAAAATCCATCCATGAGTGATAGCATTTGATGGCTAGCTGTTAGATCTACAATCATGTCTATGTTTGACAAAGGAAAATCATCCTTTGGACATGCTCTATTTAAATCTCAAAAATCAATACATATTCTGATGGTGTGATCTAGCTTTGAGATAGGTACAATGTTGAATATCCATTCAACATAATCAATAGATCTGATAAATCCAGCATCTAGTAGTTTCTTCAAATCATTTTTTACCAATAATGCAACATGGGGATGCATTTTTCTTAGTTTCTGTTTTACTAGTTTAGTGCCAGCTGGTAAGGATAAGTGATGCATAATGAGATCTGTGTCTAAGCATGGCATGTCAGAGTATGACCAAGCAAAATTGATGCATCGTTCTTCAAATAATTTGATAAAATCTGGTTTTTCTGTATTTGTCATGGATGCTGCCAGGTGTAGTATTCTTACTTTCTCTGCTATGCCAATATCAATAGATTGTGTGGGTTCTATCAACACTGATGATCTTTCATGGTAATGTTGTGGGAGGATGTCAAGCCTTTCATCCTTTGGTGCCTCAATGAGGTTTTCACCATTGAATGTGTTCTTTGTTTTTACTATTTTAGGATCAAATACTACCATAGAATGGTTTTCACCATTAAATCCATTATTTATTTCCATACTTTTGCAACTGAAAGGCTTGGCACCCTCCTACCTAAAAGCATCATTAAAAGAAGCATTGGTAGAACAAGTATCAAATTCTTCACAGCAAATGTAGTTAATAATAGCGGAGTCATTGTCAAAAACTAGGAGATTGATGGGGTGTTGGGGTTCCCACTCGATAAGCTCGGGATGCAGTAAAGGCAATGAATCATTAGATGGGTTGAGGTTAGCGATTGTGAAAGCTCAGACAGAAATGTCATCCAGGTTGTTAATGGTTATGTCGAGGCCTATGAAGGTATTTTCTTCCACATCATTTATCTCAATCAATGTCCGTTCATCTTCACTTGAGTCATCGAAATTTTGTGTTTCAAAGACAATAGGATTAAAACTCGAGCTTTGACCCTCCTCACGTTTGGGGGTATACTTTTTGATAACATCAATCTGAATATGTTCATAGGAAACATTTGATAAGTTTTCCCACTCATATTCATTTGAATCTATTTCAGAGTTCTCTCATTTGAAGAATACGCTCCATAGTTTTATTGGTGATTTTTGCTCTTGCTTCTTCTGTGTATCCCAATCCAGCTCTGCCATTTTGTTGAATTGTGAGAACTTGGATTGGTTTCGTTACACTTTGTTTCCCTTGGTCAAGAGATCCTTGTTCTGTTGTATATCCTAGTCCAATTTTATCCTTATGTTGGAGCATGAGTGGCTAGATTGGTTTTGTTATGCCTTGTTTCCTTAACCCAAGAGGTCCCTGTCCTGAATATCCTATCTTCTCCAGAATAGTTTTTCTCTTTCCATATTGATTTGTCTCTATGGTATTACTCGTGGAAGTGGAAGCTTCTTCATCCCTATAAAGCCAATTTAGTATGGCCTTATCTTCTGATTCTTCATCTAAGTTCCTGGCTTTTACAAATCTACCATCTAATGTCGTTGTAGATTGTGCTGATTTTTGGGTGGTTGTAGATGGTTGTCCATACGTTTGAAAGGAGGGTAACATCTGTGATAGATGGAAAGAGTGTCCAACACCATATTCACTTATTCCTTTGTCACTTATCTATACTTTGTTGGTGAATTGGTGTGAGAGTCAAGCCAATTGTTCAACATTTGAAGGGTTAGATTGTGCCACCCTGATCTCTTGTGATTTTTGTTGTTTTGGAAGCCATTTTGATATGAAGCTTTGTTGTTTCTCACCATTAGATGAATCTGATGTGCTAACTTCTCTATTGTGAGGTATCAATGTATCCTGAGATGTTTTCAATGTATGACAAGCTTGGGTGTCATTATAGTCTGCTGTGATTGTTACCTCCTATCCATTGACATGAAATTTCAGGCATTGATGATAGGTGGAAGGTACTGCTTGCATATCATGAATCCAAGGATGTCCCAATATTATGTTGTATGTCAGTTCTCTAGCTAAGACTTGACAAACCACATTTTGGACAATAGGTCCCACTTGAATGGGTAATATGATCAACCCTTTAGAGGATCTTTCTTCCTCATCATATGCTTTGATTGTGATTTTTCTTCTTGTATCAATGGCTTCATCTGAGTATCCTAGTGCACGAATCAGCTTTAAGGTACAAATATTTAAACCAGCCCCTCCATCTATCAAGACACGCTTTACACGGTGTTTATGGATGAGGACTTCAATGTGAAGGGCAGAATTATGTGGATGGGTGAGTGATACATCATCATGTTCAGAAAATGAAAGGTAATGAGGTGCAGATAGATGTCCCACCATAGCTTGGAATTGACATACATCCAAACTATTAGGTACTGTGGTTGATACAAGAGCTTGCTCAAGAACCTCTTTGTGCGATGGGGAGATCTTTAAAAGTTCCAAGATGGATATTTGCGCTGGTATTTTCTATAATTGATCGATGAGATTATATTGATTGGGGAGAGGATCTACAGATTGGGTTGGTAATGATGCTCCTTTCAATATAACTTTGGATTGTGCCCTTGTCGTGGCATTAACCGGTTGGTGCTCTTGTTTCCCTTTGAGTGTGATTACATTAATTTGGTTTTCAGATTTGTCCATATGTTGTACCAAATTTGTAGGCATAATGTTAGTGTTTCGATTGATTTGATTGCATAACTCCTCATCCTCCTTGGCAGCAGAAAAACAAAGGATTGTTGTGTCATAAACATAACCGACATTCTTACCTTTGGTGTTTGTGGAAGAGGATTCTCCCTTCCAATAATTGGGTAGAGGATTTTTGAATGTTGTATGATCTTTGTTTGTTTGGTGCCCCTCTATAAATACTTTCTTTTGATTTATGAGGTCTTGTACCACATGTTTTAACTGCCAACAATTTTTAGTCATGTGGCCTTTATTTTGATGGTAGTGACAGTAATGCAAGTCATTCCGCCATGACGGTTTGACTTGAGGATCCCAATTTCTAGCCTCTTGTACTTGAATAAGTTTTTCATTTAAAATTTCTTTGAGGACTAATTCCAATGATTTCCCTAATGGCATGAATTTTCATTTATTAGATGGTCATTGGAATGATTGGGTTTTTGTTTCTCCACTGTTTTGATTATTTCCTTGATCACTACTTTGTTTGACATTAAAGCCATTGTTTTGTTTGTTTGTAGTGGTTGGCATTAAGGTGAATACTGGTTTGGATGTGTGTGTATCGATCATGGTATCAGTATTCTTATTCTTTTTCCAAAATCTTGGCTTTTCATTGTTGTTGTTAGAGGAATTATTATTGTTTGAACCTTCAATGAGGTGTTTGATTATTCCTCTTTTGATTAGACCTCTTCGATTTTGAGCCCCTTTTTGATAACTTGTTCAAATGTAGATGGACATTGTAAGTCCAATCTGTAATTCATGTCATCCACTAAGTTATCAATGAGCATCTCTATCTTCTTCTCTTCAGGAATAGATCTAGGGTATTTAGCAAATAGCCTTCTCCATCATTGGAGAAAGGAAAGAAACTTTTCACCCTTTCCTTTTTTGGTGTTGTAGAGTTCTTTTAAGGTCACCCCATGTTGGATGTTGAATGAGAAGTGTGTTATGAACCTATTGATCAGTTCTTCAAAAGATTGGATCCCAGGTTCCATTTTAGAAAACCACTCCATGCAAGTGTTTCCTAAGCTTCTTGGAAATAATTGTAGTAAGTAAGAGTCCTCGTGTGCGAACTCTATGCTCATGGCTTGAAATTTTCGTATGTAATCAAATGGATTGGTTCTTCCATTGTATTTTTTGTACATCAGGTATTCACAATACCGTGGAAATGGTATCATGTTAATGCTTGGGTTGAATGGATAAGGGAAAATGTCTTGTAAGGAATATCTTTTTGTTGGCCCTTGTTGGATATTTTGGAACTGTAATTGTAATTGTTGGATTTGTTTTGTCAAAGCATCTATTTGATTTGGATTTTCTATACTAGTTGTCTAGGGTGTGGTTGTTTCCTTGAGTTGATTGACATCAAAGTCCTTAGGAAGCTTAGCACCTTTGTCAGCTAATAATAGAAGATACTTTTCCATATCTTGCTCTAGCATCTTTTCCATAAATTTATGGAAATGAGGGTCTTGTTGAACTTTCTCGATTTCTTCTGCAGTTATTTCTCTCTTGTGAATTAGTGAGAGGATCAGTGTTGCTATATCGTCCCCAAGGGTTTTCTTCAGCCATGGCTGCTATTCTTTCGTTTTCTTCTTGTTGTTGTCTTTGATATGCTGCTCGTGTGAAAATAGGCATACAAATGTTTAAAGTTTTACTCTAGACTTTGATCTTGGATTTTTGATTGGATAAGTGTCGAGGTTTTTGATTTAAAATCTGATTTAGTTGTGTCTAGTTTCGTGATGGAAGGATGATAAAAATCCTTGATAGGGAAACTTTGACACAAAAAATCTAAGATTTAGTGATAAGGACACTTTGCAAGATGTTTCAAGACCTAGGCATAATAGTAAAGTTTTCTTTTTGTATGATTCAAGTGTTTTGGACTATGAAAAAAATGTTTTGGACTGATGAAAACCTTGTTTTTGACATGGGAAAACTGACAAACTGTCTTCCCAACTCTCTATTTTTTTGACTTTTCAGAGTGCTAAAATAGAGACACGAAGCGCTAAAATAGAGCTGGTGCATGCTATAACAGAGGAGTGATGTGCTAGAACATAGACCCAAAGCGCTAAAACAGAGCAGTGATGTGCTATAACAGAGAAGTGACGTGCTATAATAGAGACACAAATCGCTAAAATAGAGCAGTGAAGTGCTAGAACAGAGACCCAAAGCGCTAAAAAAGATTAGTGACGTGCTATAACAGAGACCTAAAGTGCTAAAACAGAGGAGGGACGCGCTAGAACAGAGACCCAAAGTGCTAAAACAGACCAGTGATGCGCTATAACAAAACCATGAGGTGCTAAGATAGAAAACTATCTTATTCTACGAAACTCACTTGGTCTGGTATCGTATTGTATGGCTGGTTATGGGATGTATTCTGGATGAATTCTTTGACTATGATTGTGGTGCTGCCTAAGAGCCCTTCTTTGATAAAATGCTTGTGAATCTAAGGGAGCTACAACATAGTCATCTGTATAACCTCTAGAGGAATTGTGATACCTATGAATAAAAGTCCTATGCTGGAGTAGAACTTTCCTACTTTGATATAAAAATTGTTGTTTTCTCAGAAGTTGTTTGTATGTAAGTGTTTTCTTTGGCTTTTTGATTCGTTTGACAAGAAATTTCTTGACAAATTTGGTGGATATCCAATCTCGAATCATGAGAATTTCACAAGTGTTTTGATTTTGAAGATTTTTGTGATTATCTTATCTAAATTTAATGAGAGAAAACAAAGCAAGCAAGAATAGAATGGTTGACTTTAAAATCCTAGAATCTAAATAGCTAGTGTATGTTCTTAAGAATCAAGCATGATTCTTCTTGATTTTCACTGGTTTATAACAGATAAGACACTTCAGATAGACTCACTCCTAGAGACAAAAGGTCATTGTTATATACTCGAACAACCCATAGCTTGGAATTGCATCGACTCACATAGCCATGTCACCCCCTAGAGGGCACCTGTGTTTTTGTCTTTTCCAGGTGCGTACTTAGAGTGATGGAAGTGGATACCGGATCCCCTGAGCAAATAGTCCTTGGCAATTATATGGTGAGTGCTTGAGGGTAGATTCTTCCCCGCCCCTACACCGCCAATTATTACAATGTTTAGAAACTGACAAGCATGCTTCTATTTCTAGGTTCTTAGATAGGGTTTCCATTCGGAGTGGTAAATGGATAAACTCCCTCGAGAGACCTCCCAATCTTTAGAACAAAGATTTTGGGGATGGTTATCCTGCACACTTCCGTTGAAAGAGGGTTTCCCCAAATTCACATAAATTTTTAAGTGGGTTGGAATACCATGGCTTTTGGCTGTCCCCACTCAACTTGTTCTCATAGGGTGAGAACTTTTTCCCACTACGGCAGACCTGTCTAAAGGTTTTAAAAATCTTTAAAAATGCGTAAAGAAAAGTGAGTCTGGTATTTCGATGCACCCAGTAAAAGGGAGAGCATAAACCTATCACCCAATCACAGCAAAGAAGTTTGTTCACTTTTAAAAACCCAAATGACAAATTAGCTAATCTATATGGAGATATTGCTCCATAAAAGCATGATGTTCAATTTTAAACTCACAAGAAAATGTGAAGTTTCTATCCTAGGATTGATTAATTTTTATCCATTTTCTATCCTAGGATTGATAAATTTTATCCATTTGCTATCCTAGGATTGATAAATTTTAATAAAAAATACACAAAAACAAAATCTGGCTATGGATGCATCAGATCAAGATTAAAAAAATTGATTTTAAAGACAAAGAGTCAAGGCACTAAAATAGTAGATCGACGTGCTGAAATAGTGATGCGTCGCGTTAAAACAATTTAGCGGCGTGCTACAACAAAAGACCAACGCTCTAAAATAGACCACCGACATGCTAAAACATATGACAGCTACACTAGAATAGACCACCAGAGCACTACAGAAACTAGCTGGCGCGCTATGAAAATCCACGGTTCCGCAAAAACTATCACGCTGATACCTATAAGACACTTTTCTCAAAAATTAAGCAGAATATGGAGTTAGGCCCCACGGTGGGCACCAAATTGTAAGTGTAGGAATAAGTTAAACAATCTATAATGCTTCTACACTTCTAAATAATACATTGTATCTAAGATTCAAGAAAATTAAGCTAATTTAAACTAAGAATCTTTAGAAATCTGTCCTATTGCTCTCTAACTCTAAAGATTTCTCTAATCTACTTTTCTCTCAGATTTTAGAAGCTAATAGAATGTTGAAATGACACTTAGAGAATGAGAATTGAGTTAATTCTATTTATATATGATTAATAATGCAAAATCTACTGTGATCGCGGCCATGATTGCAAATGCTAGATGCTTGACGGATGCTTGATGGATGCTGGATGAATGTTGAATGCTTGAATGCTAGATGAATGTTGGATGATTGGAAAACCTATAGAGTAAGATTGCACAAGTTGGGATCCATTTCCTGTAGCCAAAGAGTTGTATTTATAGCTTTCACGGTAGCACATTTGCACAGGGATATGGGATAAGAGGGTGGGATTCAATCTGGAGAATTGAATGGCATGGGATGAGAAGATGGAGCTGATCATGGAGGATTGTTTCTCCCCATGAAAACACCAGGAAAGATGAGAGGAAAGGTGGGTGGAAGAATATTGATAGGACTTCCTGTAGGTTTTTCCTCGAAGCTCTTCCCGTGAATGACAGTAGAATTAATTAAATTTTGAAAATTTAATTTTATTGGTGAGTGAATAGTGGTAAATGATTTATGCATAAATTTAAATATTTTTGATTTATTTAAATTTAGCAAAAAGAGGATTGAATAATTTAATAAATCAAACTATAGAATTTGTTTATTAAATTAAAATAAAAGAAAAATGATAATTAAATAAAAAAATTTAGAATATCTATATTTAATTAAGAAGAAATGTGATGAGGTAATTAAATAACACAAATTATTTAAGTTGTGTATTTAATTTATGATAGAAGTATAAAAGAAGTAATAATAATAATAATTAAATAAAACAAAGTTTTTAATTGAGTTTGTTTTAATTAAGAGAGAAGTAATATGATGAAAATGATAATAATTAAATAAAATAAAGTTTTTAATTTTGTTTATTTAATTAAGAAAGAAGTAATATGATGAACTTAATATAAATAAATATTTCTATTTATTTACTAAGTAGATGAATTTAAGATTAATTAATCAAATAAGTCATATTTAATTAATTAGATTCTCCAGACAATTTTTTAGGTGTCTACAATGAATTGTATAGAAAATTTGGCGCCAAGCCTTGAGAAATAAATTTGACCATTGGCATTAAATTCTTGTGCATATAGATTTCTACCATGAGTCCATTGTTGTCATCAATGCAAACTTCCTTACTTATAAGAAAAGACATTGATTAATGCACTAAAGCTTGACAAATTAGATACACACATCTTTTCAAAGTACCTTGTATCACTTAAAGCATACTTCTCATTGCTAAAAGCATGTTTTCCAATACATAAATTTTATTTGTGAAAAAGGTTGCGAGGAGAATTTACTAATTACATTCTCACAGAAATTTTGGCATTCTTGAGGGATACAGATCCCTAATCCACACGTATCATCTCATTCACAACATTTAGTAAGCTAGTGGTAATAACAGTGCCTTACCTCATGTATGTGCAAGAAAATTGAATGCACCCAAAAGAAAAAATTCTATGTAACAAAAACAACAAAAAACCATTTCTTTGAAGAAGCTCCCTACAACTTTTTAGCAAAACAATGAAAAAACCATCAAATTCTAGTAGACATGTTGGATCTTCATCTAAAAAACCAAGTTACATCAACATTTTTGGGAGGGATTCATTTGCTAATGCCCCAGCATTAGAAGAGCGACATTTTTCCCATACAAAAATAGTACAAGTAGGTGACCACGTTAAGAAAGAGGTCTTCCTAGGTTTCACAGAGAATTCTTTTTACCCAAGGTTTGTGGTGAACCTTAAAATCTATAGGGATCAGGCATTACAAATAATGGTCAAATATGGGGCAACTGAAATTTTTACACTATGGATCTGGAATTTTGGTCTACCACAATTCATGTTTCCCAATATACACCCATGTCCAAATCTAGTGGATGCATGTGCTAAGAGGTTTGATAAAGAAACATGGGTTATAGTTAGTGATAGGATACAGGTTAAAATTAGTGCATCGACCATCTGGGATATGTTATGTATCCCTACAAACTGGGGTTTTGAGAGAATCAAGCAAGAAATGATGGAAGAGTTATGGAGAACTAGAACTAAAAATTTGTAGTTTTTATGAAGATGAAACAAATGAGAAGTTGGAAGGAGGTTAGATCCCCTTCCCTTTGTAATGCAAGAAGTTCAAACTAGATGTGCATGCCATTCTCTCAAAATTTTCCTATATCTACAACTACGATGATGATGGAAAGGTTTACCCTTTCCAGATGGGCTTGGATTTTATGCTCAAGGGTGAAAAAAGCAAGAAGTATTTCAATTTTATTGAGGTAATAGCTGAAAATATGTTGGAACATTTGAGAAATTATGTCACTTCAAGTGTAATTTTAGGTATTCTTCTTTCCTAGCACATTTGATCTTGCATCAAAATTTTGAATTTCTCGAAAGACACTTGTCACCATTTAGGTTTGATGTAAAGGGGTCATACTAGCCAATTTCCATCTGGACCCATGTTCTTTCAAAGAAATGGGGTTATTATTGGTTTGTTAATTATTTCATGAGGCCAGTGCTTATAGACTTATCCCCATTCCCTTCTAGCTATTTTTCCCATGGAGTCTTGCAATGGATGAAAAGCTCATAGACCTTGGTGGATTATTTTCTAGGAGCTGATTTAACCTTCATCAAATACCATGGTTTTGTTTAGGATCCTTTTAGGATCCATAAATTTGTAACATATAGGATTTTTACTTTGGAGGCAATCCATTAGGAAACTATTTTTCATAAGGCCTATGGCACTAGAAGGCACAAGACAATGCTTTACCCAATTCCCCTCAACATTGCCAACAGTCACATAACATTGATGAAAAGAAAGGAGTAGGAGGTGCTTACCAACAAATTTGTGTGCCTGGGCCTTGTTCTCATTTGTTATGCATGGAGCTACAACTCTACACTTAAGGGTGCTACCACAATACTGGTTTACAATTTATGGGAGATCCTATTTTTTGCTGAAATCACATATTTTTAGAAAATATAATGATTTAAGCCTTGAAATGTTCCATTTAAAGGATTCTAGTTAAAGAGGATTTGATCAAACCACCTTAGACCAAGCCCCCTTGGATAGAACCTCGCTAGTTTTAAACAATACCTATAACAGATTCTCCTTCACACCTATCAAAATGGTGATAAAAAGCCACTTTTGATTTACCTTTTGGGGGATCAAATGAATTAATTTAAAAATTAACTTTTTTAAGTATGTATTCCTTATTATAAGCTTCTAAAAAAATATAATTTTAATAAAATTTAATTTGATTATTATATTTATTTTTTATTTCTTATGAATGTAGGTTTTTCACTAAAAAATCAAGCTCTCTATTCTACACATGTGGAAAAATAGAATATTATCATTTTTTTTTTGAAAAATATAAGTGCACTAGATATTGAAGTCCTTGATCCAACAAAAAAATAAAATTGAATTTGGATACATACAAAAAGAGTTACGCGTTATACAGCGTGCTATGTTTGAATTGTAATTGGTTTGACTTCAAAACTTCATTAAAGAAAAAATATTCAATAAAAACTATCTAACCAAGTGGAAGCACTAGATATCAGAGTTACAAATATAAATTCAAAAGAATTAAAATTTTATCCTTCATGAGAAAAAGTTATGCATTATATGGTGAGTGTCAATTTTTAAAATTATTATTTTCTGAAAAAACTAGTTTTCAAGGGAGATGGAAAAAGAAGTGCAATATGATTCCAAAAACTTTGAAAAATATATATTTAGAATCTACAGAAAAAATTTCACAAGACTCTAGTTTGCATCATCTTCAAATTCTTCATGGTTTATCCGCTATAAGTGCCCGAAAGTGAAGATTTAGTTAAAAAAAATATTTTAGTGTCCAGTTTGGCCAAAAATTGTAAACCACTATTGTGGGATCACCTAAAGACACCTCCTAACTGTAAGGCATGAGAGGAAAGAGTACTTAGAATCAAGAATGAAATCAATCGAAGAGAGGCCATATTTCTACATCAACTTAGCCTTCATACAGGTATGTGCAGGATCATCATGGAAAAAATACGCCCTTAAGTGGCAAAAAATTCAAAAAAATTAGAGTTAGGCAACTTGACATAAAAATTTGAATAATTTATATATATTATCTCAAAAATATGTAAGAATAGAATCTGTAGCAAATTGAATGTAGTTTCTAAACTGTAGGATTTGAGAAATACAAATCCACAGAACCCAAATAACCTGCATGCAAGAAACCTGTCATAGAGAAAGAGAGAGAACGAAGAACAAGGGTTTTGGCTTTAACAAAGTAAAAGATGTATTATCAGAGGAAAAAATGAATCAAGAATAATAATTTACAATACAAGAGATCAATCCTTAAAAAGGAGATCAATACCGAAAGGAAAACCTAACCCTAAGGTGTGAGCATTTAATAATTAAATACTAATTATTAAATGACTAATATATGCATAAAGTGAAATCTTAAGAGGAGAGTAAAGATAATTAATTACTTTACTCTAACACCCCCCCTTAAGATGAGCTACAATGCAACTACAAACAATGTAGAAGAAAGCAAATGAACTACAATGCAACAGAGGGTCCCGGCAACATGGCCTGATCAGGTACCCGAATACAAGAAAATATCTATAAAGCGGAGTAAAGGAGAAAACCCAGTGGGAAAAAAACTCCTCTCCAAAAAGAGATAAAGAAACATGCTGAAAAGAAAAACATGAAGGAAGGAAGGCCTCACTGAGACCCCCCAAGGACAACTTCCTTCACCCCAAGCATGGAGCGCAACTGAAGATAGTGCGGAGATGCCAAAGGTTTAGTGAAGATGTCTGCAACCTACTCCTCTGTAGGAATGTACTCTAAGATGAGAGAACCATCCTGAATCAACTGCCTGATGAAGTGCATGTGGATTTCAATGTGCTTTGTCCACTGATGCTCCACTGGGTTGTGATAAATGTGAATGGCACTTTGATTGTCACACCAAAGAATAGTGGGACAATCTGGAGGAAACCCAAACTCTGTCATCAACTGCCGAAGCCATAAAACCTCCTGACTAGCTAACACTGCTGCATGGTACTCAGCCTCTATAGATGATAATGCAATAGCAAACTACTTCTTGCAAGACCATGTGATAGGACCAGAACCAAGGAAAAAAACAAAGCCAGAAGTAGACTTTCGATCATTGTCATCACCAGCCCAATCGGAGTCAGTGAAGCCAATGATGTGAGGGGATCCTGAAGTGTAGTGAATGCCATAATGAGTGGTGCCCCGAATTTACCTCAAAATACATTTGGCTGCTTACCAATGGCTCTCATGAGGATCATGGGATAACCGAGAGACAAGGCCAACCGCAAAGGAAAGATCAGGACGAGAATGTGCCGGGTACAACAAAATGCCAACCATCTGCCTGTATAAAGTGGGGTCTACTCAAGGAGTAGAGCAAGTGGAAGACAAAATAACACCTGACTGAAATGGAGTGGGGGCAGACTTGCAATCAAGCATGCCAAATTGCTGAAGCATATCTAGAGCATACTTCTCCTAAAATATGGAAATCCCATCCGAAGACTGAATAACTTGAAGACCCAGAAAGAAGTGCAAGAGACCAAGATCTGTCATCTCAAATTGCTCCATCAAAGCTCTCTAAACACTCTAAATCATGGAGGATGAGCTACCTATAAGGATGAGATCATCTACATATAGCACAAGAATCAAAAGATCACCCTCCTAATGCTAAATATACACTGTGTGATCAGAATGACAGTGTGTGAAGTGAGAGGAAAGCAAGGAGTCCATCTTCTCATACCAAGCCCGAGGGGCTTGTTTGAGGCCATACAATGAACGTTGAAGTCTGCAAACCAAAGAAGTGTCCTGCACAAATCCCTGAGGCTACTCCATATAGATCTCCTCATGTAGGTCTCCATGCAATACGGCACTCTTCACATCCATTTGAAACACTGTCCATCCCTGTGAAGCTGCAAGTGAAAGTACAAGGCGTATAGAGTTCATCTTGGCGACAGGGGAAAAGGTCTTGGAGTAATCAATACCTACTACCTGAGAAAACCCCTTCGCAACAAGACGTGCCTTATACTTATCAATAAAACCATCTATAGCATACTTGGTACGATACACCCACTTGCACCGAACCAACTTTCTTCCCTTAGGAAGAGGACAAAGATCCCAAGTATGATTCTTCATCAAAGAAGAATACTCCTCATCCATAGCCCTATCCCACTCAAGGTGACCTGTCGCCTCTTAAAACTTTTGAGGATCATCCGAAATGGCATGACTCAAAAGACTAGAACTAGATGTCTGGGCATGAGTACGATGAGTATCTGAAGGATCACCTGCCAAAGAACCAGCTGCATCAACAGTGACACGGGCCCACCTAGGAAAAGATGGAGCAACTGGTGGTGGTGGAGACGGGTGGATCATCATCTACATCATCCTCAAGAGATAAGTAATCCTCAAGAGATGAAGAGGAAGGAGTAGGCAATGAGGGAGAAGCTGGTTATGGAGAATCCATCTGAGGATAGCGCTCATCAAATTGGACATCCCAACAAAACAAGACCTCTCTGGAATCAGGATCAAACAACTTGTACGCCTTAACATCCTCACAGTAGCCAACAAATATGAGTGGTTGGCTCTTCCTCTCCATGGCTTTCCGCTGAGCATCAGGAATAAATGCCCAAGCCTCACTACCAAAAACTTAGAATGTAGAAACATCAGGCTTGACATGGGTCCAAGCCTCCTCAGGAGTCATATGTCGCAATGCCTTATGAGGCATCCGATTCTAAATATAATTGGCACAATTGACTGCCTCAACCCAAAATGAAGAACTCATAGCTCGAGACTGTATCATACAATTTTCCATCTCCCGTAAGGTTTTGTTCTTTCTCTCAGCAATACCATTCTACTGAGGGGTGTAAGGAACTATAAACTGATGCTGTAAACCATGCTCAGTGCAAAAATCTTTGAAAACCTGATTAACATACTCCCCCCCATTATCTGTGCGTATCCTCCTAATAGAAAGTCCAAATTGCTTCTCCACAAAAGTCTTAAAAGTCCAGAATGAATCAAAGACTTCAGACTTGTACTTAAGAAAGTACACCCATGTACGTCTGGAGAAGTCATCAATAAAAGTGAGCACATAGCGGGCCCCTGAAAAGGGAGTCGGAAAGGACATAAGATCACTGTGTACCAACTCTAGGGCTGCCCTAGCACAAGTGGATCGACCCTTAGGAAAAGGATCTCGATGATTTTTGCCAAGGACACAACCACGACATACACCATCAGTACAAGAAATCGGTGGAAGCCCAATCACAAGTGCCTATGTACTCATCTGCTGTAGATATTTGTAATTGACATGGCCAAAACGCTCATGCCAAAGCCTGCTCACTGAATCTGCATGTGCTATAAGAGAGGAACCAACAGTGTCTAAACTCTCAAAGCCATCAAATCTATATAAGCGAGATGCAGAATCCACACTCCCAGTAGCTACAACCAAGTCAGGATCATGAAGATCTCGAATAACCACTTCATGTGGTGAGAACTCAACTGTTTTACTAGATCTAGAGTGGCAAATCTGATAAACGGATAGGAGGTTTGTCGAAATGTCAAAAACCAAAAGCAAATCCTATAGACAACCACCATCTAATGAAATAGTACCTAAACCCTGAACTGAAAGATGTGCTGAATCACCAACTGCAATATGTCGAGTGCCTGTAGGGGCAAGAGTGGTGACCAAATCCTTTGTGTGTGTCATATGGTGAGAGGTGCCAGAATCTAGAATCCAAGTGGATTCCGAGGACAATGCTCATGCAGAAAGAGCATGACCTTTCCCTGTGGGCTGTGAAGGAGGCTGAAGTGCACTGATATTATGCTGCTGCATGGCTTCCTCCAAAGCCTCTAAACGTTTCCAACACCTGGAAACGGGATGTGCTTCCTTGCCACAAAAACTGCAAGGATCACCAGATTTCTTCTTAGTCTTGGAGGAAGACTCACCAGACTTCGAAGATTTGCCCGGTTTAGAATTTGACTGTGGTTTTGAATCAAACTTAGGTGGTGGCTTGGAGGGATTCTCACTAGCCCCTGAATATTTCTTAGGCTTCGGTTACTACTTCTATTTTCCTTTGGAGGATTGGGCTACCAATGCTTGGTTCTGTGAACCTGAAAGTGAAACTAACTGCTTGAGCTTAGCTTGCTCACGAGTCAAACGATCACAAAAGACCTCAAAAGTAGGCATGACATGGCGAGCACCCAAGGCATCCATAGTGGAATAAAAGGTCGAAGAGAAAATCTGAAATGGACCCTGAAGCTTGGAGAGGATCAGGAAAATGCACTCTGTATTAGTCTTAGTCTTACCACAAACCTGCAAGATAGATCTTTGCTATTTGAACTTCATCAAAAAATCCTTAATAGAGGGAAATGAATCAGGTACCAAGGAAGTTAACTCTGCCTCAAGCTGCAAAGCTCTGAACTCATTGACAGTACCAAAAATCCCATCAAACTTGGTCCAAATGGCTCGAGGAGTAAGACAACCCTCAAGATGAAACAGGAGACAATCGGAAATGTGTAGAGCCATCAATCCCATAGCCTGATCCATATTGGTCCTGTGCTGCATAACCTCAAAGGCACGGGTCAACTGAGGCTGAACCTCATCCAAATAGGACCATAACCCTCGAGACTGGAGAATAGTCATCATACGACCCTTCCAAGTGTGGTAATTATGCGGTGTAAGAGGTTCAATAGGTCTGTCGGCCATCCTGTGAACTGTGCCTCAACTGCTCTGATTTTTTTTTCAAAATTATTATTAAGTGGTCTTTCAGAACTAGACAGAAGATGCAGAAGGGGTTTGTTTGTTTTGTTTGGTGTTTGAAGATTCTAGTTTTTTGATGTAAATAATAGAAAGCTAGAAATAAAAAACACCCCCCCACAATGCAAAAACAATCCCCAGTACAAAACTGAAAGCCAGAAAGCAATAAAGAGCAGTAACTGGTTGAGACAAATTTTTGAGTACCTAAGAAGTTTACTAATGAAATATAATGTATATCTGGAAAGAGCATAGAACCACCTTTCCGATGCCTATTCACTTTCGAAAAATGGAGCAAAAACGAGCAAGTTATGCCCCTCAGAGTGAAAAAAGGCTCATCGGACTTTGACTGGGAAAAAATGCAATCAAACTAGAAAAATCTGAAAAAGTTCCTACACCATTAGAACGAGCTTAGAGCCAGCTTTCCAACGCCTATTTGTTTTCAAAAAATGGAGATCAGACGCCCGATTTATGCCCAAGTTTCTGGAAGAGGTAAAAATAATAATTTCAAGGGGCCCTGGTGGCTCCCTAGTGGCGCCGCTCAGACCGGCGGTGCTCTGGCAGCTGGTGGTCAGTGCTGGTGGCTGGCTTACGGTGGCGGTTAATCATTGGCAGTTACCGCTATGGTGACCGCTGGCGGTGACCGCGGCGGTTGCTGCGGTGGTTGCCGCTGGGGGCTGCGGCTGGTGGTTACCACCGGCGGCGGTGGCCGGGCGGTGGCCGTCGGGCTGCCGGTTGGTGGCATGGCAGTGTGAACGGGCAGTGCCTGGTTTTTATAAAAAACTTCATTTTTTAAATTTTTTTTTTTATTTTTTTTATTTTTTGCCTCATACTATGTGCCCTGGGGCCGTACGGCCTTGGGGCAAAAAAATTTTGCCTATTGGAGCAACTGTGTCCGAATCAGACGTATTTTATATGAAAATAGGGGTTTTTGGGTGCTGCGAGCTCAACGGTGAGGTTTGTTTGGGCTCAAAGTGCACCAAAAAAATTACCCCCTATTCCAAAATAAAACTAGAAGACAAAACACATATCTGAAGCAACCAAAACCTAGATCTCAAAATCTTTCAAAAGAATGAACAAGCTACAGCAGATCTGGCTCTGATACCATGTAGGATTTGAGAAATACAAATCCACAAAACCCAAATAACCTGCATGCAAGAAACCTATCACAGAGAAAGAGAGAGAACGAAGAACAAGGGTTTTGGGTCTAACAAAGTAAAAGATGTATTATCAGAGGAAAAAATGAATCAAGAATAATAATTTACAATACAAGAGATCAATCCTTAAAAAGGAGATCAATACCGAAAGGAAAACCTAACAATCAATCCTTAAAAAGGAGATCAATACCAAAAGGAAAACCTAACCCTAAGGTGTGAGCATTTAATAATTAAATATTAATTATTAAATGACTAATATATGCATAAAGTGAAATCTTAAGAGGAGAGTAAAGTTAATTAATTACTTTACTCTAACATAAACTACTAGGTTTCTTTAAAAAAAAAAGTCTATTTGTTTAAAATTTGAAATTTCAATGCAGTGGTGCTTAAATTTCAGGGAAAAAAAAAGAAGTAGGTACCTGTTTGACCACCCTAACCACAATAAAATGATAAATTTTTTTTAAAGATTTTAGATATAAGTAGAGGACTCATGCCCCGATGTGATGCATATTTTTTTTGTAATTTTTCCAAGTAAATAATTAATTATAAATTTTTATTACAACTTTTTTAAAATATAAAAACTTGTATGTCGACCACCTTAACTTGGTCAAAACATGAAATTCAATTTTATTTTTAATCCTATAGTATGCAAAGCATAGAATTTGACACATGTTTTGGATTCAAAAAATGTGATACCGTTTGAAAGCTATAGATGTTTTTAATCATCCTATCAATCAGGACTTTCGTCATAATTTGAATAGAAAATGAATAATAATTACTTATTAAATTCAAAGTAAAGCATAATTTATATGGGTGGAAAGCTAAGAATTTCCTTTAAAAACCCTTTTTGTTTCATCAATTTTGGGTAAAAAAATAGTCATCAACCACATACCCGTCATATTACCACTTTTTTGGCCCATCATGATCCTGCACATACCCATACCATTCAACCAACCGCCATGGATTGACCTTATTGTCAAGATAGGAGAGTACTAGCAGATCGTCTAAATGGGAAAGTCCCTTAATATGCAACTGAAGCACTTGGAATGGTCAAAAAGAAAGAAAGCGTATTTCTAGAGGTAATGATAGAGATTAAATGTCTCAGTGCTATTAATGGAGATATTAAGCCACATGGTGAGAAGTTTGCTCAAATTTATGACAAGGAGGCTAACACTAAGGATAGTAATCTTGAGTCTAATTTGGAAATTGAACTAGAAGATATTTTTCTCTACACTTCTAGCCTCAAGATCCCCATGCAAAAAAATGGAAAGGAAAGGGGTCAAAATAGAAAGACTCATAGGTCACATCATCTATCAGCACCTGAGGGAAAGGAAAAGGGACCCGATTGTCCCCAAAGAGGTCTGTAGCAGCTACTGAAGGCCAAGTTTTAGTGAGATTGGCCGCCAAGGGATCTAAATCTTCTAATTCCACCCATACAAGGAGAAGGAAAGTCTAGGACCTAGGTGGACCTGGTGCATTAGCCAGAGGAGAGGAGGAAGTTAAGTCCACTCCACCGGGATATTTGGATTCAACAACCCAAGTAAGCTTTACTCCCCCTCTTCTTTCTACCTCTACATCCTTAGTTGTTCCACCATCCTCATTTGTAGACAAGAGTCTTTTGTCCATGTATTTCAATCTCTTCATTCTAAAAAAACCCCAGCCATATTCAACAATGAACTCCATGAAGAAACCCTGCACGTCGAGTGACCATCATCTTCTTTGGCCATAACTGATTCTTTAATTTCCCTATCAATGGCCCCCATTGAAAATGCTAAAAAATCCATGTTGCTAGTTTCACCAAAACCATTTGTTTCTAGGAAGATGTCACTCTTTTCACCCGGGTATGTGTAGGATCATGATGGGCCAAAAAGTGGCAATATGATGGGTATGTGGCTGAAAAATATTTTTTTACCCAAAATTGATGAAATGAAAAGGGTTTTTTAAGGATATTATTAGTTTTGCATCGATATAAATTATGCTTTACTTTGAATTTAATAAGTAGTTATTATTTATTTTCCATTCAAATTATGACTAAAGTCCTGATTGATAGGCTAATTGAAAAACATCTATAGCTTTCAAATAATATCACTTTTTTTTAATAAAAAATATGTGTCACATTCTATTTTTCGTATACTATAGGATTAAAAAAATAAAAAATGAATTTCATGAAGTTTTGACCAAGTTAAGGTGGTCAGACATATGAGTTTTTATATTTTTAAAAAATTTGTAATAAAAAACTCATAATTAATTATATACATGAAAAAAAAATTACAAAAAATAATGCATCACATCAAGGTATGAGTCCTCTACTTATATCTAAAATCTTATAAAAAAATACTATCATTTTATTGTGGTTAGGGTGGTCAGATAGACACCTACTTCTATTTTTCCCTAAAATTTAAGTACCACTACATTGAAATTTCAAATTTTCGTGAAATGGATTGTTTTTTTTTTAACAAACCTAGTATTTTAGGAACTACATTCAATTTGCAATAGATTCTATTCTTAGATATTTTTGAAATAATATAGATAACTTATTCAAATTTTTATGTCAAGTTTCCTAAGTTTGATTTTTCTGAATTTTTTGCCACTTGAGGGCCTATTTTTTCCATGATGATCCTACACATACCCACCCACTTCTCCTTTCACTCTGATGGGTGTTCCCCCTTTTAGTCCCCATATGGAATCTTGCCATTTTCCATGAGAACACTCCCCTTCACCTCTCCACAATATCATATAGTTGAGGCTCCTCCTGGTGTCACCCTTTTTAGTCTGCATCCAAGTGCTCCTATTCCTGCACAAAGTATTGACACCCCATAGAGTCTCTGAGGTCATTTGGATGCAATTAAGCTATACTGATAAGCTAGAACATAGAAATTATAGATAAAATCCATGGTAGAACCAGGTGCTCAGAAGATTGAGGCTTGTTTTAGTGAGGAGTGAAGTTCCCCATTGATTGCTACCATGAAGCCTTTAGCATCCAAGCCAAAGGGAGAAATGTAGATGGAAGATTATGACATTAGAGCTATGAGCCTTGATTTAATTGAGACTCTTTCATGTGACAAAGTAGTTCTGGCTAAAGCCACACAAAAATTGGTATATACTAATTATGAGAAGTTGGAAAAAAAGTGAAGAAGCATGAGTTAGAGTTGGAAAATATAAGGACATGATGAACAGACTGTAGGAAAAAATTGAGGGCAAGGAAGTGATGGCTTGCACAAGGCAATTTTAAAGTCAGCAGGGGAAATAACTAAGTTGCTCAAGGAGGCTTGAAGTGAGCAGAATCAGCTTTATACTAAGATAGAAAAGTTAAAGGGTGAGGTTGTTGCTAAAACATGAGACAAATGAAAAATATCAACGCATCTAGGAGAATATAGACATAGATATAACCAAAGGGAACACTATATCTAATTCACTATAAAAGTAAATAAAGATGTTGGATAAGAAAAGAGAGAATATGCATAAGCATTTAGATAGTGTATGATCTCAGGCTTTCAATGATCTCTAGAAGGCCCAAGAAAAATGAAAAGGGTGAAACAAGAAAATCAAGAGATCAAGTCTATTTTGCAGACTCATGAAGAAGAGATCAAGAAGATGAAATCTAAGCTCACAAACACCCTCCAAGAGAAAATCCAATTGGAGGAGAACATGAAGGACAAGGAGTCTCAATTCTATCAAGAATTGGCTATGGTACAATGATACGGTATCCTCCCAACACTAAAAAGAATAATATCCACACACTGGGAAAAATTATAGTTGCAGTTTTTTCCTTGAAGTCAGTCTTGTAGTTTTTAAGGAATGCTCAGGAATTAAATGAGAAGGTTGGCCTAATGGTTGACCAAATTCTACATATATATGCTCCTTGGTTCATTGAATCAAAGAATGTGATCTCTAGGTTATGTAAGTCCACTGAAGAAGTTTTAAGAGACATATGGATTCCTGATCAAAGGGCCACCTCAAGGAAAGCAAGCGAATTCATCAAATTCCACAAGGTTGAGTCAAAAGGTAAAGATCATCAGGCAGTGTTGAATAGTAAGCTCAATGAGATAAAGAAGGAGTTTGGTGCTTTGGTTGATTCTAGATTACCATCCCTTTTCTCACTAGATGGAGGAGTTCTATCAATCAAGTAGATCATGGATGCGATCAAACCCAAAATGTAGACTTCCACAACACTCCTAGGTCTAAGCCCATCTCCCACTATTGAGGAAATTGAAAAGGAGATACTTCCCCTTTCTTGGCTTTATTACTACATCAAGGTTCTTTCATCAAGGTGGGGAGGGGTTTCTTTTAAGGAAGTCCTTGAATTAGATCAAGCATACTAGATTCTTCACACTCTCATCAGGACCACTAATTTGGATTGGGAAGTCCATCACTTCACCTTCCTCAAACTCAAGGAATTAGTAGAGCTCTAGGTTCATGCCTCTACAAGAGAAGGTCCTCTATGAGTCACCAAAATTGTAAAGAAATTTTTCCTTTAATCTTTTTGGTTTTTTGGCCCTTACGCTTTTTCAACTTCAAGATAAATCTGGGCTCAAAAAAGTGAACACTACTCCCAAAGGCGCACAATGTGCCACGTGGTGGCTGCGTGACTTTCACATATCATTTTCCTTTTGGGTGCAAGCTAGGACACATGTCAACTTGGTAGGGATTTTATTCAAATCTACTCTAGTAAATCTCAAATTTCCCGCTAGCTTGACATGCCATCTATTCTCTTCGGGTAGTTTTTATTTTTTGCATAGTAATCTCTTTAGGTGGAGTTTTTCAAAATGCGGTGGGTATCTTGCTTTCAAGGTGGAACCTTCCAGTCAATGTTGTTTACCTCTATGGTTGATCAATTAGATTTTCACCAGGCTATGTTGAAACCTGATTATTTTTTGATAGCTATCTTTGCTAAAATATTTAAAGTCATTAATGAAGTAGTTGGGACTAAATGAGTGAAGATTGATGTGATCTATTCAAGATCTAAGATCGGATTATGGGCTATAATGATTAGGAATCTATCATTTTTACCTTCTAGAATGTTTGTGGTGGTGCTCTCTTCTTCTACTTATAAATACGGGTTGGGAACATAGGTCAAAAAGTTAGAAAAATTGCTTCAAAAATATTTTCAAAGGATATAGATCTAGTAGGGAGTTTATATTTTTAGAAGTAGGTCTTATTGAATATTTTTATTCTCTTTAGAATGTTATATTTTAATTCAAACTATCATCAGATTGGCATCTGACCTTTGTCTTTTAGTTCATATATTATTGAAGTTTAATCTATTTGGGAGAAATCTTTGAAATTGAGAATGCTATGGCCTTTGTCAAGTTTCCTTTTGATAAAAACATATCATGTTAAGTCTTCTTTGATTGTTTGGATAGCTAATTTTCATGTTGTTAAGCTTCTATGTTGAATGCTACCTTTTGGAAATTGGATCATGTCTTCTAAACTTTTCCATTTTTTGTAAAAGTTTGTCATTCATCATTCTATGTTGTAAAAGGAGAAAGTTTTTTCCAAGTTTTTGGATATTTTTGAATCTTTAAAGTATTCTTATGTCTGATTAGACCTTAATCGGTTCTTCCCATGGGGATATTTGAAATATTGCATTGTGCTTTCACTAAGCCCTTGTTGCTCATTCTCTTCCCAACAATGATGGGTCTGCAACATTATGTGTCTAGCATATCAGTTATAAGAAATAGCTTAGGGTTTGAAATGTTGTAAAATCTTTGGTGAATTGTCACTTTTATGCTTCATTCACATTTCTTTCTACCTTTTCCCTAAAACACAAAGAAGAGTCGATTTTCTATAAAAACCCCAGAGGTTATTGAATGAGGGAAAAATTGGTCCCCCACTCACTGGATTTCCCATAAGGCAATCAAAAAAGTGTAAGCTTTGATAATAAAAAATAAACTAATGAGTGATTCACCACGAAGATAGGGCTTGGAAAGATAAATTCAATGCAAATGAAATTGCTTAAACCTATTGTGATGCAATCTTTCACTAGATGACCAAAAATGCGTGAAAATCAAAACAAAAAGCTACAAGATAAAAGGTGTGCACCTAGAAATTTGGATATGATTGGATGAAGGCCTAAAATAATGAAAACATTTTTTTTAAAGCCTATTGGGACTCATATTCTAGTCTCAGAAATTTAGTCCTAGATTACAGTTTTTGGGCAGAAACTAAAATTTGGTGAAAGGGTCTCTTAAAATACAATAATCTTGAAAATGACCTATATTGGGACTCATACACAAAAATGTGCATATCATTCTAGTTATGGATTTCTAGAATCTCAAAGTTTTATTCTACTCCTTTATGTCTACTCTATCCTTTCCAATTGATTTCTAGATCTGAAACCTTGATTTGCAACCTATAGAAGTCTTCCAATGATCTTCAATGCAAGGTGACTAGTTTGACAACTTTCTGCAAACTTTCTCTTCAATGTTTCTTCAATCTAGACCTACAAATCACACAATAAAGAGAGAAAAAAATGTTTTTTTGTCAGTAGAAAGGATTTTTCCCTTGTCAAACCTTGTTTTGGTAATCAAACATTGAAATGAAATGAAATAGGAATGGAGAATGATGAATGAACAACATGCAATGTTAAAACTCACCAAACCCTAGTAATAAGAGGCTACAAACATGTATGAAATGCCTCCAATGGATGGGTCTTGAAGAATCTTGAATTATCTTGTAAACTCAAATTTTCTATAAGTATGCTCCTTCAACTTGCTAGGTGTAAAATGAGTGAAAGAACATTGTATTTATAATTAATTATTCCAAGTTTCCTAAAATTACAACACTACAAGCTAACATCAGATCTAGGAGGCTAATATCTCGCCAAGAATTTGAATTAATTTTGATTTTGGGCTACACGAGATATATATGCCCAAGGTGGCATATGAGTCCTAATAGGCATAAATTATAGGACTAATTTCAAAAAATCTTTGAAAGGTGTAAAATCCAAATTAGGACCCAAAACCCTAGATGGGACTCATATGCCCAAGGTGGAATGAGTCCTAGATCATTAAATATAGTCCAAAAAATGTGGGAACACCTAAATTTTGATTGGATATTGATTTATGTTAGGGTCATCCTTAAAAATATGCATTAATAATGGCTTGTGAATGAAAAATAAGGCCAATTAAGGCATAAAGAAGCCCAATTATTTAATAAAACCTTAGAAAAGTGTGAAAACATGTTACAACACTTTACAACACTCTAAATGAGGTATGATTAGGTTTATTTCATTTACAAGGGCCGAAGACCTAATGTGAGTGTGTTAAATACATTACAACACTAGGTCAAGGCTTCATTAAGGTTAGTTTTACATGGATGGCCCAAACAAGTGTGAAAATGTCACCTAACAACATTTTTTGACATTACATTTATCCCCCACTTTAGTGAGAGGAGGAACTTGCTTCAAACTCACACTAAAGTAGATGAATTCACCTCAATAGGGGTCTAAGTGCACCAATGCTAGTAAGATGGGATGACAATGATCAAGAGGGGTGATCAAGCCCTCAGGATCAAGATTCCATGGCTAATCAACATAGGCACAAAAGAACACACATGAAAAATGATATCAAGAGCATCATTAAGGAACAAGCATACAATGCTAAAGATAAAGAGAAAAGAAAAGTAATTTAAAAAAATAGGTGGATCAAGCTTTGACTATTTGTATATCACAATGTGGATTAGATCTAGGTTGCTTGTCTAAAAAATGCACACTCAATATGAGTTAACAAAACTCTAGGTCATTTGTTGGGTAAGTAATCCAAGAAGGTGAGACACATACACACACGACTGGTATGTTATCACACACACATGTGAGTGGCTATGGGAAATTCATGCCTTGATCGGGCTTCTTGTCAAACCATACCAAAGTTATACCTCTTGATAACTTTGATAAGGCACCACACAATAATGAACTTTAAGCTTCATGATACAAGCAAACTTTTGTATGCTTGGAGCTCATGAACAAACAATGAAATTCCAGTTTCATGAGGCAAGAAAAGCTGTGTACACCTGGAACTCATGAACAAACAAGATCCACAGGAATGAAAAATGTATTATGGGACATTGTGCCTAATTTCTCCAAGAGAGGACCAATCAGAGAATAAAATATTCACAATTTGGGGGATACAGTGTGTAACATCAAGCCACTAAGAGGAATGCAATATGCTAAGAGAGATCATGCACTTTAAGGAAATCATACCCAATTTCATCCACAAAGAGAAAGACACATCACATAAAGTAAGAAGACTACACCATAAAACATGAGGAAAAACAAAAGAATGTCAATATATATCCTCACATTAAAGAAATTGCTAAACACCATGATGTGAGCAATTACTTTAAAGTAGAAAATGATAAATGCTAACAATAAAGAAGACATGATAGATAACTTGGAAAGCCCTATGCCAAGTTGTATGTTTCCAAATAAATCCACCCCATGCAAAAGAAAGGAAAAGAAAGGGGTTGCCCAAGAAATGAAACTCCAAACACACATAAGGGATCTATGGATTTGGGGTTAGTATGTTCTTGCTAAAATGTTTTTAGAGAGCTCGAAACTATCATCATTCCCCAACTACTCATAGAATTGGAAGAATGAAACAAAGAGAGTGAGAACAAAGAAAAACCTTTCAGGTCAACATGGAAGAGACCTAAATGTCTCAATGCCTTGCATCATCCCCAAAAGAAAAACACAAGACAAATGAAAAAAGATAATGAAAATATTTTTGGGTCAACATGGAAGAGTCATTAATGTCTCGACACCTTGCATCATCCCCAAAAGGAAAACATAAGACAAATGAAAAGATAAAAGATTTACGACATAGAGAAGAATTTAGGTACAAATAGAGGAATGTCACAAAGAGAGAGATACATCAAATAGAACAATACGGGGGATCACATTATGCACATGCAATCACATCAAAGAAAAACACATGAAATGCAAATAATTTAAAAGACTAGTAAGGCATATTCAAATAAACCTATGAGCAATTCATTTGCATCCCAATCATGTTCATCATATATAGAAGGTGGATAACTAGCCAAAGGGATAACAACAAATGCATTAATAGGAAAAGGATATCTAATTCTTGCCCCCACTATGTCTAGGACAAGAATGAGTGAAGGTAGGTGATGGGAAAGATCATGTAGTGGTGAGAATTGAAGATTCTACAACCATTATGTTAGCTCTCAAAAATGTAGGTGGAATGCTTCAAGTGGATGCCAATCTCTTGATATGCTTTAGGGTAATAGACAAGGTCAAGAGAACTTAACCTTCTACTCTTTAGGTTCCGCCAGACCTAGTCAGGTGTACCTAACTGAATGAAGCAGACTTGACTCATGATTATCTTTCTTGCACAATGATTTTTCCACAATGGAAGATGGAAGTGAACAAATGAATTCAACCTTGATAGCACTAATAATCTTTTGATCTAAATCCTAAAATGCTTAATTAACAAATATAAAGAAATTGAATGAATTCAAATGATGAAATTGCAGAGACCAGTGCCTTATTGGGTATGTGGAGTCAAATGAAACAGAAGTGGGCAACTTATTCTAACAGAAAATCAAATTGGTGGCATATGATCTATTTATAACTTGTATAAACATGCAAAATTATAACCACTAAGCTCTACTTTAATAATCTAGATGAATTCCCCCTGATTACTGTGATCAACAAAAATGATTTAATCTCTGCTTGAGAGAACCAATAGATTAATCACATAGATACAATAAATTTGCACTGATAAACTAAAAATAAGCTTGTTACTTCAATTTAAATGACTAGAAAGAATCAACTTGGAGATAGCTTAGCAATACTTTTCAATAAACTCAACATACAATTGATACCAAAAATAAACTACCACACCAGCTAAATTTTATTGAAATTGCCATTTGAAAACATGCAACATAGTCTCTGGAATGAGAAATTTATTCTACTATGTCCATTCCTAGTCTACTGTATCTATTCTGATCTAAAATTTGATATATCTCAATTACAATCAGGGTGCATATTTATACACTAGCATTAGGAAACATATCGTTTCAAATTCATGTTGGCCCACCATGGAAATCAGGCCCAAATCATGTCGGCCATCAACAGTATTTAGAATTTCACATATGTCGGCCCACAACATTTGAATATAATCTTTAAGCCATTCGTCGAGACACATTGTAAGTATGCTGAAGGTAAAATATCACTTATTCGCTGTCTACCTATGTTCCTCTATTCCTTACGTTATTCACTTTTTGTCATGACCAACTGTTCACTATGCCGAAGTCATGAAGAATCCATTTTTCCCCTTTATGTTTTGCTATAGCCTTGTGATATCGGGGAAACCTCTTGTAGACCACCCCAAGTGTTATCGAATTGCATATCTTTAAGTGCTTTCCATTCACTGAGACACAGGAAGATTCTTACCGAAATATCCCCCCTTTGCTTCATCCACTTCGTTGTAGCCTTATGATGTCAAGAAGACCTCTTGTAGATTATTATGTCTCACCAAAATTCCTCATCCATTCTAAGTCATCGTGACACATGTTTTTTCCTACCGATCAGTCCATTTGTCTTATGTGTGTCGCTATGACCTTATGATGTCGATGAGAGGTCCTGCAGATTATAGAGTTATACCGAAAGCCCTAACTCACACCTGTTCGCCAAGACAATACAAACCTCTCACCGAAAGCCATTCAATAGAAACCTTTAGTAACCTATCAGTGAGACATACATACCTTGCTATGACTTCCTTCTACAGACGTTAACTTATGCCAATATGTTGTATCCTTCCACCGCTGTTTGGCAAGATAAGAAGACCTTGCCAAGACACTCTACCAAACACTATGACTCTGGCCGAAGTAGATCCACATGAGAAAATTTGTAAGACATATCACGTTTGCTATGACCTTTCATCGATGGTATAACTTATGCCGATATGAATCATTTTAGTCACTGAAACCATGTGAATATCTCGCTGATAATTGCCATTATGTAAATTTTAGTCGCCAAGACATCAGAAATGTCTTGCCGATAGGCAACACAGACGTTTACTAGTAGAAAACGCAACATGGGTCGGGGAGACTTTGACCATCTCATGCCGATAAGAACCAGAATGCAAAAAATGCATGACTCAAAGGATTCAATGGGGCAATATGGCAAAAAATGAGTGAAATATGCACATGGTAGGACCAAATCTGGAAGTTTATGAGTAAAACCAACATGTGAAAACATCAAATTTTTATGATTCCAATAGTGGCTCCATCTAGGGATGAATGATAGTGAGATCATTGCAAGGATCCAGAATCTTTGGGTGAGTAGACCAGACAAAAAATGAGCAAAATGGAGATGGACGAAGCATGAAGGAAAGAATGCAAAATGACTGGAAGATGGAGGTGAACCAAAACCCTAAACTACTATGCATGGAAAATAATTTTAAATAGGATATGAAAGAGTTGTCCATGCACTAGAAACCCTTAATCCTCTATCTTTCCACTTCACCTATTCTGAGTTTTTATGATCTGAAACTCCAACCATAATTTCCCCTGTCAAATACCTGGTTTTGTCTTGAGTTCACCAGATTCTTCTTGAAGATACTCATGCAATCCTTCTTGTCACTATTATTGTAAGCTCTTAGAGTATCATCATGCTTGGTTTGGCCCAAAATTCCTACACCAACCTGTAGTTTAAAATCTTTATCATCATGGGACAAACCCCTGCTATATTCAACATACAAAATGCATGCATATTCGATACAATTTCTATATTATCTCTCTCACTATTATGAATTATGAAACACTCTCCCAACTGTATTGAAAATTCATCATCAAAGTGCCTCTCTTGAGAAACAAAAAAATCTATCATATCAATGTCGTTTGAGGCAAACAAATTTGAAACCTTTTGCACCTCTTTGACACTACCATTTGGATACAACACTAGATCATGACTCACATCATGAATATCAAGCATATATGAACCAATAAAACTTGGACCTCTATCATCCTTGGGATGTAGATAAATGTCCTCTTCACATGAATTAGAAGCTTCAAAATCACATACCTCATCCTAAATGGAAAGAGACTTTTGATCAACACCAAAGGTTTCACCATCATTCCAAGAAATGCACAAGGAATCGTAAGAATCTTTACACAAAGATATTTCACTTGTCAAAACAAATGTAAGTTGGACACAAAACTTCAAGATCACCTTCATGTGCACATCCTTGGTATTTAGGAATTAAAAAATCTAAAATTTGTTCACTGCTGAATGAACAAGTCTCAACATTTTCATCACTACAGTTATATTCTTCACTTTTGTCATCATCAAAAAGAAATCCAAAACTATTAGAGAATGGGAAATCAGAAATATTATCAGCACAGTTCTTTATTCCATCATTTTACCTGTCTAAAATTAGCTCCTCTCTTTCATAAAGTGGATTTGAAAATACCTGAAGTTCATTCTTGGACATACCTTTGCAAAATATCAACTGATCTTCATTTAACTCTTCATCATACAATGGGTTTGAAAAAGTTTGGAAATCACTTTCAAATGTACAAACCTCATCATCATCAGCTGTGTCTTCATAGCTTTCAACTACAACTAGAGGTATTGTATACCTACTATCAGATGGATCAATATTTCCCATTGCCTCTTCAACCTGATCTTCATAAGAGGTAGAAGAATCCCTTGACTACAAATTAAAATCCTCAAGTTCATCATCAGAATTTGAATACCCATTCACTCCATCATAACACATATTGCTTTCCCTGTCACAATTTGTTATGCAAGAGAGATATCGTGTACCTTCATCTTCATCATGCAAGCTATCACATGAGTCTTTCTGACTTGCACATGTCTCATCTTCTATTTGTTGCATTGTTTGATCAATATCTCTGTCTTCATCAATGATGTCACAATTATCCTCATATCTTTTCCTGTCTACAATATCAGCCCATTGAACTAGTTGATCTAAATAAATTGGTATGTATGATTAAGGCCAATATACTGGGTTTGGCTCATACACTTTCATGAACTACAGAATGATGTCAGACCTACTAGGTGGGAATTTAACAGGAATTTTCTTACAAATATCAGTCATTCTGCAGAGCAAAGAGTACCCAAATTCTCTTCTATATCTCCTTATACCAAGAAAGTCATCCAAAATATTTTTGAAATATTCATCATCTTTAGATTGTTGGTTTCGATGCATACCTTTTGTAGATTCTGACTGACATCTCCAAGTGGGCTAGAGTTGCACTGCACTTGACATTGATCACATTAACATTGCACTTGACACTGATCACATTGACATTCTTGGTAACTTGCCAATCTTTGTCTAGGAGGGACTGGATAGGCATTTACTTGCCTCGACAATTATGGAGAATAAGTTCTCTGTTGTACATGATATGTACTGCCACTATTATAGAAATTTCCAATTGTATTACTAGGCACTTGAGGGGCCCAACACCTGCCTGCATTTGTGTACTCATTCGTTCCATACACAAATTCCATTCTTTTTTTTCTAGAGTTTCCACCTACTTTTCCAAAACTAGCAAAATGATTATTTCCGATATTCTCCCAGTGGAATCACCTTTTTTGAATCTTCTCAAATTACAAATCTTCCCTCACTAACTCTATATGATGGTCTTCAAATGAATTTTCTGATGTAATCCCCAGCAGAGTCACCAATTTGTTAGCTCTCAAAAATGCAGGCAGAATGCCTCAAGAGGCTGCCAATCTCTTGATACGCTTTAGGGTAACAGACAAGGTCAAGAGAACTTAACCTTCTACTCTTCAGGTGCTGCCAGACCTAGGCGAGTGTACCTAATTGAATGAAGTAGACATAACTTATGATTATCTTTTTTGCACAATGATTTGTCCACAATGGCAGATGGAAGTGAACAAACGAATTCAAACTTGATAGCAATAATAATCTTCTGATCTAAATCCTAAAATGCACAATTAACAGATATAAAGAAACTGAATGAATTCAAATGAAGAAATTGTAGAGACCAGTGCTTTATTGGGTATGCAGAGTCAAATGAAACAGAAGTGGGCAACTTATTCTAGTAGAAAATCAAATTGATGGCATATGATCTATTTATAACTTGTATAAACATGCAAAATTATAACCACTAAGCTCTACTTTAATAATCTAGATGAATCCCCATGATTACTGTGATCAACAAAAAGGATTTAATCTTTTCTTGAAAGAACCAATAGATTAATCAGATAGATACAACAAATGTGCACTAATAAACTGAAAATAAGCTTGTTACTGCAATTTAAATAACCAGAAAGAATCAACTTGGAGACAGCTTAGCAATACTTTTCAATAAACTCAACATACAATTGAAACCAAAAATAAACTACCACACTAGCTGAATTTTATTGAAATCGCCATTTGAAAACATGCAACATAGTCTCTAGAATGAGAACTTTATTCTACTGTGTCCATTCCTAGTCTATTGTATCTATTCTAATCTAAAATATGGTATATCCCAATTACAATTGGGGTGCATATTTATACACCAACATCAAGAAACATATCGTTTCAAATTCATGTTGGCCCACCATGGAAATCGGGCCCAAATTATGTCAGCCATCAATAGTATTTAGAATTTCACATATGTCAACCCACAACATCTCAATATAATCTTTGAGCCATTCGCCGAGACACCTTGTAAGTATGTTGAAGGAAAAATATTGCTTATTTGTTGTCTGGCTGTGTTCCTCTATTCCTTGCATGATTCGCTTTTTGCCGTGACCATTTGTTCACTATGCCGAAGTCATGAAGAATCTATTTGCCCCCTTTGTGTTTCGCTATAGCCCTGTGATATCAGGGAAACCTCTCGTAGACCACCCCAAGTGTTACCAAATTACATATCTTTACGTGCTTTCCATTCACTGAGACACAACAAGATTCTTACCGAAATATCCCCCCTTCGCTTCATCCACTTCGCTGTAGCCTTATCATGTCAGGAAGACCTCTTGGAGATTATTATGTCTTACCGAAAGTCCTCATCCATTTTGAGTCGTTGTGACACATTTTTTTTCCTGCCGATGAGTCCATCTATCTTATGTATATTGCTATGACCTTGTGATGTCGGTGAGAGGTCCCGCAGATTATAGAGTTATACCAAAAGCCGGAAATCACACCTATTTTCCAAGACGACACAAACCTCTCACCAAAATCCATTGAATAGAAACCTTTAGTAACCCATCGGTGAGACATACATACCTTGCTATGACTTCCTGTCGTAGACCTTAACTTACGCTGATATGTTGTATCCTTCCACTGCCATTCAGCAAGACAAGAACACCTCGCCAAGATACTCTGCTAAACACTATGAATCTAGCCGAAGTAGATCCACACGAGCAAATTGGTAAGACATATAACATTCGCTATGACCTTTCATCAATGGTATAACTTATGCTGATATGAGTCATTTCAGTCGCCGAAACCATGTGAATATCTCATCGATAACTGCCAGTAAGTAAATTTTAGTAGCCAAGACATCATAAACGTCTTTTTGATAAGCAACATAGATGTTTGCTAGCAGAAAATGCAACATGGGTCAGGGAGACCTTGACCATCTCACACTGATAAGAACCATAATGCAAAAAACACATGACTCAAAGGATTTAATGGGGCAATATGGCAGAAAATGAGTGAAATATGCACACGGTAGGACCAAATCTGGAAGTTTATGAGTAAAACAAACATGTGAAAACATCATATTTTAACAGTTCCAACACATTACATGATAAGGAGCATAAGGGTCCCGCTTTAAGGGACAATTTCTATGATATCAAGTTTTTTAAATATTCACTGTAAAGAATGACACTCATCAATACAATGTCTAAGAACTCTATGGTATTGACAATGTGATGTGTTTGTGTTCTTAGGATTTGGTTTTTGGTCTTCTATTATGGGAGGTAATGTAATCAATCCTCTATGTAAAATTATCTACAAATTTCTTTCAATATTAATTTGTGGGTAAGGGAATTGTAGTTTCTTTAATTTGTATGGTCTTTTTCTCTTGCTAGATTCACCAATTTCTTGAATTGAATGTTGAAGAGTACCTATGATGATCCTTTTATCCTTATCATCATTATGAATCATTGGTTGTTGTTTAGGAAGGACATTCATATTAGGAGGAGGATCTTGATATCCTAACCCTTTTGTATTTTCAATTGGACATTTCTCTAAGATTTGATGAATTTCATGTTCACTTGTATCACATCCTTGTTTAATCAAGATTTTGAATCCTTTTCCATATGTATCTTCTAGGTTGATGGGAGTGTTGGTTACTTTGTTAACATAGAATGGTTGAATGTTGACTTGCTTAGAGGAACTAGGTTCACCTATTATAGGGAGCTTAGGTTCAACTTTTGTTTCAACTTCAAGATGTAAATAATCAAACATATTACGTGGTGATATTATAGGGGGTGTTGATTGCTTCATGGATTTATAAAAGGATGCATTAGCTTCAAGGTTGTTAAGGCAATCATTTATGAATTTATTCATCTTGTCATCATCTTCTCTAATGATGTCAACATCACAAGGAGTTGAGTGAGCATGATTAGGAGTTGAGTGAGCATGAGTAAGTTCAATTTCATTAGGGTCACTTCTAAAAGCACAACTTGACATGTCCACTAAGGACTTCAAGGAAATACAAAGCTTACCAAAACACATATCCATGATGAAATGTAATACAAATTTCAGATTCTAAACTATGTGAAATGAAAGTGTCCTAGGTGCAATTAAGCAATGCACAATATGAAACAATTTGAACTAGATGCAATGAAGTAAATTATGAAAAAAAAAATCTATAAAATTAAATAGAAAGATATCCACAATTAAAAAATGTTATAAAGTGAAATTTAAAATATGCACTAGGACTAAATTTCCTTGATGGGTGTATGAGTCCCAATGAGGGTTTTTTTCAAAATTTGCAAAAAATTTCAAGTGATTTATATGCTTTTTATGTTGTATGATTTGTAAAATAAATACAAATGTAGATTTTATATAATTTTCAATGATAAGAGATGAAAAATTAAAGCTAAATGAACTTTCACTATGCAAAATTTAGAAACCCTAGAATGCCACTTAACTAATGCAAACCCTAATGTAATGTTAATGCAAGCAAGATCTAGGATGATGTTGCAATCCAAATTATAATTATTATGTTCTAAATACAGGTTAACCAAAATGAAAGGTGGATTTTTTGTTGGTTTGATGCTTGGGAGATAGAATAACAATCATCACTCTGTTATTCAAGGATAACCCTAGAGATCTCAATCCTAAGTATGCAAAGGAGAAAGAAATCTTACAATAGGGTTGTCCTAGGGTCTTCTTATAAACTAATGAGGCTTTCACCATAAAGTTAGGGCTTGGAAAGAAAAATTCAATGTAAATAAAAAATCTTAAACCTAGTATGATGAAATCTTTCACCAAATGACCTAAAAATTGCATGAAAATTAGGACAAAAAGCTGCAAGATAAAGGGTATGCACCTAGAAATCTAAAAATGACTAGATGAAGGCCAAAAATGTTGAAAACACTAATTTAAAAGCCTATTGGGACACATATTCCAGTCTAGGTGATTTAGTCCCAAATTAATGTTTCTAGGCAAAAACTAAAATTTGGCAAAAGGGTGTCTGAAATTACAAAAATATGGAATATGACCTATACTAGCACTCATACACCAGAACTGGTGTATTAGTCTAGTTATGGTTTTCTAGAATCACATAGTCTATTTTTTCTCTTCTATGTTTGCTCTATCCTTTCTAATTGATTTCTAGGTCTGAAACCTTGATACGCAACCTATAGAAGTCTTCCAATGATATTCAATGCAAGGTGACTAGTTTGGCAACTTTGAACACTTTGAAAATTTTCTCCAAACTTGCTCTTCAATTTGTCTTTAATCTAGACCTGAAAATCACATAATAAAAAGAGGGAAAAATGTTGTTTTGTTAGTAGCAAGGGGTTTGCCTTGGTCAAACTCCAGTTTGGTAATAAAAGTTTGAAATGAAATGAAATTAGAATGGAGAATGATGAATGAACAACATGCAATGTTACAACTCACCAAACCCTAGCAATAAGAGGCTAAAAACATGTATGAAATGGCTCCAATGGATGCATATCTTTAGTCTTCCTTGAATGTGATAGATCTTGACTTGAATTCTTGAATCATAAAACCCTATATCACAATTGTTAGCTCAAAACAAAACATGATGCTTGATCAATACTTGAATAATTCTCTTAAAAAATTGATAATCAACTCTTCAAGACTCTTCAATGCTCTTGTAAGCACTTGAATGCTCTTGTAAACTAAAATTTTCTCTCAGGATGCTCCTTCAACTTTCTAGGTGTAAAATGAGTGAAAGAACCTTGTATTTATACATAATTATACTAAATTTCCAAAAATTACAACACTACAAGCCAACATCAAATCTACGAGGATAAAATCTCACCAAGAATTTGAATTAATTTTGATTTTGGGCTACACGGGACTCATATGCCCAAGGTGACATATGAGTCCCATTAGGCATAAATTATGAATGGGATGAATTTAATAAATTCTTAGATAGGTGTAAAATATACATAGGGACCTAAAACCCTAGGTGGGACTCATATGCCCAAGGTGGCATATGAGTCCCAAATCACTAAATCTAGGCCACACAACCAAGAAACACCTAAATTTTGATTGGATGTTGATTTATGTAAGGATTATCCTAAAAAATATGCATTAATTAAGGCTTGTGCATGAAAAATAAGGTCAATTAAGGCATAAAGAAGCCCAATTATTTAATAAAACCCTAGAAAAGTGTGAAAAATGTGTTACAACAATTTACAACACTCTAAATGAGGTATGATTAGGTTTATTTAGTATACAAGGGCCTAAGACCTAATGTGTGTGTTAAACACAATAGAACACTAAGTTAAGGCATCATTAAGCTCATGTTTACAAGGAGGGCCCAAAAAGTGTGAAAATGTCACCTGATGACATTTTTTGACACTACAAGGGCATACATCAATAATATATTTCAACATTTTGCATGTTTCATGGTGAAATTTTCTTTTTTCTTGTGATGTATCATTTTCTTGGTGGTTTCATTGGGTTTTAGGTCCTCCAATAATGTGATATTTCTTAGCGTATGACTTTCTCTTTATGGCTTGAAGTGATGCGAGGCATCCACAAAGTTACAATATGTTACTCTTGACTTGTCCTCTCTTGTATACATTAGGAATGATGATACCTAATAAGACCTTACACAAATGAAGAATTTCCCTTTGAACAAAAACTTCTTGTTTTTAAGTGTTTGGCATAATACAACTTGCTAACCTTGTGAAGCTAGAAATCCTAATTCATAGCCACCTAGCATAATACACCTTGCTTTCTTGTGGAGCCTTTCTATGTTCATAGAGACAAGAATGTGAGTGGTGACCTATTGGAGTTATCAAAGAGATAACTTTGGTATGTTAAGTATAGTGAGAGCCAACACACAAGCATGACATCCTCACTTAGCCACCTTCCAAGAGGAATACTCACCTAGTAGATAGCCTAAGGTTCCACTACCCTAAAGTGAGTGTGTGTGTCATTTTCATAGTGGAATTCAAGTTCTACTTGTGAGCATTATTTTGGAAAATATTTGAGATTTTTTTTGCATAGCATTGGACAATCTAGGCTTGATCCACCCCTTTCTCTTGGAAAAATAGTTGATATGTGTTCCACATTGCGTTGGATAGTTAAATATTGATCCACCTCCCTCTTCTTCTTGGTCTTTAATGTTTTATTATTGTGTATCTTTGTAATTGTTGCATAAGTGTCTTGAATGTCTACTTTAGTGTGAGTTTGACATGGGGTAATACTCTCACTAAAGTGGGGGAAAAATGTAGAGTATAAAAAAGTATCCTTTTTTCACACTTAATTTGGGAATAATTAATATTAAAATGAACCTAATGTTCCCTTAATTTAGTTTTGTAATGTTTTTTGCATATTCACATTAATTTTAAGGCCCTTTTTGACAAAATGAACTTAATGGTGCCTTATTTTGGGTGTTGTAAAGTGTATCTTTACATTTTCACATTAATCTAGGGCTTTATTATTTAATTGAGGTTTATTGGTCTTAATTGTCCCCTTTAATTCAAATCCGAGCCTAATTAATTACATATTCCAAGGTATAAAGCCTGACATTCATAAATAATATTGCACAACACTTAATTTTACAACCTGTGTGTGTCCTAGGTTAGTGATCTAGGACCTAACCTGGGAAATGGGTCCTCACTAGGTCCTAGGACCTTAATTTTACATAAAATTTCACAATCCTTGAAGTTTTTCATATTTAATTATGCTAGGAGCCCTTCACCACATGCAAAATGGGATCTCACTTAACCCTAGGACCCCCCTTGGAGTATGTTTTTGGTAGTATTTTAATGATTTAAAATCCTAGATTTGATGTCAGCTTTTGTTATTTGAATTTCAAGAATTAAGAGTAAGATATGTATAAATATAAGGTTATTTCAAATAGTTTCTTCTAAGCTTTCAATTGTTCTATTCCTAGAATAGAAAATTTATGAGATTAATAGTTTACAAGAGAATTCAAGAAGGCATTGAAGGATATATTATTGAATTTTATTACATTAATCAAAGATATCATTCATCATGTCAAACTCATCCATGTTGTTAAGCTAATTTGATGATGTAGCATTGATGATCAAGTTCAATTATTTAAAGCTATTATCTTATGTAAAGTTCATGATCATTATCTACACTCATTAAGTCCATTTCATGCTAAATTTCATATTTCCAATCCATGGTTTCAACTAAGGTGTGGTGAGTTGTTACATATTGTTGTTCATTCATCATTCCTTTATGCATTTTTTCAATTAAAGGTTTAATTACTGAAAAGAGGTTTGACCAAGGAAAACCCCTATTCCATAAAAACCAACATTTTATGCTATCCTTTGATGTATTATTGTAGGTTTTAGGTTGAATATCATTTGGAGATCAAAATTTTTAAAGCTATGTAATGATGGAAAAAGATCCCCCTAACTTGGCCTTGATTTAATGTTTTAATATTCCTAACATATTCACATTAGGTCTTGGGCACTTGTGAATTAAATGAGATTAATGGTACCTTGCTAAAGTTTTTTAACTCAATTTCACACTTTTCTAAGGTCTTATTAACTAATTACACCTAAGTAACCTTGTTTGACCTTAATCTTTGCTTATTTGAAGTGTTGTAAAGTGTTGTAACACACTTTCACACTTTTATAGGCCTTTCATTAATAATTGGGATCTCTTATGCTTTAATTGGCCTTGTTTTGCATCCACAAGCCCCATTTAATGCATCTTTTTGAGGATAATCCCAATAGAATTCATTACCCAATCATAATTCAAGTGATTTAGGCTTGAATGGCCCAAATTTAGTGATGTGGGACTCATTTTCTACCTTGTAAAAATGAGTTCCACCTAGGTTTTTGGGTCTCAAACCTAGTTTCACACATTTTTAAGCATTGTTAAATTTGGTCCCAAAAATTATGTTTGGTGGGACTAGTTTGCCACCTTGGGCGAATGATTCTTGTGTGGCTCAAAATCAAAATTAATTGAAATTTTTGATGTGATTTTTTCCTCCTAGATCTAATGTCAACTTTTAATATTGTAATTTTGGGAATTCTTGCATAATTGAGTATAAATATAGGTTTCTTTCACTCATTTTATCCTAAAAATCAGTTAAGTGATCCTTATAGAAAGTTTGAGTTCACAAGAGCATTCAAGTGTTTTCAGCAGCATTTAAGAGAAGATTATCAAGCATTTTAGAGCAACAATGTTCAAGCATCAATCATCATGTCAAATACTTCATGCATCATGATTGTTATTGTGCTAACAATTGTGATGTAGGGTTTTGTGATTCAAGCAACTATTTCATCCAAGATCAACACCATTCAAACTAGCGTCATGATCTACATCCATTGGATCCATCTCATACATGTTTACAACACTTTATTGCAATGGTTTGGTGAGTTGCAACATTTTCATTTGTTCTTTCATAATTCTCTATTCTTATTAAATTTCATTTCAAAGATTGATTTCCAAAAATGGGTTTGACCAAGGAAAACACCTATCCACTAACCCAACAACATTTTCTCTCTCCTTTATGTGTCATTTGTAGGTCTAGATTGTATTTTCCTAAGGAGGAAGATTGGGAAAAGTTTTCAAATCATTCAAAGTTGTAAAAGTTATCATCAAGCCTTGGAGAACCTTAGAGAAGACCTACAGGTTGCAAATCATGGTTTCAGATCTAGAAATCACTCAAGAAGGATAGAGGAAAAAAATAAGAGAAATATCATACTTTGAAGCTTTAGAAAACTCTAACTAGACTAATTCACCACTTCTAGTGATTGAATTCCAGTTCCAGTCAAAATTCAATTTTTTGTAGATTTGGATACCCATTTGACAAATTCTTATTCCTGCATAGAAACCAAAATTCTAAAATGATTTTCCTAGCTTGGTGAATGAGTTCCAATTAGAATTAAAGTCAAAATTTCTAGTGTTCCATACCTCCATTAGCCATCTCCACATTGTCAGGTGCACACCTTCCTTTTTATATCTTTTTGTGTTGTTTCATTCACACTTCTAGGTCATTCTATAGGTCATTACAATTAATTAGGGTTTATTATTGCATCTTACATTTCATTTTTCTTTTCAAGTTCTTACTTGGTGGTAAACCTCTTATTAGTTTACATTCTTCCCCTCAAACAACCCTATTTGAAGATCTCTTTCTCCAAGTTTCTTTGAGATCTCTAGTATTACCCTTGAATGAAATTGGAAAAGTGGGTGTGATATCTATTTCCTAAAACCATATGATGGCACAATACCACATTTCTATCATTTAATTTTGGTGAACCTATATTTAGAACATTAAATTTTATATTTGGACTGCATCATCATCCTAGATTCGGCTTGCATTAGGATTGCATTAGGACTTGAATTAGTTAATTAGAATTCTAGGGTTTTGAATTTTACATTAGTGAAAGTTAATATAATTTACACTTTTGCATCTCATTTCACTAAAAATAAGAAAAAAATTCATTTTCAATTAAGATATAGATCATAAAACATAAAAAGCATAAAATTCAATAAAAAATTTTTGAAAATTTTGAAAAAAAATCCCTATTGGCACTCATTTTTTGCCTTAGGGTAATATGTCCCTCTGTATATTATAAATTGCATTTTATGGCATTCAAAATTTTGTTTCTGATTTTTTGTTTGTGGTTATTATCTTTCTATTTCAATTTGCAGATCTTCTGTTTCACTCCATTCATTACATCTAGTTTAATTTCATTCAACTTGGGCATTTCTTAAATTCAAAATTGCATCTGGAGGATTTCATTTCACATTGTCACAAAGCTTATACTATTAAATTAGAATCATGGATATGTGATGCAGAGTATCTACAAACTTCAAGGGGTTCTAAAGACACAAAACAAAAACTTGAGCAGATCACTAAAACGTTTAATAGAATTCCTTTCATTTACACTTGATTCCTCAAGGTTAAAAGACACAAAATCATGCTTCTAAACTCTCACCAAACCTTAATACACCTTCAACATCGTCATTTTGACTAGAAAAAACCAAATATACTGCCTTATAACTCTGTTTTATTATATTCTCAAATTCTTACACTCAAAGACCAAAATTCTTGTAGTAGTCCACAGACCTAAAACCAGGCATATCTTTTAAAAGAGATTGAGTCTCAAAAAAAATTACATTTTTTAGGAACCCATTTCAGCCTAATTTAACATATTTCATATTCAAGTACTACTACTTTGGAAAGATTAAGTTTAAAATTGATTGTCCCATAGAAAAAGGGCTCTAAATAGGACAAATTTACAAAGCATGTACCAACAAACTTACTCCAAAACATCAAATAACCTTGGAAAACATTGTAACAAGTTAAAAATGTACCAAATAATTAATATTCATCAAAGAAACACTCACCAAAGCAACAATAACTTAAAACCCTTGCTCAATGCTTGAAATAATGCTCAAATAGTGAGGGTTTACTGAAAGTGTGCATTTTGGACCTCTAAACACCTTTCAAATGCTTCAAACACCTTATAATATGTATTCAAATGGTACATAAACCTCCTCCAAGACTTTAACCATGCAT
The DNA here is from genome assembly GCA_007258455.2 of Sequoia sempervirens. Classification (NCBI taxonomy): domain Eukaryota; kingdom Viridiplantae; phylum Streptophyta; class Pinopsida; order Cupressales; family Cupressaceae; genus Sequoia; species Sequoia sempervirens. Next base: position 274,577,424 of record VDFB02000008.1, read on the forward strand.
TCCTAGCCAACTTTATCATTGAGCCATCATTTTGAAACAAAAACAATGAAAATCAAGTTGGGGCAGCAACTTAACTTTTGTATTTCACTTTCAATTCACAAATTAAAATATCCATTAAACCAAACACATTGAAAAAGGTCTGCACATTCTTTAGGAGTCACATTCCAATATCCTTCAATGCTTTTGAAACTAATTACAACATGTAGCCACCAATTTTCATGGAAAACTCTAAAAATTTAAAGAGGGCAACATCTTAACTTTAAATATAACTTCCCCTAAGTCCTGCAAATACAATAAACAATAAAATAACCTACATTAACCCACTCCAATGATTCACAAAGCCTAAATTTTTGGAATGGTTTCTAAATCATTCTTTAGACTCTCAAACCCTTAATTGGGGTTTTCAAACCAATTACAGTAAAAATGCTCTTATATCCTCTACACTTAATGAAAAGAACTCAAATCACTTTCAAAAGGAATCTAACACCTTAATATAAGAAAAAAAACAAGAATTTAGCCTATGAGTTACTGTATTGTCCATACAAGGACTGAAACAAGCAAGAAAATGTTGCAAATATAGAACAAGGTACTTTTATTTACTAAACAGTTTCAAGAATACAACATTCAATGCTTTGCTCGCCCTTTCCATGCTTTATACAGATTTTTCCAAAAAAACTCATAACTACCTCTTCAACTTCAACTGACCCACCAACTCTTTTTACAAAGATGACTCTTCATCTTCCTACAATTTTGCAATTTTACAACTTTTGCATTTGTGCAACAAAATGACATTTTTTGCAATTTGACTTAATGACCTCCTAGTGACCTATTAGAGACTCAAATACATTTGAATGGGTCCACATATGACCATTTTACATGTATTACATGAGTGGAGATGCAAATTTTCATGATTTCCTATTGGAGGCATAACTTCACTAGGTGCTCCTCCACCAATATGTGCTTTGGAAAATTATGGATGTCCTTGAAATCCTTAGTGGATGTGTCAAGCTACACTTTTGGAAATGACCCTAATGAAATTGAACTAACTCATGCTCCTTCAAATCCTAGTGCATGTCCTCCTCATGATGTTGACATCATTGGAGAAGATGATGACAACATGAAAAAGTTCCTAAACTATTACCTTAACAACCATGAAGCTAATACATCATTTTTTCCATCAATGAAACAACCAACACCCTATACAATACCACCTCTTGAGATGTTTGGTTATTTACATCTTGAAATTGAATCAAAATTTGAACCCAAGCTCTGTACAATAGGTGAATCTAGTGCCTCTAAGAAAGAAAACACTCAACCATCCTATGTTAACAAAAAGACAAACACTCCCATCAACCTAGAAGAGACATATGGAAAAGGATTCACAATCTTGAGTAAACAACAATGTGACACAACAAGTAAACATGAAATTCATCAAATCTTAGAGAAAATACCAACTGAAGAAACTAAAGGTTTAGGATATCAATATCCCTGCCATAACATAAGTGCTCCTAAAGAATACCTAAGGCTTCATAGTGATGGTATGGTTATTGTAGATTCCCCTCCCAATATGAATGCCCTTCTTCCTAAAGAACAACCAATGATTCGTAATTATAACAAGCATGATAGGATTTCCTTTGATCATCCTCCTAAACCTTCAACTAGAAAATTTGGTTACTATAACAAGCACAAGAATCCTTACAAGCTAAAGAAATTGAAATTTCCTTTTTGACCACCTGAAAGTGAAAGGAAATTACAAATACTTCTAAACCAAGGACTTATACTATTGCCACCTATGATAGATAGACTAATACTATATCCTAAAGATGTAAAGGTTCCACATTGTTGATACCACAAAACTCGTAGACATAGTACTGATGAGTGTCATGCATTCAAAATCATCTTGAGTAAATATCACTTTGATAATGACAATTATTATCTAGTGATTGCATAAAATACCCCCTTCAACCCATCATCATGTAATAGTTTTAGAATCTTGTATTCTCACAGTTACATGATCTTTCCCATTACCTACCTCAGCTCATTCTTTCCTTGCAATCATTGGGGGAAAGAGGTAGATAGCCTTGTCCTAGTTATACATGTGTCATTTTCCCTTTAGCTAGTTGTCCACCCTCAATATACAATGAATAGGATTGGGATGTGGATGATCCGCTTTAGATGGAATTGCACATACCTTACTAGTCTTTTATTTCCTTTTCATTAGTGCATGTGTGTGATCTGATCCCCTGTGATGTTTTGTTTGATGGCTTTCTCTCTTTATGACCTTCCTCTATTTCTACATTCATTCTTCTCTATGTCGTAAATCTTTTATCCTTTTGCATTTTTTATTTTAATTTGTCTTGTGTTTTCCTTTTGGGAATGATGCAAGGTGTCAAGAAATTTTTGTTTCTTCCATGTTGACCCAAAAGGTTTTTCTTTTTTTTCTCTCTTTGTATCATTCTTCCAGTTCTATGTGTATTTGGGGAATGATAATAGTTCTGAGCTCTCTAAACACATTTTAGCAAGAAGCCCCTCTCTTTTCCTTTTCATGACGCAGCTTTACATGGAAACATATGACTTGGCATAGAGATTTCCAAGTTAGCTCTCATGTATTCTTTATTGTTTTCATTTGTCATTTGCTAATTTAAAGTAATTTCTCACAATATGGTGTTTAGAAATTTCTTTAAACTGGAGTTATACATTAGCATTATTCTTTTGTATTTTTATTTTTCATGGTTCATAGTGCATCCTTGATAATTTATACAGTGTGGTTTTTCTTTGTGGATGAAATTAGGCATGATGTTCTTTAGGAGCATGATCTCTCTTAGCATATTGCATTCCTATTAGTGCTTGATGTGACACACTGTATCCCCTAAGTTGTGAATTTTATATTCTTTGATTGGTCCTCTCTTGGAGACATTAGACACAATGTTCCCTAAGTTAATATCTCACATGAACTAAGCAAGACTCCTTTTAATGTTCTTTGCATTTTGTAATTTCAATTATATGGCCACCTTGCATAACACAACTTGGATGCTTGTGGAGAAATCTTGTTTGTTCATGAGTTCCAAGCATACTAAGCTTTGTTTGTCTTAGGATGCTCAAAAAAAAAAAAATTCATGGCATGTTATCAAATTTGTTAGGATGTATAAGGGTATATGCAGGATCATCATGGAAAAAACAAGCCCTTAAGTGGCAAAAAATTTAGAAAAATCAGAGTTAGGAAACTTGACGTAAAAATTTGAATAAGTTATCTACATTATTTTAAAAATATGTAAGAATAAAATTTGTAGCAAATTGAATTTAGTTTCTAAACTACTATGTTTATTTAAAATATATATATATATATTTGATCAAAATTTGAAATTTCAATGCAGTAGTACTTAAATTTTAGGGAACAAATAAGAAGTTGGTGTCTATCTGACCACCCTAACTACAATAAAATGATAATATTTTTTTATAAGATTTTAGATATAAGTAGAGGACTCATGTCCAGATGTCATGCATATTTTTTTGTAATTTTTTTCCAAGTAAATAATTAATTATGACTTTTTTATTACAAATTTTAAAAAATATAAAAATTGTGTATGTTTGACCACATTAACTTGGTCAAAAATTCATGAAATTCATTTTTTTTTAAATCCTATAGTATGTGAAGCATGGAATGTGACACATGTTTCAAATTCAAAAAATTTCATACTGTTTGAAAACTATAGATGTTTTTCAATCAGCCTATCAATTAGGACTATTCGTAATTCAAATAGAAAATGAATTATAATAATTATTTATTCAAATCAAAGTGAAGCATAATTTATATTGGTGAAAATATGAGAATATCCTTTAAAAACCCTTTTTTTAATCAACTTTGGGTTAAAAAAAGTTGTCAGTCGCATACCCTACAAATACCCATCATATTGCCACTTTTTGGCCCATCATGATCCTGCACATACCCATAACTTTGGTATGGTTTCACGGGAAGCTGAATGAGGGCATAAATTCTCCTTATCCATTTGTGCATGTTTGTAAGTGCATACTAGCCATGACTGTATGTTTATCATGTTCTTGGACTTCTCAACTGGCAAACAACCAATAGTTTTGTCACCTCAAAGTGAGTATGCATTTTTTTCTCACAAACATCCTAGATATGATCCACATCACGATGGAAAAATAGTCAAAGCTTGAACCACGCCTTTTCATTTTCATGTTATTTCATTTTCTTTATGCATTTGACAGTGCATGCTTGTGTTTTTTTGCTGCTCTTTATATCATTTTTTGTGAGTGAACTATTTTTTGCTTATGTTGGTTTGCCATGGGACCTTGGTCCTAGGGGCTTGTGCAACCTTCTTGATCATGTTTGTCATATCTTACTAGCACTAGTGCATTCAAACCCCTCTTTATCATGGTCATCTTATCCTACTGGTATTATTGCATTTAGTCTAATTTAGTGGTAGTTTGAAGCAAGTACATCCTCTCACTAAAGTGGGGGCTAGATGTAATGACAAAAAAAGGTCCCTCTAACTTGGACTTGATTTAATGTTGTAATATGCCTAGCATATTCACATTAGGTCTTGAGATCTTGTGAACTAAATGAGCTTAGTGGTACCTTGCTAAAGTGTTGTGAAGTGTTGTAACTCACTTTCACACTTTTATAATATCTTATTAATTAATTACACCTAATTAACTTCTTTTTTACCTTAATATTTTCTTATTTGAAGTGTTGTAAAGTGTTATAACACACTTTTACACTTTTCTAGGATTTTTATTAATAATTGGGCTCTCTTATACTTTAATTGGCCTTATTTTGCATCCGCAAGCCCCATTTAATGCATCATTTTGAGGATAATCCTGACACAAATCATTACCCAATCATAATTCATGTTTTTTTGGCTTGAATGGCCCATATTTAGTGTTCAGGGACTCATTCGCCACCTTGAAAAAATAAGTCCCACCTAGGTTTCTAGGTCTCAAACCTAGTTTCACACATTTTTAAACATTTTTAAATTTGTTCATTATGCTTGGTGCCAATCATTTTCTACCTTGGGCGAATGACTCCTATGTGGCCCGAAATCAAAATTAATTCAAAATTTTGGCAAGATTTTGTTCTCTTAGATCTGATGTCAACTTGTAGTGTTGTAATTTCAGGGAATCTTCCATAATTGAGTATAAATACAAGTTTCTTTCACTCATTTTATCCTAACAAGCAATCAAGTGATCCTTATAGAAATTTTGAGTTCACAAGAGCATTCAAGTGTTTTCAAGAGAATATTTTAAGGAATCAATCATCATGTCAATGACTTCATGTATCATGTTTGTTATTGTGCTAAAAATTTTGATGTAGGGTTTTGTGATTCAATCAAGTGTTTCATCCAAGATCAATATCATTCAAACTAGATTCAAGATCTACATCCATTGGAGCCATCTCATACATGTTTGTATCACTTTATTGCAAGGTTTTTGTGAGTTGTAACATTGTCATTTGTTCATTCATCAACCTCTATTCTTATTTGATTTCATTTCAAGGATAGATTTCCAAAACAAGGTTTGACCAAGGCTAACCCCTATCCACTAACCCAACAACATATTTATATCTCCTTTGTGTGTGATTTGCACCTCTATATTACAAATTTCCTAAGGAGCAAGATTGGGAAAAGTTGTCAAAGTTGTCATCAAGCCTCAGAGAACCTTGGAGAACACCTACAGGTTGCAAATCAAGGTTTCAGATATGGAAATTACTCAAGAAGGACAAAGTAGACAAAGAATAGCAGGATCAAAATTTGAAGCTTTAGAAAACCCTAACTAGATTGATTCACCACTTCTAGCGAATGAATCCCAATTCCATTCAAAATTTAGATTTTTGTAGATTTGGATATCCATTTGGTAGATTCTTGTTCCAACAATCCCCAACTAGTATAGATGGGAATGCAGATATTGAAGAATAGATCCCAAAAACTTATTTTTGAGAACCCTAGCTAGGACCCATTCACCATTGGATGAGTGAGTCCTTTGTGAGGCCCAAAAATAAACTTTTTACAATAGTTACACAACATTTGAACCTCTTAAAACTTGTGTTTTGATTTCTATATTGGTTAACCATCTTGATTATATTTTGGTTCATAGATCCCCTATCCTTTTTCTTTATTTCAACATGTAGCAAAGAAAAATATGAACCCTTTAAGTCTAGTACCAAAACTTAGGGTCAATTATATTCTTTTTTAAAAGTTACATTAGAATACAAATCAACAAGGTGAATAGATTGACTTTCAACCATGCAGGTGAATCAATTGAACTTGGATCTGCATTCTTGGGACCTTGAAAATGGACCAGAAATGATTTTTAATGATTACCCTAATTATATTATATGATGTAATATGATAAATGTAATATTCTAGAAGGAAACAGACTAAAATAGTAAACCTCAAGTAGATTTGAGAAGTATTTGATATTATGCACCTATCATATTGAGTTGGATTTGGTATGCAGAGGAGGACTCATATGCTTAGCGGTGTATGAGTCTCTAATAGGGGATCCTACAACTAATTTTACATTCCTCTGCTATTGGATTTGACCTTATATTTCTTGGTTGCAGAGCTAATGGAATACCACCAGATACTTATATAGTTGAGTTTCAATGGATTGAAAAGATTTAGGGCTGTGAATGAAACAATAGACAATTTATTTTCAATATTCCTTCAATCCTCTTTAGACCTATATCCTTCACATTAAAAGAGAGAGAAAACATTGGGCCATTTATGGGCTTACCTTAGTCAAACATTGTGTAATTGTTTCCACTTTCATAATGGCAATGCCAATGATAGAAATGATCATTGAAAGGAAGGAATGGTGAAATCAGAAAGTTCTACAACTCACCACCCTTCAATGGCTTCCTTGAAGGACTAAACTCATACAAATCACATCAAGGATATCTATCTTTCTTGCTTGATTTACTTGAATGATTTGGAGACCTACAATAAGGTTTCACCTTCACAAAACATCAACACACATAGAATTTGACATGATATTCAATCTTGAATTTCTACAATAAATCATTGAAATTTTGGTCTTTATTTTCTCAATTGTGCTCTTGATAATAATTTTGTGAATATTTTTCTTGTTATCTCTTTGTTAGATTTTAAATGATGCAATAACTACGTATTTATATGCAATTTCTCTAATTTCTTGAAAATTAGATCATAAAAGCAAGCACTTGAAATTTGAAATTTGAATGTTAAAATGCCATCAACAACATATTAAAAATTGGTTGTCGACAAGATAGGGGGACCCATATTCTCATAGGTGCATGGGTCCTAGCCTTATATTCTAGGAAATTGAGTGTCTGGATCTAAGCATTAATTTCTTGCATTTATTCAATGCTTGTAGTCCTTCAAAAAGGGAGGAATGATGAATGAGAGAGGGAGAGGGAGAGAGAGACACACTTGAGAGAGATGTAGATAGAGAGAGAGATAGTTCTCTAGTTAGGGTGGGAGGGAGAGCAAGAGAGAGACTTGAGAGAGATTAAGATAAAGAGAGAGAGAGAGAGAGAGTTCTCTAGTTAGGGTGGGAGGGGGAAACCTAAGTTAGGGTAGGAGGGAGAGACTTGAGAGAGGGAGAGGGGGTGGGAGGTAGAGACCTAGGAGAGAGGGAGAGAGAGGCAGTGGAGAGAGAGATAGAGGGAGTGTGTGTGTGTGATAGAGAGAGAGAGAAAGAGAGAGAGACTTGAGAGATGGTGAGGGGGTGTGAGGGAGAGACCAGAGAGATAGTTCTCTAGTTAGGGTGGAAGGGAGAGAATTGAGAGAGGGAGAGGGGGTGGAAGAGAAAAAGAGAGAGATAGTTATCTAGTTAGGGTAGGAGGGAGATACCTGAGAGAGGGAGAGGGGGTAGGAGGGAGACTCCTTAGAGAGAGGGAGTGGGAGAGAGAGGGAGTGGGAGAGAGATAGAGAGAGTTAGAGAGAGGGAGACAAAGAGGGATAGATAGAGAGAGATATTGTGTGTGTTCTCTAGTTATGGTGGGAGGAAGAGACTTGAGTGAGGGGAAGGGGGTGGGATGGAAAGAATTGAGAGAGAGAAACCTAAGAGAGGGTGAGGGGGTGTCAGGGAGAGAATTGAGAGGGAGAGAGAGAGAGTTCTCTAGTTAGGGTGGGAGTGAGAGACTTGAGAGAGGGGGAGGGGGTGGGAGGGAGAAAAATGAGAGAGAGAGAGAGAGAGGGAGGAGGAATGAGAGAGATAGAGAGAGAGGGTTGGAGAGAGAGGAGGTGGGAGAGAGATACCTAAGAGATAGGAAGAGAGAGAGAGAGAGAGAGAGAGAGAGAGTTCTCTAGTTAGAGTGGGAGGGAGAAACATGAGAGAGGGAGAGGTGGTGGGAGGGAGAGACTTGGAAGAGAGGGACAGAGAGCGAGTAGAAAATTGATAGAGGGAGTGAGAGAGAGAGAGTTGAGACAACTTACCAAAAAACTCAATTTTCCCATCAGATTGATGATGCTATGAATAAGTATGAGCCATTTGATTTCCCAAACATGAGAAAAATTGTACCCAAATTTTGGGTAAGTGCACCAAGATAGTGCACAAAAATGGGATCAAAACTCGCCACTTTTGTTTCTAAAATTAGCTAAACCTAAATTTGGAGGAGTAATTTGAGATTCATGCATTAAAAAATTGAAGATAGCAAAAGAACAAGAATTGTAGTACTTTGAATCTAGTCTCTAAAATACTAAAGTTTTTTCAAAGTAAGACAATATTTAGTAGATCAAATGCTTCATGCACATAAAAGTGTTCATTTTTCTTCAGCAAAGCATAACACAGTTTCTCGCATGTGCCCCTCAATTTTTTAAGTTGAATTTAGCATTTTCTAAAAACCCATTGGTAAAAATATAGTTAAAAGTGAGTACTAGAAGTTGTATATTTTTTTAATTTTTTATTGAGTATTTTTTTATGATTTTTCAAAGTGGGTGCATCTTGGAAATCACATCACTGAGTGTGCATGTCACATAACTTGCATCAAAATAATAAAAAATGCAAAAAAAATCCAATGTTTAAAGAAAGAAGTGTAGAAGATTTTTTTTTTTCAAATTTGGACAAGTAGGTAAAAAATTATTAAGAAATGTCAATACATATGTCTCTGATAACTATGGAAACATTATATGGTTACAAAGCTTACAAGACATGTGAAATTATGGTGGTAATTTTACTAAGATTTGATTTATAATGTGTAAACCTGATCATGAGCAAGTTCAAAATATGAGAATGGAGGAAAAAATCAAGTGAAAATGAGGAAAATGAACCATCCAAGTCTAAGGCTTGTTATCCAAGACTAAGGATTTTCATCCAAGCCTAAGTATAGGAAAAAACACATATGTGTTTTTTGTAAGGGGTATGTGTAGGATCATGATGGGCCAAAAAGTGGCAATATGAATGGTATGTGTAGGGTATGTGGTTGACAACTCTTTTTTTTACCCAAAATTGATGAAACGAAAAAGGTTTTAAAGTATATTCTTAGCTTTCCACCAATATAAATTATGCTTTAATTTGAATTTAATAAATAATCATTATTCATTTTTTATTTGAATTAAGTCTTGATTAATAGGTTGATTGAAAAACATCTATAGCTTTGAAACGGTATCACATTTCTTGAATCTGAAACATGTGTCACATTCTATGTTTTGCATAATATAGGATTAAAAAAATAATTTAAATTTTATGAAGTTTTGACCAAGTTAAGGTGGTCAAATATATGAGTTTTTTATATTTTTTAAAATTTGTAATCAAAAATTCATAATTAATTATTTACTTGGAAAAAAATTATAAAAAATATATCCATCACATCGAGGCATGAGTCCTCTACTTATATCTAAAATCTTATAAAAAAATATTATCATTTTATTGTGGTTAGGGTGGTCAAATAGACACCTACTTCTTATTTTTTCTCTAAAGTTGAAGTGTTATTGCATTGAAATTTCAAATTTTCACCAAAAAGATTTTTTTTTTTAAATAAACCTAGTAGTTTAGAAACTACATTCAATTTGGTATAGATTCTATTCTTACATATTTTTTAAATAATATAGATAACTTATTCAAATTTTTACGTCAAGTTTCCTAACTCTGATTTTTCTATTTTTTTCGCCACTTAAGGGCCTATTTTTTCCATGATGATCTTGCACATATCCTAAGACAAAATGTGTACATGTTTTTTGCAAGCCAAAATGAATACATGTTTTTTTAAAAGATAAAATGTATGTGCTTATTGCAAGCTAAAACATGTAAATGTTTTTAAAAAGCCAAAATATGCTTGTGTGTTAGCTTTCACTAAAATAATCATGTTATTGAATCTAACTGTCGAACTATCTCTCCCTTCACCTTAGTCTCTAACTCTCTATACATCTCTCTATGTCAATATCCTCTCTTTGGGAATCCATCCCTCTCTCCAAAATCTCTTTATCCCTCTCTCTCCCTCCAAATCTTTACAAATGATATGAGATTATAATCCAAATATGAGAGACATAATTAGTGGCTAAAGTCAATTATAGCTACACATGTCCATTAAAAGAGTCATAGATTCTTATATTCTCTTCAAAGTCAAATTACAATAGCATGTTCACTTGGAACCAAAGGCCATAATATCATTTCAAGGTACCTTTATAATCAAGTACTTAAATGATAGTTACATCAAGTTACAACATAGACTATATTTTCTTAGTGAAAATTAAGGTTCTTCTTCATCACTCGACTCCACTGGTGGACGAGAACATGGTTGAAGCACTTTACCACCCAACCATGAAGCTTATGCTTCCTCGGTATTTTTTTGACTTGAAGAATTCTCAGCCCTAGACAAAAAGTTTAGCAAGAGAACAGCCTACAACGTGGAATTGGGTGTGTACCCAACATCAACATGCAAATTCTATCTTATATGTTAGAAAAAGAAAGTGCAAGATCTATGCTAGGAAAGGAAAAGATTGAAACCATAGAGTTCATTCATACATACATAATGAACCATATTGCTTGGCCAAGCATAAAAAGTGGGTTGCGGGTATGTGCAAGATCATGATGGGCTAAAAAGTGGTGATATGATGGGTATGCTTATGGTATGTAGCTGACGACTTTTTTTATACCCAAAATTGATGAAACAAAAATGGTTTTTAAAGGAGATTCTTAGCTTTCCACCAATATAAATTATATTTTACTTTGAATTTAATAAATAATTATTATTCATTTTCTATTTGAATTACAACTAAAGTACTGATTGATAGGTTAATTGAAAAACTTCTATAGCTTTCAAACGATATCACATATTTTGAATCTGAAACATGCATCACATTCTATGCTTCGTATACTATAAGATTAAAAAAAGAAAAATTGAATGTCATGAAGTTTTGACAAAGTTAGGGTGGTCAGACATACGAGTTTCAATATTTTTAAAAGTTGTAATAAAAAATTCATAATTAATTATTTACCTAGAAAAAAATTACAAAAAAAATGCATTACATTGGGACATGAGTCCTCTACTTATATCTAAAATATTATAAAAAAAATATTATCATTTTATGGTAGTTAGGGTGGTCAGACAGACACCTACTTATTTTTTCCTTGAAATTCAAGTACTACTACATTGAAATTTAAAATTTTCACCAAATAGATTTTTTAATTTTTAAATAAACCTATTAGTTTAGAAACTACATTCCATTTATTACAAATTTTATTCTTACATAGTTTTGAAATAATGTAGATAACTTATTCAAATTTTTATATCAAGTTTCATAACTCTGATTTTTCTGAATTTTTTGCCACTTAGGGGCCTATTTTTTCCATGATGATCTTACACATACCCTTGCAACAATAGAAAATGATAAGTTTTGTTAAAGAAAACCTATACTCTCTCAATTCTATTTTGACACCCGTCGTAGAAGGTAACTTTCTAATATAACTATCTACCTCCTAACAACAACTACCCATAGGTGCTCTAGTCAACTAAGATATCATTGTTAGTTTCTAGTATATAACTGTTATTCCACATGAGTCGTCAAAGAAGAAACAAAATTCAGGTTTTCAATATTCACAGCGTATTTCAATGATCAATCATATCATTCTTATGACTATGTCTACTTAACATTTGAAGTAGTTCCCTTGTAGAAAGTACTAAGAATAAATAAAAGAAGGTATTTCACAAGTATATGTATGTACATAGATGAAGTATATGTGCATACACATATATGTTCCTACTAATGATAAATTTTGTGCATACATTATGAAATAAACATATTGGTGATCCCACAAAGTTGGTTTACAATTTTTGGAAGATTCTGATTTTTGTTGAAATCACATATTTTTAGAAAATATAATGATTTAAGCCTTAAAAATTTTCCATTTAAATCATTCCAATTGAAGAGGGTTTGATCAAACTACCTTAGATCAAACCCCCTTAGATAGAACCCAACTAGTTTTAAACCATACCTATAACGAAGTCTCCTTACACCTATCAAAATGTTGATAAAAAACCACTTTTGATTTACCTTTCCGAGGGCCAAACAAATTCATTTAATTTTTTTTTTTTGCAAGTATGTAGTCCTTATTATAGCTTACCAAAAATTATAATTTTAAATAAATTTTTAAATTTAAATATTATATTTATTTTTTATTTCTTGTGAATGTAGGTTTTTCACCAAAAATCAAGCTTTTTATTTTGTACATGTGGAAAAATAAAAGATTATCATTTTTTTTTTGAAAAATATGAGTGCACCAGATATTGAAGTCCTTGATCCAACAAAAGAAAGAAAAATGAATTTTGATACATACAAAAGAAGTTGTGTTATATATTCTGCCTTTTTCTGAACTATAATTGGTTTGACTTTAAAACTTGATTATGGAAAAATATTCAATAAAACACTATGAAACCAATTGGAAGCACTAGATATCAAAGTTAAAAATATAAATTCAAAAAAATTAGAATTCTATCCTTCACGGAAAAAAAAATTATGTGTTATACAGTGAGTGTCACTCCTTAAAAATGGTGTTTACTGAAAAAAACTAGTTTTTGAAGGAGATGAAAAAAGAAGTGCAATCTGATTCCAGAATTTTTGGAAAAAATATATTTAGAATTTATAGACAAAATTTCACAAGTCACTAGTTTGTATCATCTTCAAATTCCTCACGGTTTAGCCACTATAGGTGCCCGAAAGTGAAGATTTAGTTAGAAAAAATTAGTTAAGTGTCTAGTTTGGCCAAAAACTGTAAACCACTATTGTGGGATCACCCATATTCAAATTTGTAATCTACTAATTATTTTTAGATTGACATTCCATAGTCAAAAATAAATAATCTGACCAATTTTATGATAATACTTCTTTGCTTACTATTAAACCTTAACATTGTTGCTTCCACATGATCATTCATTGTTTTTAAACAAGTTTTGTTTCCTACTAAATAGACTAAACAAGTAAATTGTTTACATTATACACAGTCATCAAATAAGCTATTTTCACATGATCATCTAATGTTTTATCCAAATATGTATTGTTTCTCATTAAACAGACTAAGCAAATAAGTTGTTTACATTCTAAACAGTCAATAAATATTTTTTTCGCTTATGAACATTCACTGTACAATGATAACTTTTAGCAAGTTAGAGTCTTTGCATGCATTTCTATAGTTTCCTTGTCCTTTCTTAGTCTTAGAATTAAACAATTACATTAAAAGAAATAAGAAAATAATAAGGCATTGTCATTTACTCTATTTACTATTTTCAACCTAAACATCCAAAACCCTGTTTCATACATAGAGAAAAATGCATGTTCTTGAAATGTTATACAGTTTCCTTTTTGTAAATTTAGAACTATATGGTAGTACTAAGAGAAAAACATAATTGACATGCTTTTCAATATCATACTCGAGCTTCTACTTCAGTCAAAAAAATTAAGAAATTCTAGAATCAATCCATAATCATGCCCTTTCTAGGCATCCTCATTGACTATGATGATTTAGGATTTAACCCATTTCAAGGGTCTGGTGGTCTTTCAAATATTTTAGAGAAAAATACTAAGGACATTCACCCTTATGCCATCAAAACATACCCATATCATAAGCAATAAAACACCAATATATATACCATGCAAATATGTTAAGACATTCAAGCAACTTTCCCTTATTGATTCCCCTACAGGGCTTACCAGGGGTCGAACTTACATATTACAAGGGGTTGAGGATAATCCTCTTCATGAAAACACAACTTCACATTTACATTATTGAATATTTCCCTTTATTTTATTATCGGCTTTGTCGATTTAGGTAAACATTACAATAGTGAATGAAAATGCAATCTATTCTAAAAAGAGATATAGAGGATGGTATCCTTTGGTAGGGTCGATCTTCGATCCCCTACAATTTCCATTTATCCAAGTTACATATTCTATCAAAATTCATCATTTTGATAGATACAATGTGGCTTCAAGTGGTGTGTGACTAACACGTGAATGCTGGTAGAAAAGACTCAAAAGGAAACATCAGTCTAGCATAGAGGCTAGCTGATAAGCTTTAAAGATTAACCAAGATAGCAAGACGAAGCCTGGTGATCCATCTATGGGTTTCATTACTCTGTGCCATCAGCTCAAGTCGAGTCACATACTCATATAGACAAAAAAATTTACATTTTATTGTGTTATTGATATGTTAACCAAAAAATGCAATTTCATTATAGTTTTCCAGAAAAGTCAAGCTTACCTCCTTGGTTGAGCTTTCAATGAGACTTTTCTTTAGCTTTTTTCCATTGCTTGCCGATTTCCTTCCCCAAATTGTCCTCTACTTTTCTCCCACACTTTACATAAAAATGGAAATCGATCCTTAGCATGCAACTAGTTACTATCATTATGGCCTTTCTATAATGGTCATTTCCACCCCTGAATTTGAACATTGACTTAATGATTTTGTAGTCCAAGAATATCGTGGGTCTACCTTGGAATATATTTCATGATCTTCCATGTTCAATTTCATTGCATATTGATTATCACTTACATTTCAAAATTTGAATTTGATTATATATATATGTGTGTGTGTGTGTCTATATATATATATATACACACAAGTATTACATATATATATATATATAGGTACTACATACGTAATATATATATGGGTATGTGTAGGATCATCATGGAAAAAAACAATCCCTCAAGTGGCGAAAAATTCAAAAAAATTAGAGTTAGGAAAGTTGACCTAAAATTTTGCATAAGTTATCTATATTATTGTACAAATATGTAAGAATAGAATCTATACCAAATTGAATGTAGTTTCTAAACTAATAGGTTTATTTTAAAAAAGAAATCTATTTAGTTGAAATTTGAAATTTCAATGTAGTAGTACTTAAATTTCAAAGAAAAATAAGTAAGTGTATGTTTGACCACCCTAACCACAATAAAATGATAATATTTTTTTATAATATTTTAGATATAAGTACATGACTCATGTCCTGATGTGTTGTATAATTTTTTTGTAATTTTTTCCAATTAAATAATTAACTATGAATTTTTTATTACAAATTTTTTAAAATATAAAAAACTTGTATGTCTGACCACCTTAACATGGTCAAAACTTCATGAAATTCAATTTTTTTAAAATATTATAGCATGCGAAACATAGAATGTGACACAACATTCATATTCAAAAAATGTGATACTATTTGAAAGCTATAGATGTATTTCAATCAACCTATCAATTAGGACTTTAGTCATAATTCAAACAGAAAATGAATAATAATTATTTATTAAATTCAAAGTAAAGAATAATTTATATTGGTGGAAAGTTGAGAATCTCCTTTAAAAATTCTTTTAGTTTCATCAATTTTGGGTAAAAAAAATCATCAGTCACATACCCTAGACATAATCATCATATCACCACTTTTTGGCCCATCAGATCGTACACACACACACACACATATAAATATTATGTATATATATAAGCATTACGTATGTACTTATATATATAATTATTAGATATATACTTATATATATAAAAGTATTACATATATATATACAAGTATTACGTGTATATAAATATATGTATACTTATATATAAGTTTCTTTATGCAATTTAAATGACTTCATTCACATCTTACATATATTTGAATAACATACATTTATATATATATATAGGTATACATATATATATAAATATAGGTATACATATATATATAAAGAGACATATGTATGTATATATATATATACATGAGTGATTTTATCTTTTAAATAAAATAACTCATATACAAGCTTTGAATAGACATTTAAATCTACTAAGCATTCATTTGTAAGCATTAAAATAATTTGTATTGAGGAAATTTTCTTTTTCTTGTATATGGAAGTAAGTCAAATGTAAATTATCATTCTACTTATGGTGTGTGCATTTAGATTCCAACTAGCTTACCATTTGGTCTAGCTAAACAATCCTACATCAACCATGTTGTCATCCTTCCTCATGTCGCCCTGCTACTTCACATAATTGTGAATTGATCAGTAGCATTCAATCCTTGATGACATATATAAAAAATCATTTTTGGATTTTCATAAAGTCAACATTAGTCAACTCATCATATTCAACATGCCAATATTCCAAAATCTATATTTAATATTTAATTTAGTTTCATCAACAATTCAATTTTCTATATTTAAATAATATATAATAAAATTTGGGGGATCACCTATTGGTGTAACAGTGAGATGGTTGCCCTATTTGTGGGGAAACCAAGGTTCAAATCCCTTCCTAAACCTTAGTGGTGTATATCAATTTGGTCCCAACTTGGTTTGGAGGTAAATAAAGTGGCAACTAATCTTCGAGGATGTGCAGGTGATCTTGGCAAACATGGTGACTGATCATGTTGGAGGTGTGTGTTGTTCATGGATCCGGTTTCCTATCAGTGTGTGTTGCTTATGGACTTCTTTTAGACCCACATGGGTCTTTCCATCTTGGCTCATTCTATATTAGACCATTGTGAGTCTTTCACTCCTTCTACTCAGTTGGTCTTGGAGAGTTAAGGTTGAGGGCAATACAAATAGAGGAATGACGTTGGTTCCAATAGGGAGGTTGGTGGGACTGCTAGTAGCTATAGCACTGGGTGACTAGTGGAGGTGGTGGTTTAGTGGGGATGAGGCCCACTGAATGTGGTCTCACTAGTTCATAGCTCCAGTCAAAAGTATTCAGGGTGCAACCCCTTAGCAATGATTCAACAAGTAAATATATATATAATAAATTTTGGTTATGACATCCTTCCCCTCTTGGAAGAGACATCGTCCTGATGTCTAATAAGAAAAAATGAATGACATCACATCACTCTTGACCATTTATGTGTATTTCAATATCATTTCAAGGTATATGACTTTTTCAACATCACATAAAGGGTATGTGCAAGATCATGATGGGCCAAAAAGTGGCTATATGATGGGTATGTGTAGGGTATGTGGCTGACGACCTTTTCTTTACCTAAAATTGATGAAATGAAAAGGGTTTTTAAAGGATATTCTCAAATTTCCACCAATATAAATTATGCTTTACTTTGAATTTAATAAATTATTATTATTCATTTTCTATTTGAATTATAACTAAAGTCCTAATTGATATGCTGATTGAAAAACATCTATATCTTTCAAATGGTATCACATTTTTTGAATCCAAAACATGGATCACATTTTATGCTTCACATACTATAGGATAAAAAAGCTGAATTTCGTGAAGTTTTGACCAGGTTAAGGTGGTCAGGCATATAAGTTTTTATATTTTTAAAAAGTTTTAACAAAAAAATCATAATTAATTATTTACTTGGAAAAAGATTACAAAAAAATATACATCACATTGGGACATAAGTTCTCTACTTATATCTAAAATATTATAAAAAAATATTATCATTGTGGTTAGCGTGGTTAGAGAGACACCTACTTTTTTCCCTGAAATTTAAATACTAATGCATTGAAATTTCAAAGTTTCACCATATAGATTTTTATTTATTTTTATATACAGCCAATATTTTAGAAACTACATTCAATTTTCTACAAATTCTATTCTTACATATTTTTGAAATAATATAGATAACTTATTCAAATTTTTATGTCAAGTTGCCTAACTCTAGTTTTTCTAAATTTTTCGCCACTTAAGGGCCTATTTTTTTCCATGATGATCTTGCACATACCCTAAAATATATGTCTATTTCAACATCATTTCCAAAATATATTTCTATTTATACATCTCATGAAATATATATTTCTATTTCAACATCTCATGAAATATATGTGTATTAAAACATCATTTCCAAATTATATGTCTATTTCAACATCACATAAAATATATGTCTATTTCAACATCATTTCAAAATATATGTCTATTTCAACATCTCAAAATTTTAAAGCATGTTCAAAATATCATAGTATCTCAAACCAAAAGTGATATCAAACAAGATTATTGAGTTTCTCTTTCAAGAAAGCAGATGTGTGAAGGAGCATTCTATTTCTTCTGCATCCTCCCATGTAGAATTGTCCTCAGAATACTGGTCACATTGGACCTTAAATTGTGCAATATCTTTATTTCTCAACTTAATTTTGTGCCTAATTAAAGATTCTAAATGGTTAAAAATAGATTGCATAAGTACAACATCCTCTCTTATGAGTTCAATTTAGATTACAACAATGAAATCATTAAGAAACATGTTAGTTATCCTTTTACTATCTTTCATAATTATGAGAACATCCTAGAGCAATTGGATCAAATCATTGACACAATCATTAATATTACATTTCCCATTGGTGAGGATGGTAGTGTAGACAACCATAACAATCATACTTGTTCTTCTCCTAATACCTCTCCTCTTATTGATGAAGGTATCTTGGTGAGAGAATATAAAAGCATTGAGAGTCTTGATTGTCCCTATTCTCCTCCCCTTTTGGAGGATGTTAGAAAACAAGAAGATGAGATCATAGAAATTGTAGACACGTAAAATGTATTGATTGACATTATGCATCTAATCCTAACCACTAACATCATTTCATCCTAAATCATCCTTTAGTCTAACCATTTAATCAAATACCTTTATCTGATTAAATTCATCAATATTCCTCTCTTAATTAAATAAATCAGTTATATAATTAAGTCACCTTTTCTCGATAATTAAATTGACCATTTTTTATCTAATTATCCTATTTAATTAAATAATTAATTTTATTTGATTAAACTGTTAAGTCTATCTAATCAAATAAATTAAAACCTTATTTAGTTTAATCTAACATCATCTCTTTTAATTAAATAAATAAATAACCCTTATTTAATTAATCCTTTATCACATTCTTCTCATATTTGATTTAAATAAATCTACAAATTTAAGTCAAATAGGTCACAACATTTAATCCCTCCATTAAATTAATTAACCTTCATTAATTGAATCTCTTCTCATGTCCAATCCTCTATCTTTTACCACTTGCACATGAAAATAGATTTAATTGATTTATTAAATCTCTATTTTCCTCAACAAGGCATCTTTTAAGGAATATTCCCCAAGTTTGAATTCAAAATCCAAGTGGGATGAGTCCTTCCAAAAAGGAATTCACTCTCTCTTATAGGTCCTTTTCCTTGAGCCAAGTGGCATTCAATGCATTTTTCCTTCCCTTTTGCATGTCATTTCAAAAATTTCAAAATTCAAATATATGCATTTATTGGCACAATCCTCAAAACTTGCACATCCTCCATCCATTCACAAGTGGACAATTGGCACTTTGCCATTGGATAATTCTTGGTCCCACATTGCTCTATTTTGGACATTCATCCATCTTAGCATTCTATAAATAAGAGGCTAATCTCCTCATTTGATCATCCACAATTGGAGTAAACTTACTATGCTCAAATCATTAACAATTTTCATCCATTATCATTGAGTTCATAGCTAGGTTATGCGGATTTTTCTTTTGGAGCACTCATCAAGCATCAAAAAAGTGGATTTCACTTCATCACACATCAAACTTGCATAATAGGAATTGGGAAAGGGCCAATTTTCACATCAAATTGACACCAATTCCCCCATGGGATCAAGAGTTTGCTTGTTTTAATAGAATTTTAATCTATTTCATTTGTGTTCTTCATTCTTCTCTCCTATTCTAAACTATGCTAATAGATTTCATGCAGAATCCTTGTTCTTACTAGCATTTTATCTTCTAATGTGTTTGTTCATGTTGTTTTGTAGGTATTAGGATTGGGGTTCATACATTTGGCGCTAGGAGGGAAATCTCACCTTTTAATCATGTGTTTTTTACCAAAACTATGTGTTTTTCTTTATTTGCAGGCTCAATGTTGCTGTTCAGCACTGCTGGTTCTCCAACGTTGCTATATAGGACTGTTGACAATTCAAACTGTGATGCTCCAGTTTCTGCCACAGGATTTTGAATTTTAAACTGAGTCATTGGACTTGTTTAACCTACAGGAATTTTCAAAAAAATCAAACTACACTGTTGGGGAAAAGGGTGACACCTTCACACTCATTGGCTTGACTGCAAAGTGATGTTGATTGGCAAGTGGCGCTATACAACACTGTTGGAGAAATCAAATTGGGACACCTTCACGGATTGCACCACTGGAGGGGAGTGTGAAGTGAAATTTAATTTAAATAGCACGTTCTTTTTTTGAAATTTTGCTTCTTCTATCTATTTTTTGTCCTTTTGACCTCTGTTTTGTAGAATATAACTGATTTTTTCTTATAGGTTGGATCACTTAAAGATGAAAAGGAAGAGAAGCATGATGATGTCATTCCGCAAAAATAAGTGTTTTTTTAACACTATTTGAGGATTCATTAGTCCTCTTAAGGAAAATTTTTCATCCTTTTATGCTTAGGATCCACTAATTTCATTTGGTCTTTTTAAAAAAGAACATTTCAATTTTTGCTACAAAAAGATTAAAATGAATATTAGGACTCAAATCTACTAAAGTTTGTTTTGGGATTAAAAATTGAACAAGGCAATTTGTCACAATTACTTTGGTTCTTTTAAAACGAACTCACAATTGCTTTGAAAGGTTAAAATGAACATGTGCAATTTTTTTTTTGTGATTGATTACTTAAACTAACATCATCAAAAAGGACATATGCACTTCTCTCACACTTTATAGCGATCTTGACAATCAAAAGGCTTTTTTTATGATCTTAGGTTAAGATATAGTAATCACCTCCACACTTCATTTTGGGAAATAAAATTGAACAAATCACTTTGCAAGTGTGGGTAAACTTATTGCATACATTCTCCCTTTATTTCTAAACAAGGATTGATCGAACTATGAATATTTTTATTTGCTTTTGTTTATCTTAGAGGGCCTACCTTGGGAAAAAAGTACTCACCCAAGGCAATGACTCAACTGGTAACAATCTAAAGCCAAGAGTATTTCCAACTGAGATATAAATGTGGGTATTGGAATAAATTCCAGTATCACATGGTTGAATTCAATGAGATGGATCAAAAGGTACTCTCATCATATGGGTCAATCTCCATGAATAAAAATTCCTAATTAAAACCCATATTTTAGAATTGCCAAAATCCTTGATCTATTTGTTGGTGCAAGAATGCTAATTTTGAAGCTTCCCCACACTTTTATGGTCTTTTAGTAGAAATGGAAAGCATTCCATGGGATTTTCATGGGTTTTGATGCTTGGATTCCCCGTATAAGTCAATGTTGTGGAGGGAAGCTAGTGGGGTCAAGCATCTAACCATTCGCTAACGATAAGTGTAGCTGGACTTGTCTAAGTGGGGACTCAACAAATATTGTCTTTCATATCCATAGGGTTGTACTTATTCTTGGTTATAAAATTCTTTGCTTGTTCAAAAATATTTTGAAACAAACATTTAACATCATCATCCAAATTTCAAACCCTTTAGGAGGTAAATACAATTGACCAAGTTCATGTGTTATTGTTTTCCCTTGGGATTCACATCCTTAGAGGTTTCTAAAAATTCGAACTTACCTCTCAATTTACCTACTAAAGATCAACAATAGGTAACCCTTGCCTTGAATCCATCAAATTTCCACATAACATTCTTTGTGAGATTCGAAGAAATTAAGACATTGGACATCTAGTTTGGAAAACCTAATAAAAAAAGTGTTTGTGATAAAATAAAGTCACTAAGAAAAGATTAAAAAATGGACTCTCACATGTGTTGAAACCTCATGATTTTGAAGAAATTAAAAATCCCAAAACGAAAATCCTTGAGTCAAAGTTCAAAATCCGGAAATGTATGCTCAATTTGAACCACTTCTTAGTTATAAAGGTCCATAGAAGCATTGCATGTTCTTCAATACGAAAGTCTATTAAACAAAGTAACTTTTTAGGTACATCCTAGCATCAAAATCAAAATATTTTTCATCCATCCTTCAAACATCAAACCAAAAATCATCTCACCATCATCTTTTGAGAAATCTTGAAATTATCCTTCATGCTAGGATTTTTGGAAAAAATCAAAACCATCAAATCCTTGAGAGAAAATCCTTGAAATATTTATCAAATCATCTTTGGATAGGTATGTGTAGATGCATTCTTTTGCATATTCTTAGTCAAAATTATCAAACCATCTTATTTAGCTATATATGTAGATGCATCCTTCTTCATATTCTTGGTTAAATTATCATCTTGTTTGAATACGTGTGGGTAGATGCATCCTTCTCCCTACACATATTCAAATTATCATCCTTTGAGCAAATCTACCCCTTAGATAATCATCCAACATCTTAGGGTCTATTTGTTCAAATCAATGCAAACATCAATCAAGTCAAGGACAATCCAAAAAATCAAAATCAAAATCCAAAACATATCCAAAAGTCCTAAAAGTCTAACATTCCCCTCAAGATTTTTCAAAAGATCAAACATCCACATCATTCATCTCTTGCATCATCATATAACCTTGTGATCCTCAAAACATGCTAAAAATTTCTATTTTGGGCTTAAAATAAAATCAATCGAAAGAATTAGAGATTCATCTCCCATATTCTTGAAAATTGATCCTTGTTTTATGGTTCAAACTAGACGTCAATACAAGAAAATAGAAGCTGACAAAGAAACACCCGCTTCAAGTGACCTAAGCTAAAAAATGCTGAAATGAATCATGTCAAATCAATCAATCCTTTGACTATCTCATCATCACAAAATCAACAAGAAGAAATTCAAGAAGAAGATCTTACCTTTGGGATGTCGCATGAAGAACTAACCAAAATGATCCAAAATCTTGAGAACCATAAGATCATCAACATCACGATGAGGCTTAACCCTTCACTATACATGCATAAACTAGCAAAACAAGGGGCCAAATTACCTTCTGATTTCGACATGAGCTCTATAGTGGAACCACCTTTGGAGGTCATGCCTCTAATTTCATCCACACTCCCCATCTCATCTACACCCCAATCCCAAAGCATCACTCAAAAAATTCCACAAATCACAACATCTTTTGCACCAACTCAACCTAATGTTAATAAGGGAAACACATTTCTTAATGCCATTCAAACACACCCCCTTGTTAATAATCAAGACTTGGATGAAAATACCATTTTGAAACAAAAAATACCACAAAATACATTACATAAGTATGCCCCTCTCAATTTTTGTGATCCTAATGATCCATCATCATCATCCTTCCGCATAGCATCTCAAACTTCTCTCCTCAAAAATTTGCAAGAAGTAGGTGACATGTTCGGACCTGGGGGCATTTCCGAAACCACATCATTTTCTCAAGAACTCACACCCCTCACATTTTCACCTCTTCCACCATTACCACCATTATCCACACCTCTACTTCACTTGGGACTCCCACCTTTACCAAACATTAATGAAAATCAAACCAATATCCCAAACACCAATCAAAGCATCACGCCAAACCCTCAAAACTTGTCATCGATATCGCAATAACACCATCATTGAACATCCCCTAACATCTCAAAGCATGGGCTCTCAAGGACCAACCACATCGATAGCACCATCCACCACTCAAACCACCAACATGACATCACCACTCACCACCATCACAGGCACCATCCCAAATCCACCACCACCACCACCACCACCACCAAATTCCAATTTATCAAGCCAACACAACATGGCATTGCAAACTGCTCAACAAGCTACTTATCAAAAGGAATTCTTTCAAGTGCAAAAGTAAAAAGTTGCACAACTAGCTGCCCAACAAGCCGCACAAACAATGCAAAATGCTCAAGCCGCCCAAATTTCACAATAAGTGCAACAATCCATACAAGACCAAGCATTATTACAACAACAACAACAAGCCGCTCAACCTACACAAGTTGCTCAAGAAGCCCATTCCACATTACAAGCACAAAAGGTTGCTCAAGCCCAAAGTCTATTGCAACAACAAGTGGCACAAGCACTAGCCCAAGCACAGTTTCTTGCACAATAACAAGCAACACAACTACAAGCATATCAAAAAGTGATAAAAAAATACCAAGAGCAGCAAGAAGCAACCCAATTGGCATCCCAAAAACAAGCATTGTTGGAACAACAACAAGCACAATAGCAAACTCAACAACAGGCAATCCTAGCACAGTAACAACAAGACCAAAAACAAGCATTGTTTATACAACAACAAGTGCAAGCATACATGGGTCGACAAAATGTCCAAATACCATCAAAAAACACACCAAACAACCCACCCATACAACCAACAATTAAAACACCCCAGAACACCTTCATCACACCCCCTGATCCGCAAAATGATGTAACTTGGATCCCTATCAATTTGACAGGAACCTTGTGATGAAACCATTCTTGAAGGGATTTTAGATCCCCAAGTTTGACAAATATCATGGGATGGGAAACCATGAAGATCACATTAAGGAATTCCAAGTTCATTGGATGGAAGTCACATACGATGATACCTATCTAATGTAGCTATTTCCTAGGAGTTTGGCTGGCCATGCTATGGAATGGTTCTCTCGCCTACCCATAGGCATCAGGACATTCCAAGAAATTATAGATGCATTCATTAAAAACTATGCATGCAATATTGCAATGGATGTTAGTCTAGAAGAACTCTCAGCTCTGAAACAAGGTAAGAATGAATCATTCACTTCATTCCTACAATGATGGAAATCCAAGGCTAATTAGAGCAAATGGGTCATGCCCGAGGAACAACAAGTTTGTACCATCATATCCAACCTTGAAGGCCTCTTGGCATTCCATCTCAAGGTCCAAGGGATTACCACATATGACCAGTTGATCTCCAAGCCACTCAACATCGAACAAGCCCTTATGACAAAACCCGTAGGATCAACCTCATACCCTAAACAACAAAAAACCTTCCCACCCACCAATTACAATGAAAAACCTCGCACATGGGAAATGAACAAAAATGTTACCAATGGTGGTGTTGTCGACACCAAACTAGTCATCAATGCCCCTCACCAAAATACACTCGCACCACAAATCCAAATCCAACACCAAAACAATCTTCAAGCAACACAACAACCAAATGACAATCAAGCAATTAACAATGTTAATGATCAAAGGGGACCACCTCAATAGAACAAGAATTACCCCAAACGAAAGTACACCACTTTGGGGGAACCACTCGAAGTCATCATGAAGAAACTGATAAATGAAAAACTCACCAAAGCTCCCACCTATGAGAATTATGAAGAACCAGATGTGAAACCTCCTTGGTATAATGAGAATCAACTTTTTGACTTCTATAAAATCAAAGGGCATACCATGAATAGTTGTATGACGTTTAAAAACATAATTCAAGATCTCATCAATCAAAGAATTATAAATGTGGAACAGCCAATAGGAAACCAAAACCTTAAGATATACACGAATCTAATGCCTAACCATGGCAATAAAGGGAATAATAACATGGATAAGGGGAAAGAAATCTTCAAGAATGTAAATCATGTGTATGACCACATCGTTCCATCTTTGGATGACTATTGTACTACCATCACCATCAAAGGATCCCATGTCGATTGTGGATTCACCACAAGAGGTGGCAAAGTTACCATTGTAGGATCATCCCAGTCAAATAGAGTCCCTGAACCTAGATCTATCCCTAATGGATATAACATCCTTGATTATCTCAAAAGGATTCCAATGCAAATATCCATCATGGAGTTACTAAAAATCTCATCTTCCCATAAAAAAATCCTTGAGGAAGTTTTGGCTTCATCCACTGTCCCCAGAGATCTTGATGTGGAACAATTCCAAGCTTTGGTTAGAAATATCTTTACACCAAATCTCCTCACATTCTCTGACCAAGATTTTCCTACCCAACCATCTCATACCATGCACTCCACTTAGAATTCCTAGTACAGGAAATAAAAGTCAAAAGGGTCTTGGTGGATGGAGGTGCGGGCTTGAATATTTGTTCTCTCAAGCTCATCAAACAATTAAAAATCTTAGAGGATTCTATCGACAAAGGAAAGTGTATCACAATAAGAGCATATGATGATCAAGAAAGAGTGTCCCAGGGTACAATCAAAATCCCTATTCAGGTAGGGCCAGCCATCATGGAAACCTCTTGTCAGGTCCTGGACCTCAACTTACCATATAACATCCTCCTAGGACATCCATGGATTCATGCAATGCAAGTGGTGGCATCAAATTTCCATCAATGTGTAAAATTCACATTTGAAGGACAAGAAGTCACCATCCATGGAGATCCCAAACCATTTTTCTACTGCAAAATCCTTGAGGAAAAGTACTATAAAATCCCCCAAGTACCAAGAAATTATTAGGGCCCATCTACACCATACATTGATCCCACCACTCTCGCTTCCACTTCTGTGACAGAGACATCCGCCATTCCCACCATCTCTAATATTAAGGTCATCATCCAAGATAACGGTTGTGAAACTACATGATCCCTAAAAACACTTTTGTGGTAGGAGAGTTACCACAATCTCCTAGATCACAGGGACATCCACAAGTAAATGAAGCCTCCACATCTAAATTGTCTCCTGAAGACTATCCCAACTTTACAAGTTGGGGAGATCTTGGTCAAGAATTTATCGAGTCAGATCCATCTCATATGCTATAACAAGATGAGAGACTAGTAGCTTATTTACCAATGGATGATAGAAGCAAGGGTCTGCAAATGATGCTTGCAATGGGCTATGATAGAAATAAAAGACTTGGGAAAAACAACAATGGACTTATAATACTTATTATTCTAGAAACACGAATGGGAAGTCTTGGCATCGGATGTACCCATCTGAGTATAACCATACGTGGCTAAAGTCCTCCAGTTATAAAAGTCAAAAATCCTCCTCAATAAACTACAGTTGAACTACACTTACCAGTATCTACAAGTCGCATCATATATAACTTCACATTTCACATAACCAACGTCCATAGTAGTAGTGATGACGAGGATACCATGACCAACTTATCTAGGCTATTTGAGGATACCACTATTTTCATGATTACCACCCTATCTTTTGAATCAAACCATCAAAATCATGAAATCCACCTAGTATACCCCCAACTCATCAATTATGACCAACAAGGAGCACCAATTCTTGATACATTCAAAAATGATGAGGCGCTCTTAGAATTCATGGGACTACGAGATAACATTCCATGTGGGGATCACAAAGTAGGGTTCATAATTGAACTAGATACACATGCCTATTATGGGGAGATGATTGAATCCCTCAGTCGTAAATGTGAAAAGTTGAGAATAATATCTAAGTCTTTGAGTGAAAACCACACTATGGCACTCTCCGACCAGAAAAAGTAAAAATAAAGGACACATCCAATGGTGAGAACTTCTCTGAGGTGCATGAGGATGGGGGATTCAATCTTTGTTTTAGAGCTCTTCATCAAGAAAAATTAGTAGTCCTGGCAGAAAAATGCAATTCAGTCAATCTAGGAATAGAGGAGACCCCGCACATCACATTCTATGCGGAGTCATTACTATCATAGGAACAAGAACTCCTAGTATCCTTCTTAAGAGAGAGACATATAAAATTCACATGGAGTTATACTGACATGCTAGGGTTTGATACATAAATGATGCTTCACCACTTAGCAGTATACCTAGAAGCAAAGCCTATTAAACAAAAACTTTGGAAAATGCATCCTCAAATCGCCCTTCTAGTAAAAATGGAATTGAAGAAGCTATTAGATGCGAGATTCATTCAATTGATAGATTATCCAGAATGGGTGTCAAACTTGATGCCCATCTCAAACCCTGATGGGGGCATCAAAATCTACACAGACTTTAGAGACTTGAACAAAGCATGTCCGAAAGATGATTTCCCATTGCCCAATATTGACATGATCATAGACATGATGGTGGGACATGAAATGCTTTCCTTGATGGATTGTTTCTTAGGTTATAACTAGATAATGATTGCCAAAGAATGCCAACACAAAACAGCCTTCACTTGTCCATCGGGGACGTACTACTAGAATATGATGTCATTTAGCTTAATGAATGCAAGAGCAACATACCAAAGGGCCATGGCATTAATCTTCCATGACATGATTCACAAAATTGTCAAAGATTATGTTGATGACATTCTAGCAAAATCTAGAAGGAGAAAGGATCACATAGCAACCCTAAGTGCCATTTTTGACAGGCTAGAAGCATACAAGGTTCGATTAAACCCAAAGAAGTGTGTCTTTGGCATACAATCAGGAAAGTGGCTAGGATACATATTGTTCTGGTTGATAAGAAAAATCCATATTCTCAGCTACTTCACAATGGAGTAGCGTACAAATGGGATAACAAGTGTGAATAATCCTTCAATAAAATCAAAGAATGTCTACTTACACCACTAGTACTAATGCCACCAATCCCAAGAAAAACATTAATTCTCTATATGTTAGCAACAACAACAGCCCTTGGAGCTCTCCTAGCTCAACATGACAAAAATGGAATAGAAAGGGCTATCTATTACATTAGCAAAACAATGGTTGGGCATGAGTTAAACTACTCATTCATAGAGAAAGCATTCCTAGCAGTAGTGTTTGCATCACATAAATCAGACATTATATGTTGGCACAAAAAATAAAGCTCATCGCCAAAATTGACCCCCTCAAGTACTTGCTATCAAAGGCAATGCTCACTAGAAGAATGGCCAAATGGGTGATACTATCAAAATACAACATTGAATATGTGGAGCAGAAAGCAATCAAAGGCCAAGTCATCACAGATTAGCTTGCAAAAGCACCAATCAATTCAGAGAATCCTCTCATCTCAGAGTTTCCAGATGAATCTATTTTTAATCTCAACATAGCCGACCACTAGAAACTTTACTTTGATGGCTCATAAACACAGCATGGATTAAAAGCCAGTGTCTTCTTTATCACTCCACAAGGGGACTGCATAAAAATTTCTTATAAATTGGTGTTTCCCTGCACTAACAACATTGCAGAATATGAGGCTTTAACCATAGGTCTCAGAATAGTAGTGCAGTGGAACAATATATCTCTCAGAGTATACAGATAGTCGCAATTGATAATAAACCAAGTGAATGATGAATGGAAAACTAAAGATGACAAGCTCACTCCATACAAGAAACTGGTGGAGACTCTCAAAGAATCCTTCATCGAGATTATATTTGAGCAGAAACCCAGAGCCAACAATAGAGTAGTAGATGCCATGGAAACAATTGGATTGTTATTGGACATCCCCCACAATGTTCCAAAATATGATTTCCTGATAGAGTAGCTTCTCATGCCTGCATTCAAGGTACTAGAATCAGAATCTTTATACGAAATTGTTGGTCCCGATTATCCTTGGTACCGTGACATTTATACATACCTTTGAATAGGTGGCATACCTACTGACTTACCATCAACCTTAAAATGAACCTTTGTCAAAAAGACATCTCGATTCGTCATCCTAGGAGACACCCTGTATCGTAGGAGCATAGAAGGAACCTTACTATGTTGCTTAAATGTTGAGGAGGCATTGACCACTCTAATTGAAGTACATAATGGTATCTGTGGTTCACACTCGAGTAGAATGACCATAGCCAATAAACTATTGAGGATGGGGTATTATTGGCCTACAATGGAAAGAGAGGCACATGACTACGTCAAAAGGTGTCTACAATGTCAATAGCATGGAGACCTCATCCATGCTCCAACTCAAGGACTTCATCCCATCATCACACCATGTCCCTTTTCACAGTGGGGACTCAATCTTATTGGAAAAATCATGCCGACTTCATCTAACGGCCACATGTTCATCATAACTGCCATAGAGTACTTTACTAAGTGGGTGGAAGCCATACCCATGAAGTATATAACTGGGAAGTAGATATCAAAGTTCATCCTGAACTATCTCATTTTCCACTACGGTGTCCCACAAGCCATTATCTCAGATAATGGGACACCATTTAAAAATCAAGATGCTCATGACTTACATGAAAAATTCAAAATCCAACATCACTTATCCACCCCATACTATCCCCAAGGCAATGGCCAAGCAGAAGCCATAAATAAAACCATTTTGAAAATCCTTAAGAAAACAGTCAATGACGTGGGTTATGACTAGAATTTGTAGCTCAATCCTGCCCTCTGGGCCTACTGAACCAGTATTTGCACACCCATCGATGCCACCCCTTCTCCGTGGTCTATAGGTCAGAAGTAGTACTCCCCATTGAGATTGAGCTCCCAACACTAAGAATATCACTGCAAAACCTAATCACAAATGAAGAGTACCGAGTATGAAGATTGAATGAGTTGGAGCTACTGGATGAGTGACATATAGATGCTTTAAATCATTTGCAAGTCTATTAGAATAGACTCAAAAGGAGCTATAATAAGAAAATTAGAAGCAGGACTCTCCAAATCAAAAAACTCGTACTAAAGGAGAATCAGAAGAATGTCCCAAATCCAAACAACAAAGAAAATTTGAACCTAATTGGTTGGGACCATTTTTTATCACAACAAGCTATAAGTTAGGGGCAGATTAGTTATTAACACCCAAGGGGAACCTTTGCAAGTGCCCATGAAAAGCTCTCATCTCAAAAATTTTTATGCCTAATCTTTCAAGGTATAGAACCAAAAACCCAAAAAAATAAGAAAATTTCCTGAAGAAATGATTACCTTGGTGAAAACCTAGCAAATAGGCATCTTGGTGACAACAAAAAAAATTAAAAAAAATCAAAAAAAAAGATGAAAAATAGTAAAGAGAAAAAATTATCCTCTAGTGAAAACCACTTCGATGGCACTTTGGACAAGTACCTTGGTGAAAACCTGGCAAACATGCACCTTGTGTAAATAAGCACTTCCATCCACCAGGATCTTTATGGCTTGTTCTACATCATCCATCCATTACGTTTCCATCATTCGTCATATCCATATCTCCATCCATCACTCATCCACTCGCATCCGCACCATAGCTTGGTCTTGTTTCTCTATCATGATCCCTCCTAGTACTACTCGACCCATCCTCAAGGTCAATTTGTACTGCCTTTTATCATAGTAGTCTATTGCACCATGTTGGGGGCATGTTCTCATCAGATTGGATTCGTGTATATTCTTAAAGGACTTTCTAAAATAAAAAAATCCAAAAACATCAAAACATCAAAAAATTAGAAAATCCAAAAAAATTCAAAACATATCAAAATCCAAAAAATAGGTCAAAAAGTCATTCAAAAAGTAAAAAAAAAATTTGTCTTGTCAAACTATGGATTCCTGAGCCTTGAACGTAGGAAAGGTTGATCTTTAATCATCCCCTGAGACACTTAGGTCGGTCCTTTAGGCATCCATCATAATAAACTGACATTTCATCATGTATATCTTCATTTGTAAATCAGTCAAGTCGTTAGTCAAACTACGTGGTCTCTGCATGTATAACATAGGAAAGGATAATCTATTGATCAGCCCCTGAGGCCCCTAGGATAGGTCCTTAGGTTAGTTTCTTGGTCAAAATATTAGAAAACCAAAAACATTCAAAAAATTGAAAGATCAAAACATTTGAAAATCTCAAAAAATACAAAAAAAAAAGCCTCAAAACATTGCAAAAACTCTAAAAAAACATCCAAATATTTGAAAAAATCCATTCATCTCATCTCACTTACACCTACAATAACATCACTCATAGTAAACAATTGTCATCCTCAACCTTTGGTGAAACAATCAGAAGCAAGTCTAGTTGGTGAAAAGTGAAAACTCAAAAGATCAAGTCTCAGGTCTAAGGCAATACATAAACAAGTTGGTCAACTCTTTGTGTTGATAACCTATCATCCAATTGGTCCCATATCAACCATTTGAAAGAACACTTAGGATAAATGAAATGATGTGCCACCATCCACTAACATGTCCTAGGATGTATCCTTCCTACAATGGGCATTATCTTTTGGCAATAGTTTCGATTCTTATCCTTGAAAAAATGATTCAGAGGTAAGAGGACTCCAAAATAACACAAATTCAATTAAATTTACAAGACCAAAACTCTAGCACTTCAAGCAAATGATTTTTCTCACAATCTTTCACTATGCTTTGATGAAAGCAACAAATAAGGTAATTTTGACATAATTTTTATAAGAAAACTCAAAACCATGATCTAAAAACTGATTTTGATACCCATTAAACCCTTATATAACATATATTAAATTAAATTGGGATTACTTTGGAATCTATCCCTCAAAAACTTGCTGCTACGTTGTCCCAAAGGCTTCATTCTGCAAACCTGTCTTGAGTAAAATGACCATAAAACACTCAAAACTCAATGAAATTTGATGATACAAAAACTATTAGAAATATAATTCAATTTTACATCCATTAAAATAAAATATAAGTCATAAAAGCTTTGTACATGGCCGTACCAAGCTCTGAAACAACAATTTAATGTTCTAAAATGTAGAAAACAAAGAGGTCTTTTATTAATTTCACTTCAAAATGTAACAACCACCTCTTCCTTCTTGGATTCAACTCTTCAAGGATTAATTTAAACATATTTTATCAATTTCCCAATTGACCCTTGAGTTTCAATAACCAAATAACTTCTTTTCCCACAATGACCCTTCATATTCCTCATTTTTGCAATTTTGCAATTTGACAATTTTTTACATTTTTGACAACATTTGTAAAAATGAACTCATGACCCACCTAATAACCTATTTACTGACTCAAACACATTCAATATGGTTTTAATGACATTATTATATACTTAAAACATAAAACTAAATCAAATTTTACAAAATGGCCTCATGGCGGCATAAAATTCATTAGGTGTTCCTGAACCAAAACACATTCCCTTTTGGTTAGCGGTATTGAAGAACATCACCTTTTTTGTTTACTTTTTCTTTCTCTTTTGACTTATCTTATTTCGCTCATTCCAAGGACCTCTCGATGATATCTGAACAGAGGATTTAGAGAGATAAGAATGGGGAAATGATCATTATCTTTTTACTTGTTGTGCTTGTTGGGCATTCTTGTAATATAACCTTGGTGAATACTTGCTTTGTTAGGTATGTATGGAGAAAGTTTTTGGAAGCTTTTTGACAATTGCATTGATAGGTTATACCTTTCTATGTTTTGGTCTGAGGTGTTTGAAACTTCTAAAGTGCATCTTAGCAAGGTTTCTGTATGTCAGGTGTGAACAAGGATACTCCTATCTGATTGTCAAGTCAAATTTCATCACATTAAGTACAATGCCATCCTAGTTCTCTATACCTTGATGCATCATACCACATGTGTTATCAAACATAAGAAAATTGGCCCTTTGAAAATCCCAACTCCTGGGCAAGTAATCATCATTTGCATATTCATCATCTTGTGTCTTGTTGAAATGACTTCTTTTCTTTCATCCCTTCTTACTCATCAAGCTAACAAGGTACTAGGATAGTTCATCATCATCATCGTCATTGATCCTGCATCCATAAATCATTAGCATATTGCATCAACATATCATATAGGAAGCACATGCATTGCATTGTCATCATCATATAAACATGTTATTATAAGCATTTTCCATAGATAATCTCATCCCTTTCTAATTACATTGCATCCACTTTTTTCATCACATTGCATTCATCACATGAACCATCACATAGCATTCATTTGCATAAACATTTCATAAAAAATTCACATTACCACCTACTGCATAACCATACATAATAGGTACAAGAGCATTATAGACAATGCATTGCATTATAAGAATACATACTTGTATAACATCAAAAATTCATCTCCAAAATTATATAAAATGATTTATGGATGGATGTATGCTTTGCATCTAATGGATTTTTTATGTCCCTATTTATTCTTATAATGGTGTGGAATGATTTATGTGAATGAAATGCGAAAAATGATTGCTACATGGTTATTTATGAGGTTTTTTATATAATATGGATGATTAATGGACGATATAATGCGATGTAAATGCAATCGTCATGTTTTATATAATATATATTGATGATGTAAATGGGATGGTTTTTTAAGATGCTTAGAATAACAAATATTTATTATCCCAAAATATGTTAAATGATAATGTAATGTATGTGATGCACTTTTTGTGATGTGATGATATGTTAATGCAAAGTGGTATGGTGATGTTTTATGTAAAATGAATGTATATATAAGCATGGTTCACATATCATTCCACATATACAACATAGATCATCACCATATCATTTTGTATATTACATTTCATATCACATATCATATCATTTGCATCAACATACATAGATCATCATATAAATATCATCATCATCCATTCACATCAAAGATCATATAAATCCATCCACATCTCACACTAGTACATTTTGACCCATTTTTCAATGACAGCCTGTCAGAATTTCAATCGCTGTTCGTCGCTATTTTTGCATCAAAATTTTGACAACATTAGAAATTTCAAAATTCTAGCCTAACATCCACCATCAAAAAATGGGTCAAAATGTACCAGTGTCATGAATAAAACAACATAATATAAGATCTAGTAATAATGCATACATCATTTGAAAAGAAATGCATCCATATACACATTGATCGCATGACATCATAACATGATTGCATAGCATATAGAAATAAAACCATCCATAAATGCATAAATAAATGATACACATCACATCATATTGAAATCATCATCTCATATATATATCATCATTGGGTAACTACGATAGTACAAAATAATCATATCACTATACATGTTTGTCAATAAGTACAAAAAGGCCCAACATGCTATCAAAAATGAGCCCATATGGCACGAAAAGTATCATCTTGATCAAGGTCTATCCATCCTATCTGTTTCCCTCGCCCCTATCACCATGACCCTCTGTTGGTCTATGGCTGGTCCGCTACGATTAATTTGGGGCCCACTCTGCTCTAGGCATGGTCTGATGATAATGCATGCAGTAATAATCCACCTCCCGAACGGCCTCCCTCTAAGACCGAAGGGACGCTGTGCTCTAAGAGGAGGCTACCATGCTCTCTAATTGTTGTCGCCATCCCATCTCTATGGCCCCCTATAGCTCTACGGCCTGCCTCCGCAAAATGGCCTAGTCTCTCTCAGCCCTAATCTGATCTCTCTAGCCTTAGTCTGATCCCTCTCCCCTGTCAAAGTCTGAACCTAACCCTATAGCTATGCAATCAATGCATCTCTGGGATCTAGCTACCCTGTAGGTTGTGCTCATGCGGGCTTCATGTGAGGTTGATCCTCACCCTCAGCTCATGGTGATGCACTTGCCTACTCCTATTGTTGGTCCTACATCTAAACATCAGCCTGACCTAGTTGAGGTGGAACCCTGACTGGCTGATCTTGTCATGCACCGTTTCTCCATCCTCATCCTCCCCCTCTACCCCTCATCCTCTGCTGAGTGGGGGCTACTCCTGGAACTATCTACCATAGGGGAGGCTAGAATCAGTCTCTGTACACTTGTGTAACCTCTAGATCTGTAGGCCTCTGTTCATAAACCCATGGCTGAGCCACCAACTATCTAAAGTTGTCAATGGCCTCGGAAGTAGGAATGTATTGACCCCATGAAGCTTGTGACATAGTGCAGGAAAATATGGCTACCTAATCATCGTCTGGCCGGTCCTATGGCTCATTGAACTAGCACTGAATGCACCCAGGAAGGTATCTCTCCACCATGGTATGCTCCCACCCCTACATAAACTAGTCGTAATGGGAAAAGAAAATATGCTCTGCATCATCAGCCCATATGGGCCAACCAAGGTATGGGAACCATGTAAAATCCTACATCTCATCTATGACTCTCCTCCAGTAGGGAATCTTGTGTTCACCCATGTGTGTAAAGGATGCACCACCTTTGTAATGCCATACGAGGGTATCATCAAGCCCCATCGGTATTGCAACAACTCGTGACTAAAAAATAACAATGTACTCCCACTCCCATACATGGAAAACTGTAACACCTGCCCCGAGTGTTCTGCCATTGAGGTAGATGTACTCATTTAAATCTCTGTAGAGTGAAGCAAGAAGAATAGGCCCCTAAGCAAAATGAACTAGCCTATCATGTATCACCATGCGCTCCCAGCAAAATCCCCAACCAGGACTGAAGTACCAACCTCACTGATCTAGGGCAATGAGACCTAAAATGATAGCCACAACAACCAAGTGGAAGGGAGAGGCTAGAGACCTATGACACTCAAGCTCAATCTGATCCTCGCAAAAGATAACATCCTCTGTAGCGAGGACTATGTGACAAGCGTCCCACCTAGCATCCATATCAAAATAATGCACCAACCATGAATCAACAATCTCAAGATGTGCCACACATCCTCTAAGGTGACGGTGGCCTCGCCGGTAGGAAGGTGGAAAGATGAGGTCTCACTATGCCATCTCTTGGCAAGCGCTAACATCATCCCAAGGTGGGTGCACACAAGCATTGTGTATGCGATGTGCCACAACCCCATGTCCCATAACCGATCCTACTCTCAGTCACTGAGGTCTTGTAAATAATCGAAGAGATCTTGCTACCTGTGCTCTCAGAAATAGAGCTCCCTCACCGCGTCTTGCATTAGGAAGGGTCACCATGTTAAATTTTTTGAAAATTTTCATGCCAAGCGTTATAAGAGCCACTCCAATGTCGCTATCTATGAAGGTGTTGCAATTTGATTTTTTTTCAAACTACGACGTTGGGGCACAAAATGTAGAAAGTGCATGACCATGGTGTACTTTTCTATCGAATGACACAGTCTAAGAAGATTCTTATATGATTTAGCACCACCATGTTGCACTTTGGAAATGACCCCGTGGGCCATGACATCAGCGTCAAAATTTGAATTTTATTTCCAAACTCCAAACTCCACCGCCATGGCATTATTTGACACCAAGTAGCATAGTTTGTTTTTTGAGCAGTGCTATATAGTGTTGTTGTAGAATAACTAACTTTAAAAGTAATAAATGAATGCAAAAAAGGAGAACTAAAGCTCAAGTAAGGATCACTTACCGGTGCCCCAATGTCGGGTGGCCGTTGGTATGTACGGACTTGATCAGAAATGTGCATCAGGAGCTATCGTTACACTATATCATTAGAAGGTCAGAGCTCAAATCTAAGTTGCTAGAGGCTATGTGTGAAAATGAATTGAAAGTGACCCCTTCGAGCCTTTTTAACCTTGAAAATTATGGTTTTTTTGACCTTGTTTGACTATCTTACTAGGGTTTTGAACCCTTGAACCTGTTTTTGTCTAGTTGAGGCCTGTTTTACATAATTTTATTGCATTTAGACACATTTTTGGCCTCTTGGAGCCTTTTTGGACCTGTCAGGCACCTTGTCCTCTTTTTTCGCGAAATCACCTAAAAATCAAAATTTTCGTCCAATCTCTCGAGGGCACAATATATTGGCATGTTCTCTCTCACTAAGCAGCAGTGGGGCAAGATTTTAAAAATGAAATTTTTGGCTTTGATTGAGACTATTTATTTTTTGAACCAACGCAACGAGTCCATTGCTTCAAAGAGGGGAAAAATATAGACAGGTAAAATGTATTGATTGACATTGTTCATCTAATCCTAACCACTAACATTGTTTCATCCTGAATCATCCTTCGATCTAACCATTTAATCAAATACCTTTATCTGATTAAATTCATCAATATTCCTCTCTTAATTAAATAAATCAGTTATCTAATTAAGTCACCTTTTCTCAATAATTAAATTGACCATTTTTTATCTAATTATCATATTTAATTAAATAATTAATTTTATTTGATTAAATCTCTTAAGTCTATCTATTAAATTAAATAAATTAAAACCATATTTAATTTAATCTAATATCATCTCTTTGAATTAAATAAATCAAAAACCCTTATTTAATTAATCCTTTATCACATTCTTCTCATATTTGATTTAAATAAATCCACAAATTTAAGTCAAATAGGTCACATCATTTAATCCCTCCATTAAATTAATTAACCTTGATTAATTTAATCTCTTATCATGTCCCATCCTCCATCTTTTATCACTTGTACATGAAAATATATTTAATTGATTTATTAAATCTCTATTTCCTCAACAAGGCATCTTTTAAGGAATATTCCCCAAGTTTGAAGTCAAAATCCAAGTGGGATGAGTCCTTCCAACAAGGAATTTACTCTATCTTACAGGTCCTTTTCCTTGAGCCAAGTGGCATTCAATGCATTCTTCCTTCCCTCTTGCATGTCATTTCAACAATTTTAAAATTCAAATATATGCATTTATTGGCACAATCCTCAAAACGTGCACATCTTCAACCATTCACAAGTGGACAAGTGGCACTTTTCCATTGGTTAATTCTTAGTCCCACATTGCTCTATTTTGGACATTCATCCATCTTAGCATTCTATAAATAAGAGGCTAATCTCCTCATTTGATCATCCACAATTGGAGTAAACTTACTATACTCAAATCATTAGCAATTTTCATCCATTATCATTGAGTTCATAGCTAGGTTATGTAGATTTTTCTATTGGAGCATTCATCAAGCATCAACAAAGTTGATCACTCTTCATCACACATCAAGCTTGCATCATAGGAATTGGGAAAGGGCCAATTTTCACATCAAATTGGCACCAATTCCCCCATGGCATCAAGAGTTTGCTTGTTTTAATAGAATTTTAATCTATTTCATTTGTGTTCTTCATTATTCTTTCCTATTCTAACCTATGCTAATGGATTTCATGGGGAATCCTTGTTCTTGCTTGCATTTTATCTTCTAATGTGTTTGTTCATGTTGTTTTGCAGGTATTAGGATTGGGGTTCATACAAAAACATTTATAAACATCAACTTACCTAGTTTCCATCCACCCCTTGCTTGTGAGAATGTTTTAGTGAAATAGGATGATATCATAGATAGCATGACAATCAAAATTTTCCTTCTCCTAATATCCCTCCTTGATGTGGAGAGGATAGATTGGTGTTAGTAGATGCACCTATTGAGATTCATGATAGGCATGTTCCTCCCTTCCCTAATGCTTCTACCATTTGGAAAGATCTATTTGGTAGGCATTAAAATCATAGTTTTCCTTCCCTTGATGCCTCCCCTACTTGTGATGAAGCTACCTTAAAAAATCTAAACATGGAATGTGATCAACATCTTATGAGCTCTCCTAATATGGTAGATAATATGGAATAAGAGAAAGAGACTTTAGAGAAAAAGGACAATCAAATAGAGTCTTCTCCTAATATCCCCAGTATTGATAAACAAGACAATTCAACCATTGATAAGTCCCTTGCTTGTGATGAAGTCATTTTGGAATAACCAATCCTTGAAATTCAAGAACATTTATTTTGTAGTTCTCCTAAACACTCTCCTCCTAGGGAGGCTATCATGGTGCAAGAAAATGAAAACAATAGTAATGTGTCTTCCTTGGTAAAAAGGTAATAGTAGATTTCACTTTATTAGAGATACATCAAACCAAGACTGCTGAGGTTATGAATGGGAAAGTTTCCATTAAATCCCCTAGACTATTGAACCCCCTACATATCTCATGATACATCCTAAGAATCCTCTAATAATTTACCCACCTTCAAAAAAACTTCCAACTCAAAATAAACCCAAAATTATCCTTTACCCACCTAATAATAGTGTTACAAAATTTGAATCATAATACCATTGCTCATACATATAACACTAGGAACAATCCACAACCAAGAAGAAAACCTTCACAATCCCTCACATAATTGTATCCTACTAGGTCCTCATGGAAAGGAGTACGATCTTGTTAAAAAACTAAAGAATACTCCTACTAATATATCCTTACAAGAACTTATTCAAACATCCCCTCACCACCACAACATTATTCAAATAGCCTTGAAACAAGTTCCTATCCCTTCTAGTGTGCAACCAAACGAAATAGCAGCCATGATTCAAGGAATAAATGCTGACATTTTTTTCCACCAAAGTGAGCTCCCCCCTTTGGAAGTACAAAAACAAAATGAGGCTTTCATGATAATACCTATATACAATAGGAAAGGGATAAAGTGAACCCTCGTTGACAATGGCTCTTCCCTTAATGTGTATAGAGTATCCCTTTTGGATAGGCTTGACATAAACAAATCAAAAATTCAACCAGCCTCTTTATCTATTAGTGGATTTGACAATGTTGGAAAACAAGTGCTTGGTGTGATCACTTTAACTATTATAGCTAGAAAGGCCAAATTAGAAACACTAATCCATTTTATGCCTCATGATCTTTCATATAATCTCCTTGTAGGTAGGCCATGGATTCATGCAATGAATGGGGTGCCTTCTACTCTTCATTGTAAACTAAAATACATCTACAACAACAAAGTGTACACACTTGAAGCAGAACTTAACCCAAATAGTTGTTTAAACATTGAGAATCCTTTAGCAACATTGACACCAACTACACAAGCGAAACCCATACAATAGAAAGACAAAGAAAAACACATTGAAGAAGTCACAAAGCTCTTATAAGATGATTGGGGTTCCTTAGACTTTGAACCAACATTCATGGGAGAATACAATATCATATACAAAGACTTTGAAAAGGGAAAATAAAAATTGGTAATGTCAACCCAAAATTTGGAAGACCCTTTGAAAGCATCCACCTCGGCCACTTTAGAAAAAAAGAAAATAGATTACACAACCAAATTTGATGAACTCTACCACGAATAACCACAAAATCCAAAAGAGATGGAAAAAATTAATGGAAAAGGTTATGAGCTTATGAAACAACTTAGACATAGTGGAAAAGGATGTGGTGCTAGTGAACAAGGTATTTACAACCCTATAGAGCCTAACATGTAAGAAATAACTCATGTTATTGGTTATTTTCCTTTCATTGAAATCAACCCACCAAATAAGTCTCTACTCAATATCAATAGTACCACAAAACAACCTTCTATTCCAACTTTGACAGTAATGCATCCTAAATTGATAGACACTAGTATTCTTGATTGTCATCCTTTATAAGAAATGAAACAAACAAATAAATTTTTGCTTAATGTTAATGTCATCACAAGAAACATTAATGATTTGAATTCATTAGATTTTACACCCTCCTATAAAGGAGAGCACAAAATCTCACAATCTAAAGAGTCTTGTGTAGGTATGAAATCTTGTACTAAGTAGGAGAAATATTTTCTGCAAAATAATAGAACATCCTCTATCATTGACCAAGAAGGTATCTTGTTGAGACTCCTCCAAGAACATGAAAGAAATTTTATTACAAGACTTCATTTTGTGCATATCATAGAGTTCATGGTGATTCTACTAATGAATGCAAGGCTTTAAGTAACAAAATTCAACATCTTCAAAATCATGGTGCTCTTCCTTGTGTTGAAGCACCTAGTTACTCTAATTGATACTTATTTTCATCCTATTCGGCCCATCCTTCTCTTGAACTAAGTGGGGGAAAGGGGTGAGTTAGCCTCCTCCTTATATGTCACTTGCCTTTTTCTCTTTTGGATAGTTTATCACCTTTCATGTGCATGTAAGAGAAATCTTGGGATTTCAATGACATTCCTTAAGTTGGCTCACATGTGACATACTTATTCATTATGTAGTTCAATTTAGAAATATATGACTTGGCATAGGGATTTCCAAATAAGATCTCATTTCTTCTTCTACTTTAAAGCAATTGCTCACAACAATGATGTTAGTAACTTCTTTAAAGTGAGGGTATACATCGACACTCATGTTTCACTCTATAATTTTCTTTCTTCTTGCAATGCGTCCTTTTCTTGGTGGTGTCATTGGGCTTGATTTCCTTTGGGAGAAAAATAGTTCTTTGACTTTTCCTCTCTTGGATACACTAGGAATGATGTTTCCTAAGAAGAGACCTTTCATGAACTAATAAAAATCCCTTTGAACAAACCTTACACTATTTTGCATTTATAATGTCTATGAGTTTCAAGCATACAAAGTTTTGATTGCCTCATGGAGCTCAAAGATCATTTTTGCATGGTGCCTTATGCAAGTTATTAGGAGGTATAACTTTGGTATGGTTTGAGCACAAATCCCAACTTAGGCACGAATTTCCCCATAGCCACTTGTGTGTGTGTCAATACATACCAGCCATGAGTGTATGTTTCTCACCTTTTTGTACTTCTCACCCAACAGACAACCAATAGTTATGTTGCCTTAGAGTGAGAATTATTTCTTTGGACAAACAACTTAGATCTAATGCACATCGCATTGGAAAAATAGTTGAATCTTGATCCACCTTTTTATTTTTTCTTATTTTTGTTCTTTCTTCTAGTCATTAACATTGCATGATTGCATATTTTTTTTGTTGCATATTATACACCTTGTGTGTGTCCTTTTGTGCTTGTGTTGGTTTGATTTAGGATCTTAGATCTTGGGGGCTTGCTTACCTCCCTGATCTTTGTTATCCTAGACCACTCTCATGGGTATGATTGGACCCCTCTTGAATGTCTACTTTAGTGTGAGTTTGAAGCAAGTTCATCCTCTCACTAAAGTGGGGGATAAATGTAGTGTAGAAAAATATACCTTTCTTAATTCAAGAATAATTAATGATAAATTGGAATTGATATCACCTTGATCTAGTGTTGTGAGGTGTTTTACACATCCACATTATGCCTTGGTCCCTTTTTAAGATAAATTAACTTAAATTTACCTTAATTTAATGTATTTGTTTACACTTTCACATTAAATTTAGGAGGCTTGTAAACTTAGTGGACCTAATATTGTGGTGTTGTAATGTGTTTTGCACATTCACATGGGAATTAGGGCCCTTCTAATCTAGACCCATTTTTTTCCTTAATTTAGTGTTGCAAAAGTGTATTCATTTACACTTTCACATTGAATCTTGGGCCCTCTTGCATTCATGACCTTTATATCATCATTAATAGGCCCCTATGACCCAATATTGTGCATCCTAATGCATATTTTGATCAAAACCCTAACAAGATCAACATATAAACTTAATTTCTTCACAACCCGACATCCTAGTTGGCAAAATAGCCCCTATGGGACCTATTTGCCACTTTTGGAAAATGAGTCCCATCTAGGTGGGACTCATTCACCTCACTTCGTGAATGAGTCCCATTTGAGCTATTTTTAAGGTTTGAGCAAGAAAAACTAGGTTTTAAGTTCAAATTTCTCCTATGTCAGCTTTGGGGATCAAATTAATGGTCATTTGAGTGGATTGCTTATATAAACAAGCTTCTAAATCATTATTTCATCAAGAATTCATGTTATCTAGTCAAACATTCAAGGGTTAGGCATTCAAAGTCTTCACAAGGTCATCAAGATAGCTTTCAAGATCATTTCCAAGGCATTCAAGGGTAGATTCTTCATCAATTGTTGTAGTAATTCAAGATCCGTCATCATAGGAAGGTTTTAATTGCATTATTTCATGTTCATTTTTCATTATCTTATTTCATCATTTGGTTTAATTACCTATAAGGGGTTTGACCAAGGAAAACCCATATTCCCTAACAATCAACACTTTCTCTCTTTCTTTGTGTGATTGTAGATCTAGGTGATTTGAAGACTTGAATATCATTGAGGATTAGGTTTCAAGATTGTTGGAGTTATTCCCTTGTTTGCTAGGTCATAATCTTCACTAAAAGGTCACCTACAGCCTTGAAATTAGGGTTTTAGATTTGGGAACTTGGAGGAGAAGATTGAGTAGATTGAGAGGTGTAGATCAAAACTTTGAAGTTCCAAAAAATCAAACTAGACTCATTCGCCACAAGTGGAAAATGAGTCCCACTATAGTTTTTTTTCAAAGATCTTTGCAAATTTGGATACCCATTTTCCTAAAACTTGCTCTTGTGCAGAAATCCAAATCTAGGACTGATTTTCCCAAAATGGCGAATGAGTCCTAGTAGGTAAAATTTTTAGGATCAACATCATTTCTAGTCTTCATTCAATCTTCTACAAGTTTCCAAGTGCACACATTCTATTTTGCAACTTTCGATTTTGTTTTTCTTACTTTACTAGGCCATTTTATAGGTCATTGCATCAAACTAGGGTTTGGAGTTGCATCTTCCATTTCATTTGTTTTTCCAAGTTTTTACTTGGTGGTGAACCCCTCATTCAACCCTCATTAATCTTTAAACTGACCCTAGGACAGTCCCTTAGTAGATCTCTTACCTTTATTCCACTCTTGGGTTGAGAACTCTAGGGAATCCTTCAATGTTAGTTGGAGAAAAGTGGTGTTCTATGTCTAATCCCATATAGCATCCATTTCTCAACTAATCACATAATGACATCAGAAAATTATAATCAGTCTCTCCAAACAATGCACTAAGGAATCAATAAATACTTCTAATACATTGGCACTAATTTTTTCCATGTGTCAATCCCCTAG
This sequence comes from Sequoia sempervirens, assembly GCA_007258455.2. Classification (NCBI taxonomy): domain Eukaryota; kingdom Viridiplantae; phylum Streptophyta; class Pinopsida; order Cupressales; family Cupressaceae; genus Sequoia; species Sequoia sempervirens. Next base: position 274,622,113 of record VDFB02000008.1, read on the forward strand.
TCTCTACTTAAATGCAAACTAAAAATGAAAACATACACAAGTCTCAAGTGACCCATTTAAAAAAAAATTGAACATGCACATACATGCACCAACATGTAAAAACATGCAAGGTTTGCAGCTCTAAAAGATCAAGAAACCTCACATGGTGGGCATCCCATAGAGAAAATCAACTTTACTACCAAAATATAACTCATTGAAAACTCCTAGTCACTCTGAGAGACACTTAGTCTTTGTTAATAAAGTTTACATTCAATGCTTCAATCAACAAGTCAAACTAATGCCACATGGCATCATGCCCCCTCTTAGAGGTCTTCACAATTCTCAATGCTTAATTGATTTCCCAAGCAATGAGTACCACATTCCCTTGCTTTTTCTTTTGTGAAGAGAAACACTCACACAAGTAGACCCTGCTAATATAATTTTCAAAATAAACTACCACATGTCAACATGGCACCCATTTTTTATGTCTAAACAATTTATTTTTCCCAATGTAGTGCCCATATAACATGTTTCTCAATTTTTCCCTTTCACACCTTGGATGTAGGATGACAACTTCCCATTGAGTCCCACAAAGTGACTTAGAAATTTGGGAAAAAATATTATTGCATTTAATAAATTAAATTAGAAACTTAAGGGAAAATAATTAATAAAATAATCAATGAAATGACTAAGGTGGATACATCTTAATCCCAACATTCTCCCACTTTTCAAAGACCTTACAAGAGTCTTTGTATCACTACTCAGGTAGCAAGGCCCATATAACCAACACACCATCTATACTTCTTTGTTCTCATTGGCTTAGTTAGTGAATATAAAACATTCACCAAAGTGTCCACATTTTCTAAGTTAACCTTTCCATCTTCCACCATATTAGGAACAAAATGAAACTACAGATGAATGTACTTTGTTTTGGCATGGAAAGTAGGATTTTTGCTAAACATATAACACTCTAGTTGTCACAACAAATAGTAAATTTTCTTGTATCAAAACCAAAATCTAAACATATTATCTTAAGCCAAATGACCGAGCTTTTCAAGCATGAGTAGCTTTCACGTACTCTGGTTTAGTAGTGGACAAAGTGACTACTACTTGCAACTTACTCATCTAACTTATAACACCACCAAACATAGTGAAAACATATCCACTAGTGGATTTTTTTTTGTCAATGTCACCTGCTTAATTAGAATCCAGATATCAACAGATTCTCACTAAAATTAAAGGTCTAGTAGGATAACCATGAAAACATAGGGCATACTCAAAAGTACAAGTCCTTGAACACTTTCCCAACCACATCCTAGGGCACCCATCTAGGATTAGTGATAAACTACTATCGAATCCCACTTCCAGGGAAATTTATGATCTCATACAGACTATATAATACATCAAGCTACCAACAACACTCGCATAAGGAACTTTGGTCATGTTCATCTCAGTAGTAAATTTTGGACAATCCTCCACATAGATCTTTCTCCCCTACATAACAGGAACAACTAATTGTCTGCAAGTAGTTATGATGAATCTCTCCAACATAGAGCTCGCATACTTGCTCTAGCTTAACTAGATTTTTCTATTAGCTCTATCTCTTTTGATCTTAATCTCCAAAATATACCTTGTTGCACCCAAATCCTTCATCTCGAACTGTTTGACAATTGACACTTCAAATATAAAATAATTCTTTTCATTCCCAATAAATAACATATCATCCACATACAAAATAATAATGAGAATGAGACCATTATCAGTCTTATAATAGACACAATGGTTAGATTCAGATCTAAAAAATCCCAAGGACACCATATAGGTGTCAAAATTTTGTACTACATCCTAGGAGATTGTTTCAGACCATATACATATTTTTTCAACTTGCACACCAGATTCTCTTTCACTTTCACAACAAAATTCTTTGGCTATCACATATAAATTTCCTTGTCCAAATCACAATGAATGAAAATTGTCTTCACATCCATTTTCTCAACTTCAAATTCATAAACTACTACAAGTGATAATAAGAAATTAATGGATGTTGACTTCATTACAAGAAAAAAATCTCCCCATAATATATTCCTTCCTATTGGGAATATTCCTTTGTGACCAACATTTCCTTATGCCTCTCAAAACTACCATCAAGACCCATTTTCTTCTAGAGAACCCATTTACAACCAATAGGTTTTTGTCCTTCAAGTACAAGTACCAGATCCTACGTAATAGTATTTTCCAATGTGGCCATCTCCTCATTCATGGCTTCCATCCAAGAATGTGTGTCATGCATACCCATAGCCTCTCTAATAGTCCTAGGCTCATCAACGTTAGCAATCAAAGAAAGTAGACAATTGGAATCCAACATAGAATACCCAAATCTATCTAGGTTCCACCTTGATCATGTATACATACTCAACTATTGAGGAGGTTCTTTCTTCTTTAGAGCTATTAGAACTAATATATCTCTCCTCATCATAAGGTAAACCTAGAGTATGTAGTTCATCTCTCTCAAAAGTGGGTGGAATTTGAACTACCTCCTTTTTATTCTCTTCCTTATCTGGCTATAAATCAACTATGGAGGGTTTTAGTTCATGGAATATAACACTTCTACTATAGAGAAACTTCTCTAGAATTAGATCCCAAAGCTTGTACCCTTTCATAGTGGCACCAATTTTGATGAAGATACACTTAATTTCCTTGTTCTACAACTTAGTTCTCTTCACATCAAGCACATGATCATATGCCTCAGAACCAAAGACTTTGAGATGTCTCATTGGGGGCTTCTATGGGTGTCTTCGATAAGAGTTGAAGTAGGATATATATTGATATGATAACATGCAGTTGCTATAGTTTTCACCTAGAACTTTTGTTTAAATCCAACACCACTCAGCATACTCCTATCCCTCTCCATCAATGATTTGTTTTTATTTCATGCCTACTTTGGTGACCCATCATTTATAATTGATCTAAGTGATCCTACATGGGCCATCTTGCATTCCTAAAATTGACAAAGTCCCACATTTTTGGGGTTTCTAACTGTCACTTAAATTCTTACTTAATTCTTTCTTCATTGCTTCACCCCTCCTCTTCCTTCACTTCTTTCCCCTAGGTATTTCAGGTTTTTTCCTTTGGCCTTACCCTTTACCTTCTATCTATCCCTCAAGGTAAGCCTTCGACCTTATCTCCACCACCTAAGAGTTGATAAGTTTTGATCTACCTAAGTCTTTTGTCCTATTAGAATTTGGCCTTCAACCTTCCCTCTTTCCTTTTCCATCCTTTTCCTTTCTTCTATTGGCCTCTGGCCTTCACTCTTCACTTTTGCATATAACCTCTTACCTTCAAAAGTAAGAGGTAAGGATTCCTTTGACCTTTGAAATTTTTCTTTTCTGGCTTTCTTAATTGCCTAAGGTTCCTTTAGAATGTCGAAGGGATCTCTTCTTCATTGTTTCTAACATCTTTTTGTCTCGCCGATGGATTCCCTTTCAAAATTTGATTGTGTCAAAATTTTAGAAGTCATCCTTCATCCTTCACTCTTCTCCCTTGCATATTACTAATTACCTTCAGAAGTAAGAGGTAAGGAATCCCTCTAATCTTTGAAATTTTTATTTTTTGACTTTTTGTCATCACCTAAGGTTCCTTTGAAATGTCGAAGGGATCTCTTCTTCACTCTTTCTAATATCTTCTTATCTCCCTGTTGGATTCCCTTTGGAAATTTAACTTAGTGTCAAAATTTCAGAAGTTGTCCTTCGGCCTTCTTTGTTACCTCTCACATTTCCTTGGTAAGAGGCAACCCTCCTCTCTGATCCTCGACCTTTTCCTCCACCCTCTTCCCAGTATGTGGTAAGCATTGGGTTCGATGCCCAATCTCCAAGGTTGTACCAAAGTGAGAATGTGACATCGATAAGATAGTAAGGATGGTCTCTTTGACATCCTAGGGTAGCATTAGCAAGACTTGGTATTATCAGAGTAAGCTAAGATGTGGTCCCTCGACACAACAAGGTCCGAGCAATGATCTTGGTGGACCTAATAAAGATTGGTGATGATGGTGGATGGCAAGTGCTATGTTGACACATGTATTTGTGGTCCCTCATCTTTCTCCAATAGTATCATAAATAAGTACACGTATCAGTGAGACCCTAATGTTCCTAGTTCAATATGTTGGTGTGTCTTCGATAGTGTAAAATGCCAAAGGGAAAATCAAAGGAGCATGATATTGAAGTGAAAATGTGACATTGGCGAGGTAGAGGTTGTTGTCCCTTTAACATTCTATTGGGTTTCTTCAGCAGAGAGGGGCACATATCGATGAGATCAATAGGTTGGTCCCCTCGACATGGTGAGGTCTTGGGGATGGTTTTATCATGATTTTTTTGGTAATGTCATTAATACACAGCTATTCCCTACTATCGGTTCTCTTCCTTTTGAAATTTGAGGATGACTTTAATGTATTTTCACAACTTCTCCAACTGGATTGTTGGTACTCATGCTCATTCATTTCTATTGCTCATCCTCACTAACCTTTCCCATACCCACTTCATGTATTTCATGAGGGATTTGGATGGGTTTTCCCTCAAATCTTCATGGCGAGATGAATGGTGTGCAATTTCATTCCTCTCTAGGCTCCTCTAGCATGATTCTCCATGACAGGTATGGCATCCATGGATCTTCTTAGCATGGATTTCTAGGCACGAGTTTCTTGAAAAGATCTTAGGTTTTCCCTGACCAGATTTGTAACCCTAGCCAGGTTAGGGTAGTTATTATTAATTTGAGTTATGCTCGAACTATAAAAGAAACACTTGTATTATTTTTGTGGGTTCTTCCTCTAGCCTCTCTAGGGTTTTCTATTGCAGACACTTCATTCTCACATTATACCATTGTAAAGTTTTCTTCTAATATTATATATTAATACAATTTAGTTATTATCATTATTAGTTTTTGCATGTTTGTGTAAAATTTGTTTACCTTCATGTTTGAATATATGTTTTAGTGTTTTGTTGATGTATTATGTTGTTTAGAAGCATGAAAAAATTAATTTCTAATCTTTTTACATCACCTTCCTTTCATTTCATGTTCTCCTTCTACCTCTTTTCCCCTGTGATTTGTTAGATTAGGGTAGTGGTAGGGTTTTCATTGTGTTGGGTTAGACCAACACAATTGCACTTATTTTAGAAGAGGAAGTCATCCTTCTTCGGAGATTCAACCTCATTCACACAAGGTTCCACAACCTCGAGGTTGTTTCCATTATGTCATTAGAAAAATAAACTCTTGCTCAGTAAGGTGAATTTTATACGACAATAGTTTTTGGCACACTTGGTGGGACACAAGAAGAAATTTCATTTCATTTTGTTGAGAGAATGGTGTTACTATCAACATTCCAGCCTTGAAGAGGCTCTCTAATAATTACTTGGTGACTCTATACTATTTAGGGAGGACTCCACATACAAATTTGTGACCCAACTACTACCTAGAACTCTTGGTTTAATATCATACCTACACATTCATGCCAACAATTCAAAAATGAGTGAATTCTAGAGGTAATTTTCAATACATTCAACTCTCTTTTTCCTCTTTGAAAAGAAAATATAAACAATCTTTATCACCTATAAGAATAAATAGAAGCACAAGTCCTTCCCCTAGAGCCCTATCTACGCCACCTATGGGTATATTATTTCAAACTAGCACACCTACTACCCATAAAAACATAAATTTATTCCATATGGTTGTTCCTAGAAATCAACCCTTTGTGTCCATTACTAGTGGGAATCCTTTAATTTCAACCTAAAAGGATGATATACTAGTCAATTCCCTCAAAAGTATTCCCCATTTTACTGGTGAAACATCTACAACTCCAATAGAACATATCATAGATGTGGCTAACATATGCTTAGTGCATAATGTAACAAAATAAAATTTGGTTGTTAGGTTGTTTCCCACTTCCCTGAAAGGAAACGAACTACAATGGTATAGAGGTCTACCACCCAACTCCATTCACAATTGGGATGAGTTGGGTGAGAAATTATGCAAACATTTTGAAGATAAGATTGACTATATGCCCCTAGTAGAATAGATAACCACAATTAAAAGAACACCTCATGAATTCATGAGTGACTTCAACTACAAATTTTGAAAGACTTGGGATAAAATTCCTATTTTGGTGAAACCTTCTCCTCAGCATGATTTCTTATATTTCTTAGGAGCTCTTAACAATGATATAACTATTATGGTTTAGTTAATGGGAGGTGACACCTTACCAGATGCATATGTTGTTGCCATAAGTGCAAAAATATTTAATTACGGCTAGGAAGATAGCTTTGAGGCCACCAATACCCTTATTTCCAAAACACCCTTCATAGTTAATGGTGGCTCATGTTCTAGTAACTCCTATTCCAGTGGTTCCCATGATCTAACCTTCTACTTTTGTTTCTCCTCCAGAAGATTGCATGTCGTTGCTTTGGAGTATGAACAATGAATTAGTGTCAATGAAGAGGCAAGAAGCTCAAAATAATAGGCCCTATCAGCCTCAAAATCAAGGTTATCAACAAAATAGGTTACCTTTTTAGGGGAAAAATCAGTGGAATCATACTAAGCCCATGAACAACATGTATACACCTACTACCAACAATTCTAAGGCTTTCAATCCAATGAAAAAAATATAGCACAAGAGAAAGAGTGGTGTTACCCTTGTGAGCAAGCTCATAATCAAAATCCTTGTCAAAATGGTGAGTTTGTACAAAATTTGGTAGCTCAAAATGAGGTCCCTCTCCTTTAGAGCAATAGGTTGGCACAAGTAAAACAACTACTAGTAATCAAAATCATGCACATGAGGACTCTCCATTTTTCATTTGGGGTCAGGAATATTTATATGGGGTAAATAAAGTGGATATCGATGTAATAACACATAATACAAGATCAAAGAAAAGAGAAGTGGAGGGTGGTGCATCTTCCATGGTTGAAAACCATCATCTTCCCAACCATCTCAAAATGTTGTATATGTTGGTCCTAAACAAGTGGTGGAGCAGCCTAAGATGAAACAAGCAACGAGAATAGACCCTATTACAAAGGTTCCTTCTAAAGTCAATCAAATTCATTTCAACATAGTGGAGCAAATGAAGAAATCCAATTTGAATGTTACTATGTGGGAGGCTCTATCTATCCCATGAAAAGGGGTTTGTTATAGTAGGATTTACAAGAACATAAAAAATAGAAGATATGCAAGGAAAGGAGCAACCTACTCCATAAATCAACTTGATGTGAACTAAAGAGGAAGGGAATTCAAGAAAAATCAGTAAGCCACCTCCCTTTTATCTTTTTTTAATTATTGGGAATCATATAGTGCATAATTATCTAATAGATTTAGGGGTTAGTAGTTTAGTCATGCCTAAGAGGATTTCTGACATGCTTGGTATCAAATATGAGCCAGTGAGTAGAAAAGTTTTACAATTATATGGCATTGTTGTCATTACCATTGGGGTAATTAAGGATTCAAAGTTGTCCTTGCATGCATGCCCTAACTATGATGTGTTGCAAGACATTTCAGTCATAAACCTCCCTACTCATTTTGCAATTTTCTTGTCTAGGGATTTCATAGCTGAGATTGGTGGGTACTTGTCTATTGATTGGTTTCACATGCTATTTAGAACTAAATATGGCACTAAAGCAACCATCAAATCTAATCCCATAGCAAATGATCATATTGAGCCTTACAGTCCTAGTCCAATAAACATGAACCTTACATTACATGATAAAAAAGAGGGATGTTCTAGTCATGATCCTGCAAATCATTTAGAGGAAGTACCTAATTATTTTTTGGATGAATGGGGAAATGCTTTGAATTATGATCCATTTGTTGCTGCTGAATTAGAGGAGAATGGTCTTGGAACTTATTGCATTCATGAGGAGAATGCTCCTATCCCAAATCTCATAAAAGCTCAAGAGGATGTAGGGGGATTGTCAGATGTTTTTTGATGGTTATAGGAACATAAATAGTGGTGGTGATAGTGTTATGCTAGTATCTCTGAGCAAGGAGAAGTATTATTTCTCTTTCAAGCTTCAATTTAGTTGCACTAACAATGTGGTTGAGTATGAAGCATTCATCCAAGGTTTCCAACTTGCCCAAAAAAGATGTGTAAAATTGTTACAGGTTTTTGGTGACAGTGAATTAGTTGTTCCTCAAGTCTGAACTCAAAGCTCAACCAAGAATAATTTTATCAAATCCTATAAGCATAGGTTTTTGCATTTAATTGAGGACTTTGAGGGTTTAATATCCAAACAATTTTGAGAGATTAGAATAAACACACTGATGATAGACTTTGAGTAGTTGGTGCTTAGTTTGACATACCAACACATATTGCAAGTAACAAGGAGTAGCATATCAGAATTGTAGTGGGACCTACTATTCTGGATAATCAAGATCATATGCAAGTATTTGACAGTGAACAACATATAGTAAATCTTTTGCAATATGATGTAGAATTTTCTAAAAGAAATCAATCCAAGATGGAAAATTAGTATGGTGATCATATTTTGCAGCTGAGTAACAACAAGCTACCAAGTAGTATTATCACTCTTGACAGTATTTTCAACCATGATGATCAGTTAAAGCAAGAAAATATGAACTTAGTTGCAAATGAGGGTGACTTTAAGCAATTGAAATTTCAAAGGGAAAGTCTCTAAACTTGGGAAAGGTATGATCTACTGTTGAACATGATGTTTTCATAGATCTTTGCAATAGATACAATGATGTAGTTTCTTGAACTTATGAAGATCTAAAGGGTTTTAACCCAAGCATTTTCCAACATACTATTGCATTAGATCCAAATTCCAAACCCATAAGGAAAAAAAAAGGCATGTAAATCCTTAGATTGAGCCTAAGTTGATGAGAAAAGAGTTGACCAAATTGATTGAGGCTAGAATAATTTTTCCTATCAAACATTCTTCATGGGTTGAAAATCTTGTTCCTACAAGAAAAAAGAATGGGGAAATAAGACTTTGTGTAGATTTTAGGGCTCATAAAAATCTTCCCTAAAGGAACATTATCCCCTCCCCTTCATGGAGCAGATTTTACAAAGAGTCAGTGGGTCAAAAAGGTTTTCTTTCTTGGACGGCTATTTAGGCTACAATCAGATTTTGGTCTAAGAATCCGATCAACATAAGACAACGTTTACTACAAAGTGGGGTACCTATGCTTATTACAAAATGCCTTTTAGTCTAACTAATGCAGGTGAAACTTTTCAGAGAACCATAGATATAGCATTTTTAGGTTTCTTTAGATAGTTTGTTTTGGTCTATTTAGATGATATCACATTGTTTTCAAAGCATGTAAAAGACCATTTTAATCACCTTGAGCAAGTATTTCAAAAATTTAGGGAATATGCTATTTCCCTAAATCCAAATAAATGTGTATTTTCCATAGACTAGGGAAAATTGGTTCAACACATTGTTTCAAAGGATGGCTTGGTCATTGATCCCGTAAGAGTAAAATCCATCTTGGCCATCCCATTTCCCAACCACAAGAAAGGATTACAAAGTTTCTTGGGTATACTTAACTTTGTGAGGAGGCTCATTCCAAATATTTCCACTTTGGTAAAGCCTCTTACTTCTACGCTTAAGAAAAATATCGTTTTCAAATGGACCAATGAGGGTAATGATATCTTTGAAGCTATCAAACAAGAATTTTCTCAAGATCCTGCCCTTTTCAATCCTAACTATGACAGGGATTTTTTTCTTTAGACCATTGGAGGTGAATCAAGTATATCAGTTGTTTTAACTCAACTAAATAAAGAAAATCTGAAGTAGCCCATTGCTTTCTTTAGTGAAGGGCTCAAATATTATGAGGTCAAGTATAGCTACATTGAAAAGAAAGATATTGCTACTCTAAGAGAATTGAAAAGGTTTAGACACATGTTTCCTAATAAAAAGATATAGCTAATGGTGCCCAATGTCATCATTAAAGAGTTCCTACTGAGTAGAGATATATCAATGAAAAAAGGGCTAGTTGGATTAGAAAGGTGATAGAGTAAGATGTTGACATCAAAATCACCAAGCTAGTGAGAGGCAAAGGGATGTGTTAGCAACTTGTGTCAACATTTGAGACTCCTATAGAGGTTGCCCTTGTGCTACAAGAACAACAAGCATCAAATACAAACATACAAAGTAGCAAGGTGCAAGATATGACTATGTTTTTCGTAGAGGGGAGATATCCTATAGGTCTAGCTAGGGAAAAAATGAGAAATTTTAGATTACAGTCCATTCCCTATGTCATGGTGGATGGAATGCTCTTTATAATGGACTTTAATGGAGTCCTATTAAGATGCATAGGGATTGATTAGGTTAGTAGAATGCTAAAAGAATTCCATGATGGCTCTTCCAGTGGTCAATTTTCTGCAAGGACTACTGCTACAAAGATTATGAGGGTTTGTTATTATTGAACAAATTTGTTCAATGAAGTTGACAAAGGGGTGAGAAATTGTAAAAAATGTGCTTTATTTTTTGAAAAGAAAAGGTTGGTTTTCCTCCATCTTCACCCCATTCAAGTTGATCAACCATTTATATAGTGGGGTTTGGATTTTATTAGCATGGTAAATCCACCATCAAGTGTTGGACATAAGTGGATTTTAATAGCCACATATTACTTTACAAGGTGGATGGAGGTAGTTTCTTTGAAGGATGCCACCGATGCTTCAATTTTAGAATTCCTTGATGTAATTGTTACTTCATTTGAAACTCCACCATTATTTTTGATAATTTGCTAAGGAATTTAATAGCACTTAGATCCAAGATTGGGAATGAAGCATGGAATTTTCTTGAAGATCTCATCTAATTACTATCCTTATAGTAATGGCTTGGTTGAGTCTTCAAACAAAAATCTAATCAGAATTATCAAAAGGACCATTGAAGAAAACCAAAGGATATAGCATAGTAAGTTAAAGGCAACCCTTTCAGTTGATAGAATTACTCCCAAAAGAGAAATTGGTAATTCTCCTTTCATGCTAGCTTGTGGGAGGGAAGAAATGTTACCATTTTCATTGGATTTTACTTCTCTTGAGTTAGCACATCAGCTAAAGTTAGAAGAAAATGATGTTATAACAGTAAGGGTGGTTGAGCTTTTGGAGTTGGAAGAGACAAGGAACAAGTCCATGCAAGTCATAGAAGCACATCAAGTGCATGTCAAAGGAAATTTTGACAAGAGAGAAGTTCATAGAGTTTTCCAAGAGGGAGATCTAGTGCTAAAATGGGATGTTGATAAAGCCAAGGATGGAAGAAATTCTAAGTTTGATGCCACATGTGGAGTGGTCCATACATCATCACCAATTGCAAGGAGGCTAATGCATTTAATCTTTCTAAGTTGAACGATGAGATTCTTCCAATTTCAATTAATGGGTTTCATGTCAAACCTTATTTTTTGATATTTTTGGATTTTTCATGTATATATTGTAAATGTTTTGCTTTCCATGAAGTGCTTTGAAAATTTTGCATTCTCCCTAAGGGAATGTACATTCCTAGTTTCCATGCTTTCCTTCAAGTGCAACTACACATGCTTTTTTTTTCTGAGTAGGCCCAACTGTTAAAGTTTTACCCTCATGATCCCATGCTGAATAGATTGATAAGGCTTCTAGACTCCGTGATTAATAGGAAATCATCCTAGAAATCACCAAAATGTTTTCATTTCATGCCCCCTTTGATGACCCATCATTTATAACCAGTTTGAGTGATCCTACATGGGCCATCTTATATTCCTAAAATTGATTTAGTCCCACATTTAAATCAAGGTTTCATCTGATCACTTACTTACTTACCTAAACATGATTTATTCATCATTTCACCCCTCCTCTTCCTTCCCTTTTTTCCCCAAGTATTTTGGGTTTTGTCCTCCAGGCTTACCATTTACCTTCTACTGATCCCTCAAGGTAAGTCTCCATCCTTATCCACCACCTGGGGCTCAATAAGTTTTGATTTGGCTAACTCTTTTGTCTTGTTAGACTTTGGCCTTTGACCTTCCCTCTTTCCTCTTCCATCCTTTCCATTTATTCTATCGACCTTCGACCTTCACTCTTTTCCCTTGCTAATTACCTCTTATCTTTGGAAGTAAGAAGTAAGTATTCCCTCCAACCTCTAAAATTTTGCTCTTTTAGCTTTCGGTCATTGCCTAAGGTTCCTTCAGAATGTCGAAGGGATATCTTCTTTACTCTTTTTGACATATTCTTGTCTCCTCAATGGTTTCCCTTTCAAAATTTGACTAATTGCCAAAATTTTGGAAATCATCCTTCAGCCTTCACTCTTCACCCTTGCACATTACCTCTTACCTTTAGAAATAAGAGGTAAGGATTCCCTCTGACCTCTGAAAGTTTTCTTTTCCAGACTTCGGTCATCACCTAAGGTTCCTTCATAATTTTGAAGGGATCTCTTCTTCACTCTTTCTAACAACTTCTTGTCTTTCTGATGGCTTCCCTTTCAAAATTTGACTATGTCAAAATTTTAGAAGTCATCCTTCGGCCTTCTCTATTACCTCTTACCTATCCTTAGTAAGAGGTAACCCTCCTCTCCAATCCCTGACCTTTTCTTCCTTCACTGTGGTTTCCTCCACCTTCTTCCAAGTACGTCTAATAAGCATCAGGTCTGACACCCAATCTCTAAGGCTGTATCAAAGTGAAAATGTTACATCAATGGGATAGTAAGGATGGTCCCTTCTAAATCCCAAGGCAACATCAGTGAGACTTGGAATTATCAGAGCAAGCTGAGAGATGGTCCATTTGACATAGTGAGGTTCGGGAAATGATCTTGGTGGGACCTAGTAGAGATTGGTGACAACAATGGATGGTAAGTGCTCAAGTGACATGTGTCTTTGTCAGCCCGCATCTTTTTTAGTTAGTATTAGAATAAAGTACGCATATCTGTGAGACCCTAATGTACCTCATTCTAATATGTTGGTGTGTCCCTAATGGTTTAAATAACCAAAGATAAAATTAGAGGAGCACGATATCGAAGTGAAACTGTGACATCAGTAGGATGAAGGTTGTAGTCCCTTCAACATTCTATGGGGAATCTTCATCAAAGAGGGGAACATATTGATGAGACTAAGAGGTTGATCCCCTCAACACATTGAGGTCCTAGTGATGGTTTTTTCATGCTTATCTAGGCGACGCCATTAATACGTAGCTACTCCCAGTAACTGAATCTCTTTCTTTTGTACTTTGAGGATGAATTTAATGCCTTTTTATGAATTCTCCAAGTGATTTGGTGGTAGCCATGCTCATTCATTGCTGATAATCATCCTCTTTGACCTTTCCCATACCCATTTCATATATTTTATGAGGAATTTGAACCACTTTTCTTGCAAATCCTCATGGAAAAATGGATGGCGTGCAAGTTTATTCCTCTCTAGGCTCCTTCTAAAGTGATTCTCCATGGCAGGTATGGTGTCCATGGCTCTTCTTGGCATGGAGTTTTGGGAATGGATTTCTTGAATAGATCTTTGGTTTTCTGTAATCAGATTTGTAACCCTAGCTGGGTTAGGGTAAGTTATTGGTCATATGACTTATGCTTGAACTATTAAAGAAACACTTGTATATTTTCTCAGGGTTCTTCCTTTGGCCTCTCTAGGGAATTTTCTATTGTAGACACTGCATTCTCACACTCTTTCATTGTAAAGATTGCTTCTAATATTTTATATATTATAAATTTCATTTATCATCATTGTTATTTCTTGCATGTTTGTCTAAAGTCTATTTACCTTCATGTTTTAATGTATGTTTTAGTTTTTTTGTTGATCTATTATGTTGTTTAGAAGCAAGAATAAACACATTTATAATCTTCATGCATCACCTTCCTTTCATTTCATGTTGTCCTTCTACCTCTTTTCACTTGTGATTTGTTAGATTAGGGTAGTTATAGGGTTTTCATTGTGTTGGGTTAGACCAACACAATTGCACTTAGTTCAAAAGAGGAATTCAGCCTTATTTAGAGATTCAACCTCATTTGCACAAGGTCCCATAACCTCGAGGTTGTTTCCATTTCTTCATTAGAATGCTGAACTCTTGTTCAGTAGGGTGTAGTTTTATGTGACAGGATGAACACTAAACTCTTGTTCAGTAGGGTCCAATTTTATGTGACATGTTCTATTCATCTTCAACACAACTCCATTTTATTAGTGTATGGAGTTGTCATGTTCCTTTCAATCATATGGTCCTTACAAATCCTATCAAGTTATGTGAAATAAATTCACCATTTTTATCTTTCCTTAAGAATTTGATTTTTCTATCAGTCTAGTTTTTCAATCAAGGATTCATTAAACTGACTAAAAACTTCAAATGTACTTCTAAGGAAATACATAAATTTCCTTCTAGGATATTAATCTATGAATGAGATAAAGTACATAGATCTAGACAATGAAGGAACATTAATTGGACTAAACACATCAAAATTCACATAATCCAAAACCCCAAAATCTTTATGCTCAAACAAGAATAAAAGGAAACATGGTGCTATTTTCCATGTATACAATTTTTCACAAAAGTCAAACTCAAGATTACAATAATCAAGGCCTTCAAGAAGGCTCTTATATTTTAGGGCTCTAAGACCCTTCACACCATTATGGCCAAGCCTTTGGTGCCACAACATTTTTTTCTCTATTGGGAGCATCATCTCTAAAGCATTAGCACCCTTAGGTACCCAAAAAGAAAGACCATCAAATGTAGATACCACATTATTCTTCTCTACTCAATCTGATGGTGAGGATGAAGAATCCAAAGTTCATTTCTTTTACTTCACAAATACTATTGCACTAAATTGTGCATGCATCCAACTTTTACAAGGTTCCAATCCTAACAACCTTAGCAAGCTTCGTAGAACCTCTAGTCATCTTGCATCCACTACTTGAGAAAACAACTTGCACTCCTACATCACCCAACTTACTCCATAAGAGTAGGTTTTGTGTCAAACCAGGTACATGTGGAACACCATCAATCCCCTTCACTCTAACATCAAGGAATTGCATTCTAAATTTTGCAATGCCAATAATCTTCAATTGAGAGTCATCATAAAAATACACCTTCCAACTGTCATATTCTTCGTACTTGGAGAGCCAACCTTTGTGAGAGGCACCTGAGTCAATCAACCACACATCTTATGATGCATGCATTTCTAAGGTTGTGACAAATGCATCCGCATCTTCATGAGAGTATTCAAAATTAGATTTAATTTTCTTCTTTTTATCCTCTTTACAATATTTCCAAAAAAGTCAAGATTTACTATAGTTCCAACATATATCCTTGGAATTTTTACTAGGATACTTGGACTTAGAATTCTTGTCCTTTTTCTAGCCTTTCCCTTTTGATCTACCACAAATAGACATGGCCTCCTTGGCCATCTCAAAATAATTCATTTGCATCTCCTTAGATAACAGTGAAGTAACCATGTCTTCAATCTTGAAAAAGGTTTTTGTTCTTCCAATAGCCATCAGTAGGTGGTCCCATGAGTTCGAAAGAGAACATAGTAGAAGCACACAATGGTCGTCTTCTTCAATCTTCACACCAACAAAACCTAGTTGAACAACTAGAATATTGAATGGGTTCATGTGATTAGAAATTGATCCTCATTCCTCCATCCTTAGAGAATTCAATTTACTTCTCAATAATAACTCATTTACTAAGGATTTCCCTTGATAAATGTCACCAAGCTTTTTCCAGAGAGTAGTTGTAGTCTTCTCCTCATGGACATTCAAGAGCACAAAATTAGCCAAAAAAAGTTTTATTAGACCCTTGGCATTCTGATCTTATAGATCCCAATCCCCTTGAGAGGTTGTTGTTAGTTTTGTGTTGGTTATTACACCCTATAGATTGCTATCTATGAGTATATCCTCCATTTTGAGTTTCTAGAACTCAAAATTTCTACCATTGAATTTCTCCATCTCTATTCTCCTAGATGTGCTTATCATCTTATAAGTACAAACAAGATTACAAAATTATCTTTGCAAGAATTCCCATTGAATTTAGATAAGTTAAAAAAAAACCCTTCTAAGCCCCCAAGGATAACAAATATGGCTAGGCTCTAATACCAACTGAAAGGAAAACCAAGTGTGGAAACACTTCCCTAATTCAAATCAATTAGGAGAGGGGTTACACAACTTTTTTTCAAATCTTTAACTTTTATAGTTTGCATTAAAGCTTGCACATGCATTAAGTTAAATTCAAATTTAAATATATAGACTAAAAAACACATATTTTATGTGGGAAACTATTTTTAGGGAAAAAAACACCAAAGCACAAATCAATTGTATTCCAAAAAAAAGATATTACAATATAATATTAAAAGTGTATGCTCTTGTAGGTGTTAATTCACTATGATACAAATTCTAGAGTGAATTCAGTAGCATAAGGGCATATCAAAAAATTACTATCAAGATCTCAAAACAAATACACTAGGGAGTCAATAAATACTTCTCATACATGGGCATTGATTTTTTCCATGTTTAAATCTCCCAATCTCTACATGCATGGAAATTAAAACCAAGAACATGCACAAGTCCCAAGTGACATGATTAAAAACCTATCAAAAATTCACGCGCATGCACCAACATGCAAAAACATGTAAGAATATACAATTCTTGTAGCTCCAAAAAATCAAGCAACCTAACATGTTAGGTGTCCCATAGAAAAAATCAGCTTTACTACAAAAATATAACTTACCCACAACTCCTAATCACTTTGAGTGACAATAGAGTCCCTATTAACCATGTTTCCCTTCAAAGCTTCAATAAAAAAGTAAAACTAATTCCACATGGCATTATGGTACCCCTCCTAGAAGTTTTCACAATTGCGAATGCTCAATTGAGTGTCCAAGTAACAAGTATCCCATTCCCTTGCTTTCACTTTTCTAAAGAGATAAGCACTCACACAAGTGGATCCCACCAATACTTGCTTCCAAAACAAACTACCTCATGTCAAAATGGTGTCCTTTTTGATGTCTAAATAATTTCCTTTTCCCAATGGAGCACCCATGTGACATGTGTCACAATTTTTCCTTTTCACACCTTGCATGTAGGATGCCAACTCCCTGTTGGGTCCCAGAAAGTGACTTAGAAATTTGGAAAAAAATGTTATTGCATTTAATAAATTAAATCAGTTCTAGTTGGGAAAAAATAATTAATAAATTAATCAAGGGACTCACTAAGGTTGAGACACCCTAATTCCAATAGGTTTCTTCTTTATATTTTCCTAAAGAGATGTCTATTATTCTCCTATCGTCCGCAAAAAAAAATTCTTCCTTGCTTGCATCTATCACTCCACGTGAATCTTCAAACCATATTAGTCTTAGAAGTGCATCAAAGTAATCAAATTTTTCCTTGATTATGACTACCTAAAAAATATAAAATCTATTTTATTCCTTTGACATTTACTTCCACTTGTCTCCAAGTGCCTAAGGTTTTCATCCCAAATCCATCTGCCAGACTAATGTTGTCTAGGGTGGGTTCTAGTGTGGGTCTTCCTAGATATTCCCATATTCTTATTGAGATTATATTTACATCTTCCCTTAAATCAACCATTACCCTAAAAATCTTCCTATCATGAATCTAGAGGTTAATCATGATTGGTCAATTTTTCCAATACTTCCCTACCATCTTGACTTGCAAAATGGATTTCTTATTCTAATATTTACTGATTTGTTTTAATTTTATGAGTAGGTCATGTTGTCCTACCATTAGTGCCAACTATTTTACTATTCTTACTTGTTGTTCTGAAAATAATCATTTTGTTGTTTTTCCTTTCATTTTTCCTATTCAATGATTTTACTAGCCTATTATAGGATTTGATCATGTTGTTGTTTGGTGGGGTGGAATTTATCTTCCCCCTTTAAGATTTCTTCTATTTTTATCACTTCTTTTCTTCCATTATTGATAGCTTGTCTAGTGACTACTGTCACTTTACTATTTTCCTTTTTTTGTTCTATGTGGTACTCTTCCCATGTACTACTTTCTTCTATAGTGTATCCTTCGTCCCTTCCTACCTTGCAACACCTCCTTGTTTCCTCTTCTAGGTTCTTGGGAAGATTTTAGAGGAACCTTTACCCTTTGTTTGAATTTAAATTTTGTGAATCATCATTTTAGGCCTATGGTGTTGAATTTTTATAATATTGATGTGCCTTACCATAATTGAAGGCATCATGATCTTCCTAGCCATATAATCCACATTGTTTTGTTTTCTCACCTAAACAATCAATTGTACAGTATCCAATTTTTTTGCAATTGAAGCATGTCACATCTTCTCTCCTTCCTCTTCCTTGGCCTCAACCTCTACCTCCCTAGACTAGACCATTGTTATTGTATGGTTATAAATTATGAATGGTGTTTACACTCCTCTGGTTCTTCTACCATGGTGGTACTTTGTACCCATTATCCTATGCATATAGTTTTCTTTTTGTCAATCCTTTTACATATTCTAGTGTATCTTGGTCTTTATTTCTTATTGTGGTAGAGTCTTATATTAACCAAAATAGTTCTAATGACATTATTTAGTGTTGTGGTCATCCCACTCTCCACAAACCCTATAGTAAACTGAATTCACCTTTTTGGATACTATATAGAGGTCTACCCATAACATATTTTATTTCTTCCCCCCTACTTCATTAGGACATTCATTTCTAATATGACCTCTTCCATGGTAGGTACACCATATGTTAGGTTTAGGTGTATATATTTCTTTTTTCCAATGATATCTTGTTGGATTCTTCACTATTTTATGCCTAGTCTAAGTTTCTCCAATTCCTTCTTTTCTCTCTCTATCTTGTTTACACCATGACATGTTCTCAATCTAGTATGCAAATGTAAGTAATTCTGAATATTTGTTGAAATTTTATTCATCAAGTGTTATTCTTATTTCTAGTAGGATTCTAAAGATGAACCATTCAATCTTTTGTTTGTTACTTTAAAGATTTTTCCATTCGTGTAGTGAGATACGTGAATATTTTATCAAATTCTTTGATCATTTCATCTTCCTATTGCATTAGTTTTGAAAGTTTACTTACTCCTTCTGTAAGTAAATCTAGGGTAGCAAAATTTTATAGGAATTCATGTTTTACTATTTCCTAATATTTATTATGGTTAGGATAGTTTTCTAATAACACTTTAATATTTCTTCTCAAATTGATCCAATAAAGTCAAATAGTTTTATGTGTTCCCTGGTTAGTTGTTGTATTTTCCATAGAGACTCTAGGATGAACACATGTTCAGTTGCTCTAGTTGTGTCTTATCCAAACATGGGAAATTTCATAGTGGTGTTCATGATCGGTTCTTCTTTTGAGTAACTATCTGCATATCCTATATTAAAACTATATCCACTCTGTATGTCTATATTGTCTTCCTTGTCCTTTTGTTCACTCATGTTTTATTATCCTAGATATTTTTCTACTTCCTTTACTAAAATCCTTCTTGATTTTACTAATATTAGTGGTGACATCTGGTTTAGGGGTTGTATTTGTTCAAAGCTTCTTTTCATTCTTGGGGATATCCATTTTCTTTATTTTGTATTACACCTTTGCTTCTAACGAAGTCCATGAGCACATTGTATCATTGAAATCCATGAGAAAATAATGATACAGTTTTGAAAACTTATAAATGAGGAGGAAAATCACATGAGTGATGAAAATAATGGTATTAAGAAGATAATTAAGGGATTCCATTCAACACATCTTAATGCCTTAGTTTTATGTAAACTACACAATACATTATCCCAAGGCTATTGTATCACCATAATAGACATAGTTACTAATATGGTCACCACAATCATGATTGTCTTTGATCTTAGAAACATTATTATCACATGTGTTATATGGATCTTCATAAGTCAAAATCATCAAGACAACAATTAAATTTCAATAAATATACAAATTATAGTGGAACTATTATAACTTCCTATCTTATTAATGAGAAATTTCCATCATCAATACTAATGTAAATCATGGCACTTGGGGCCTTGCTACCCTCAAGCTCTTACAATGACCTCCAGATATATTGATAATTACCATTACCTCAATGACTATTTTTGGTAAGAAGAATGGGGAAGTATAGTTCAGAGATTTGTACTTCAAGACCTCTTGTGTAGTTAGTTTATACCCAAGTAGATAGAGTAAGAGAAATAATAATTTATGGTTCAATTATTAAGATGAACATATAATAGCTACTATGTTAACAACATAAGAGTCATTCATCCAATTATAAAACATGCATAGATATGCCCTTATATCTCCCTATATTATACTATAACCATATACAAACTAACAGGTATTAGTCTTTGCTTATATATATATATATATATATAATTTACATTTACATATATGCTCTCTCATGAAGTGACACGACTCATTATATGTAATATATATTCCTCCTTCGATAAATCCTTTGCAATAGCCTACAGTAAGATTTTTTTTGGCCCTTGACTTGCTAACAACTACCATAAATGAGAGAAATATTATCATGATGAATTCCATGCACCTAGTCATACATAGGAAAATAATATCTCTAGTAATAATCCAATACCATTGAAGCATTGTCATCAACATTAGAATATTCCATTCATAAAGATGGGAGAATCTATTTAAATATAGAATCTTGTCAAACATATAAATCGGATTCTCATCAAGGAACGAGATAGTCATTAAAACATGAGACATTTGCATAGTTATTACTTAACTTTATTATGTAATCATAAATAATTATCCTAAAAGACTAATAAACTATGGTTGTAAGGATATTCACACCAATATTTTGATAATAATTTTTTTACCTATAAGCCCTGATATTTTTATCAAGCCATGGGCACTATAATGCTCCATTCTAATAATTAATTTAGGGTAATAATTTTGTCTTAAATACCAAAGTACTATTAATTCAATCGATATAGTGAAAGTGTCATCGAAGAAATGGTGTCATAAAAAAAATTGACAATCAAGGAGGGTTGTCCTATATGTAAAATATTATTACCTACATAAGAAGACAATCTTCAACATTTAAAGGGACTTCGGAAACCACACTAGATTTAAGTTTAATCACATTTCAAATCAAAATAATAGCTACACCATAATGATGATAATTGGTTGTCCAAATACTTCAAATAAAATAAAGGGGCTCCCTCTAAGGTAGAAGAGAGTTGTATTTATTTTGTTATGAAAGATGACCAACATTCAAAGATTGTTCACTAATTATATCCTACCATAATAGGTAGAGGGTTGATTATGTACAAGGTTATCAATTTTGATATTGTTCCGAGTAACTAAGAAGATAATCATATAACAATTAGACACTATCATGTATGTGTAGATGCTCCTAGTTAGTGAGCCAATCAATTGCATGCCATTGTATTATATACTTGATCACCTGTTAAATTGATTTGTGATGTCCCATCCTGACAATCAAAACAAAAAACTATACAAAATAGACAAGGGTAATTGTGAGCCCTCCTCTCTCATTTCTTGCTAATCATTTAACATCTTTAAATTTACTTGATGTGTTCCTCACCATTTTATTCTCTTTCTCCACTACCTCCAACTTGTGTAGATTAACAAAATCAATTCAATTAAATGTCCATGTTATCAAAGTCTTTAAGAAATACCTCAAATTTATATATGCCTTCTAAGCATCTAATTTTATGAAGCCAACACCATAGTCTAGATTGTCAAATACTTAAAAAAACAAAACCAAATATTTCTTTCTAGAAACTACAAATAAAATATTGTTCCTTCATTATTAGTGTAGGTGTGACACAGTGAACATTATTATAGTGGGAGTCTTTTTTTGAAATCACTTCATTTAGCATAATCAATGATCTCCACAAAAGCCATTTTTCTATTTAAAATTATGGAAACAACTTGCATATCTCACAATAATTTCTCTTGCAACAATCTTGCAAGTAAATTTCATTATAGTGCGATAATCAATATATATTGAAGGTTCTTAACAACTAGAATAGTTGTTTAGGGGTGCACCTAATGGAGCAAAAGCAATTGCCAAATTTTCACTATGGTGGTAAAGTTATTTTTCCTCCCTTTCCACATCACTATATAAATATCTATAATCCAGGGAATCCCTGTTTTCCTTCATCTCCCAAGCCAATCTCTCCAACTTTGCTTAAATCTCCCGTGTTTGGGGATGCAATCTATCCAATACAGAAAAAGAACACACCATTTTATGGCTTTCAATCCAACTACATCCAAGGACCTTTTCTATTCCTTTTTTACTTATCAATCTCCTTACAATTTGAACCTCACATCACCTACCCACATCTGCATAGATGCCTGGGTGAAGAACATAAGTCACAACTTTTTTAGGATCCAAATAAAAAACATAATCACTGTAAATACTCCTAAACCTATATCCATATGTGATCTCCAACCCCAAGCACCAAGAAAACAAATCCATTCAACCACCATATTTTTAATTGGTATCTTAATGATAAAGTTTAGGGTGTCCTCAAGATACTCAACACAAGCAAAAAGCTCAACCATACACACAATGATCAATTGTAGGTGTAATGCAATAAGGGTAACTTGTGCAATTAAAGTGTGTACAAATCTCGTCCACTAAACATGAATGATTCATGCACACAGAACACAAATACAAAAAAAAATTATAATGTTAGGATATGTTCCAAAGTGCTTCATTAATCAAAACATTTTGAGAGAATCCTTGCAAAATCCATTTTGTACATATCCTGCAAACATCGCATTCCATGAGATAACATTTCCTTGAGGCATTTTGTTAAACAGTTGACAAGCCTCATCTATGCTTCCATATTTTGCATACATGTCTACCAGAGCATTAAAAATCCCCATTCATGCATGTCCATACCGTGTTCAAAAGCTCCTATTTTGGAACAAGATGGAAGAATGTTGGCTTTACAACTACCAATTTCATTTTCTTTGGAAATTTCTAAATCTTTGCCAACAAACACATTTTGTTCATATCCTGCAATCATGGCATTCCATGGGACCAAGTTTCTTTGAGGCACATTGTCAAATAGTTGGTGTGCCTTGTCTATGCTTCAACATTTTGCATACATGTTTACCAGAGTAGTTGCAACTACAACATCTGATGAAATTCCTCCATCATTTATGTTTTGATGGATGTCCATACCCTGTTCCAAAGCTCCCATTCGGCACAGGCTGTGGCAATTGCAGTTGCTTGAAAGCTACAAAAGCCTTTTCAACAAATCAATTTTTTGAATATCCTGCAATCAAGGCATTCCAGGAGAACACATTTCTTGGAATGATTCTATCAAACAGTTCACATGCCTTGTATATGCTTCCACATTTTGGATACATGTCTACCAGGGCAGCTGCAGCTGAAACATCTGACAAAATTCCTCTTTCCTTTACGCTATGATAGATGTCCATGCCCCGTTCCAAAGATCCATTTTGGCACAGGCAGGGATGATGCTGGCAAAGATTGCGGAATATGGCTTTATACCTGCGAATTACATTTGATTGAATGTTTCTAAATCCTTCTCGACAAACACAATTTGTGCATATCCTGCAATTATGGCTCTGATGTTCGATCCAGTCAAAGAAATCCTCTTGTTTCTCCTTTAATGGATTGGGCAGGAGATTGCAGATTCAAATTTGAAATTCAAAACTTATCGATCACAGTTTCATTAACAATGAGTGTGACAATGCACGTCCAATCTTCCACAGCATGGAAACATGAGTTTAAATTTGATTTGGTTTATGTGCTAGGCTGCTAATTGTGTGACAAATCGAATGGATTAAAGAGGCCCCACATCAACCACCTGAACGGTCAACGCTCACAGAGTGCTTGGCTATTATAACCAAGGGAGTAGAAATATTTCTCTATCTTAGCCCAAGGCATTTCCCATCAAGCGCCGGGTAACAAAGTAATTAAATTTATAGAAAGATATGGGTCGGTGTATCCGAGGAGGACAGTGTGTTCTGTTGTAATCTAGGGACACTGACGAAGTTCAGTTGCCCAAGAAATACGTACTAGGTTCGAATCTTCAGACCATTTAATTGAATAAATAAAATAAATTCGAATTTGTCCGTTCTGCCCGTCGACTAGTAAATAAAAATGATCCGAATATGTCCGTCCGATGAAATTCAATTTAAAATAACAGACATGATGCGAGTGGTGGCCAACTCGGAATCAACGTACGTTTTGCTCCCACTCTAAGCGAATCTCGTCCATTAACAACATCGCCCTTCTTATTTGTATACAATCTATGGCATATGCCGGCTCTTTCTGCTGAGTAGTTTTAGTCTGAGTGATTAGTACCGATCGTATTGAAGCAAAAGCATATATTTCTATATAAACTGAAAACCCCTTTAATCCTTCAAGTTCTCCGAAGCCTTCCATTTCCTGGTGTCTTTTGAGTAATACAATGGATCTCGTAATATCTAAGTTTTTCATAGAATCTCAACAGTCTGGATCTCTGTTGCTTATTGTTTCCACTGCAGCTGCCTTAGCATTATTTCTTCTTATATCGAAAACTGTGAGGTATGGAAGAGGGAAGAACATACCTCCTGGAAGTGTAGGCCTGCCTGTAATTGGGGAGACCCTTCAATTTTTGAGATCATATAGAGCCAACCAACACAAGGAATGGATAGAAGGAAAGGTTGCAATATATGGCCCTGTATTCAAGACCTCCTTAATGGGCTCCCCCACAGTTGTCCTCACTGGCCAAGCTGGCAACCGCTTTCTCTTCCAGATTGACTACAACACCATAATTACAAAGCAGCCCAAATCTGTCTCAAGGATTGTGGGGAGGACCAACATTCTTGAACTTTGCGGAGATGATCACAAAAGGATGAGAGGCGCTCTCATGCATTTCCTTAAGCCAGATGCCTTGCAGAAATTTGTGGGTAAAACAGATGCGCTTATCAGACAACATTTTGCCGAGTGTTGGGAAGGAAAGGACAGTATTAATGTGTGGCCATTGATGAAGAAGCTTACATTCCAATCTGCCTGTTATTTGCTTTGCAGTTTGAATGACACCAATGAGAGGGAAGCGCTTCGCACGGATTTTCTAACAGCCATGAAGGGTATGTGGTCTCTTCCGTTGAACTTACCAGGGATGACTTTTAGCAGGAGCTTAAAGGCTCGTCATAGGATTATAAATCGTTTATCTTCATTGCTGGACGTGAGGAGGAGGGAACTGCAACAAGGAAAGGCTTCTCCTCGCCAAGATTTGTTGTCATGTTTGCTTAGTATGGAGGATGATAGTAATAATAAAGCACTTACAGATGAGGAGATCATGGATAATATAATAGCCCTCATGATAGCCGGCCATGACACTACAGCTGTTCTTCTAACTCATCTTGTTAGAAGGCTTGCCCTGCATCCAACTATCTACCAAAAAGTTCTTGATGGTATAGTTTTCTGCTGACATCCTTTGATTCTATAAATTTAATTGTTTCTCAATGTGATAAGAACATGAATTTGGTTTAAAAGATATTGTTATGTGGAATCTGCTAAAGATAAATAAAATCGTGTTTTTCAATAGTATGGGTTAGTTAAATTTATCGTCAGCAATTTATCATCAGTAATTTACAGTTAACAATTGATTGTCGTGACATATTCATTATGTATACAATTCACCACCAGCAATTCATCATCATGGTATGTTCACCGCATATACCTTTTTTATGCATTCAACAAAATCTCTATACCTTTTTTATGCATTCGACAAAAATCTCTGTACTTTTTCTTTTTTGGGTGCTCTCGGTGACTTAAATACTGAAAATTCTATATGTGGTGAATATACCACAACGATGAATTGCTGGAAGGGAATTACATACACGATGAATATATCACGACGATGAATTGCTGACGATGAGTTTTCCTAAAACCCAATAACAATTCAGAAGATAGACAGATCTTTTGTTGGGCTATATTTGTTTTGCATTGATATTCAGTTCTGCCAAATTTCTGAATCTGGGTGTGATTTTTCAATTACAGAAAAAGTTTGATGATGGTGTTATCTAATTATAAACTGCTGTTGGTTGTATTATTGCAGAGCAAATGAAGATTGCAGCGGAGAAACAACCAAACGAGGGACTTGCATGGGAAGACACGCAAAAGATGAAATACACTTGGAAGGTGGCACAAGAAACCTCACGCCTGACGCCGCCACTTTTTGGAGGTTTCCGAAAGGCAATCAAAGATGTTGAATATGGAGGTTACACTATTCCCAAAGGCTGGCAGGTATTTAAAATGATGATATTAATAATGTTTATATAGGTTTTTGGATTGAAGTTTGTCGTACATTTAACCCTTCTTAAACGTCTTCGAACAGTTATTTTGGGTGACTAGTAGTACTCACATGGATGATGAAATCTTTAAGGATGCTAAAGCTTTTGATCCAGCACATTTTGAGAGCTCTATTCCCCCTTATAGTTATACAACATTCGGAGGAGGACCTCGGATCTGTCCCGGATATGATTTTGCCAAAATGGAGGTGATAATATTTGTGCATCATCTTGTTTGCAAATACAAGTGGTCATTGGTAATGCCTGATGAAAAGATAATTTGTGATCCTGTGCCTATCCCTGCTATGGGGTCGCCAATAAAACTTCATCCAAAGGAGGACATTAAAATTTAAGTTTACGTATGGATGTTAAGGAAAATTCAGTAGACCCTTCCACTAAAATCCACAATAAGTTTAGAATATTGGTGGAATATTTTGAAAGAATCTTTGTTGACATTTCTTGTCATTGTTTTATCTAGTTTATAATGATAATCTAATTTATATTTTAGTTTTACAAGTGTTAATAATGATTAATATTTGTTTGTTATTTGTTGTTGTAGTTAATGGTGTGGTTGTTGGCTGGCCTTTTCACACATCAACTTGGATAAGTTAGAAAACTTCTTGTACCTTTCATAAAAATGAGATAAAACATTTCAAAGCGTTTGGCTGACTACATCCTACTAATGCTTGGACAACCCAATGATTGATAGTTTCATTTTTCTAAAAAAGACATATTCAACTAAAACGTTATAACACATATTTTTTATCCAAAAATGAGGTCACATTAAGAAAGAAAATTTAAAAAGTAAACATAAATAATACAAGATTTTCCTTGAACATTTATCTAGCACATTCATTTTTAAACACTTTAAGGAAAAAACATACAACAAAATAGAGTAAAGGATTCTAATATAAGACACACATATTTAACTAGTAGTACAACAACAAAGACTACAAATACCTAGATTAATCCCACTCTACCTAACTTCATAGAAAGTGCAAAAAATGAGAGGAATAGGAAGAGACAAATACACATGTACATTATCTTGATTTCATATATAATTTTTTGAGTAAGATAAATCAATAATAAAACCACTATTGGCTCAATTACTTGTAATATAATTAAAGATTGAAATGGTGTAATCATCAAGGTATAGCTTTGCTAATATAAAATAGAAACAAAACCCACACCAATGTTTCCCCATGGGGGTGCCTTGTGGTATAGACAAGTCTAGTCATGTTAAGGAACTAAGCTTGCTCCCATCTCTACTATGAGATGCTCCACGATTTTCCTCAAGTTTAATCTTGGGTACTATTAATGAAGTTGAGGTGCAAGCATTTCTCCTTGGACTTGGATTGGCTATATAGTCAATTCTTTCTCAATCTAACACTGAAAAAGATGGAAAATGGTTGCTTTATGGTTTAGGACATAGAACAACACATTTCACAATCATTCATTCAAGGGAAGCCCTAGAGATCTCAATCAAAAGTATGCAAAGGAGAAATAGATCTTGCAATAGGGTTGTCATAAGGTTTGATTATAAACTAAAGAGGGATTCACCACCAAGCTAGGGCTTGGAAAGACTAATGAAATGCAAGACCTAATTCTTAAATGTATTGTAATGTAGAACTTCACTAAATGACCTAAAAATGTATGTAAATCAGAACAAAAAGCTGAGAAAGGAAAGGTGTGCACCTAGAAACCTGAAGAGGACTAAATGAAGACTTGAAATGTTTAAAAAACTAAAATTAATGCTTGTTGGGACTCATACACCAGTTTGGACTATTTAGTCCCAAATTAGGTTTTCTTTGCAAGAAAAAAAATCTAACAGAGATATAACTAAAACTCTTGGAATCTGCAAATTTTCCTAAACTAGGACTCATACACAAGAACTGGCATATAAGTCCAGTTAGCATTTTCTAGAAATTCAAAGTTTGATTCTTCTCTTCAATGTCTACTATGTCCTTTCCACTCGACTTTTGAATTTGAAACTCTGATTTGCAACCTGTAGATGTCTTTCAATGATCTCCAATGCAAGGTAACAACTTTGAAAACTTTTGAACACTTGAAAACTTTCTCCAAACTTTCTCTTCAATGTTTCTTCAACCTCGATTTACAAATTAGACACTAAAGAGAGGGAAAACTATTGTTTTGTTAGTGGAAAGGGGTTTTCCTTGGTCAAACCCTGTTATGGTAATCAAACCATGAAATGAAATGAAATAGGAAAAGAGAATGGTGAATGAACAAAATATAATGTTGCAACTCACCAAACCCTAGCAATAAAGTGTTGCAAACATGTATGAAATGGCTCCAATGGATGTAGATCTTAACTCTTCCCTGAATGTTGTAGATCTTGAATTAAATGCTAGCTTGAATCATAAAACCCTACACCACAAATGTTAGCTCAAAAATAAACATGATGCATGATGACTTTGACATGATGCTTAATACTTGAATAATACTCTAAAACACCTGATAATCAGCTCTTGAAGACTCTTGAATGTTCTTGTGACCTCAAATTTTCTATAAGGATGCTCATTCAACTTGCTAGGTGATCTAATTCATGATTAGGTGAAAATGAGTGAAATAACCTTGTATTTATACTTATTTATGCCAAATTTCCCAAAATTACAACACTACAAGCCGACATTAGATCTAGGAGAATAAAATATCACCAAGAATTTGAATTAAACTTAATTTTGGGCCACAATAAACTCATCACTAGATGTGGTGTATGAGTCCCATTACACATAACTATGGAAATTTTTTTCAAAAATGCTTAGAATGATGCAAAACCTATATTGGGGTCCAAAAACCTAGGTGGGACTCATATGCCCAAGGTAGTGTATGAGTCCCAAATCACTAAATTTGGGCCACACAACCTAAAAACACATGAATTATGATTGGATCTTGGTTCACGTCAAGATTATCCTCTGAAAGATGCATTATTTAAGGCTTGTGGATGCAAAATAAGGCCAAATAAGGAATAAAGAAGCCTAATTATTTAATAAAATCCTAGAAAAGTGTGAAAAATGTGTTACAACACCTTACAAGACTCCAAATAAGGTACAATTAAGTTCATTTAGTTCACAAGGGCCCAAGACCTAATGTGAATATGTTAGAGATATTACAACACTAAATCAAGGCCATGTTAGAGAATACTTTTAAAAGCCTAGAAAAGTGTGAAAGTGTATTACAACACTTTACAAGACTCCAAATAAGGTACAATTAAGTTCATTTAGTTCACAAGGGCCCAAGACCTAATGTGAATATGTTAGACATATTACAACACTAAATCAAGGCCATGTTAGGGAGTACTTTTTCGTCCATTACAAAAACAAAGGGTGATGCTATGGTTTTGATAAATATGGTCAACAACAACTCAATCCATAATTAGAGGTCAAAAATAATTTTATGTAGAACATGAGAGCTTGTTGACTCCTTCCTTTTAATGTTTTCACTATTATTAATAAGAAAGTATGCTGGAAATTTTGTTATCTATTTTAACAATTGATTCATTTCATAATCAATTTGATTGTTTAACCATTTGAGAATTGGTAATAAATATTTTAAAAATTCAAACTAATGATGAGAAATTGGTAGCCTCATTTGATATTGGTAATGATTCATATTAAAACCAATTTTTTGTAATGATAAGTTTTGAGATAAGTGTATGAGGGAAAGTTTCAAGGGGCTTCAGATTCACAATAATTTCATGTGTCTCTCCATATCTTTGTTTTATCGTTATATATATTGTTGTAAGTAAGGACATTGTCAAACTAGTTAACTTTTAGGTTTTTCTAGCCTAAGTCCCGTTCACACTTATTAAGTCCTAACTTAACAAATTTGTACTTCCCCCCCCACCTTATGTGGTTGAAATATATGTACTCATCAGACACTGATCTCATGTGCATATGATGCATGTATCACACATGTCCTCTACACATGACACGTCACAAAAAATGTCATATTCATATGCAAGGTGGTTAGATTTTAAAACTACATTCTCATTCCACACCTTTCAATTGTAATGTAGACATTCTCATGTAATTAAAAGATTTTGAAGGTTGTCCATATTGTATAAATATATTAAATTACATTTTAAAATTAATATAAATCTATTGTAGTGGGACTTTCCTTTTTTCAAAGATCTATTTGGTTGTGAAGGTCAAATATCATACTCCAACATTGTATCAAAGACCTCAATTTATGAGTCACTTCTTAAATTAGGGACATTTTTAGAATAGTTCATTCATATAGTAGTTATAGTGGTTGAAGTGGATTTTTTAGTAGGTTTTATAGGAATTTTTTTGGTTTTTTCCAAACTTGGATTTTCTTGAAAAGTTTCAACTTTAGCTCTAGCTTTCTATAAAATCCTAGTCATTTTCTACCTAGCTCACTTATGGCTAGAGTTGCAAGATGACTTATGCATCCAATTCTATAATTTTAAATTAGTTTACATATCTAAAATTTGTAGTTGTTCATCTCTTTCCTAGGTTTTCAATCCCATTTTATGTAGACATTCAACTTTTCTTAATTTTTTTATAGGTTTTTGCTTGAGATTTTAGGGAACCACTAAGGATTTGACTATTTTAAACCATTTTTCCTATCACTACCAAACTCTTGATTCTATATTGTAACTCAAATGGCCATTTTGTTATCGTTTTCTTTCAATCTAGTAGTTACACATATGACTTCCTTAAAAACTATAAACCAAACCTAAAATTTGTATTTCACACTCGCATTAAAGATCATCTTGGAAACCTACACAAAATTTTACCTACAAAATAGCTTTGTGGTTTGACTGGATATTTCAATTCAAATTATGACTTGTAAAATTTGGCATTGAACTTCAAACTACAATTTAGTGCTAAACTTTGAACTCTCATTTAGTTTCATAGTCAAGCTGATAATTTGGTGTAGAACTTTGAACTTGTAAATTGACCGAACACTCTAACCTACAAATTGACTTTGAAGCCTAACCCACACATCAACTCTATACTTCAACCTACTTTGGCATTTAAAAAACCATTTTACATTTTGTATATATCTCCCTACTAAGACTTTTGAGCCATGACATCATTTATGCATTATAAAACCCAAATTCAACATTTGGGAATGAAACATATTTTCACTATTATCCTTAATTCAAACATTATTAATCCAAAGAACTTTTCACTATACATACTTTTTAAGACATTTTGTATTTCAAGAAACTCTACAACATTCTAGAAATTTGAAGTACTTTTATAACTTATAGTGGGTTTTTTTAATACCATTCTGGGATTTGTATTATTTATTATTTATTTTTCCTCTACAAATGGATCCAAACTTAACCCCATTTAATTACTATTACTAGAAACATAAAATTAAAATTCAATAAAAAAATTTGGTGTTATATAAGGGAACAATAGCAATGGAACCTAAACCATCATGAACTAGTAAAAAATAAAAAGGTATAATGGGTATGTGCAAGATCATCATGGAAAAAATAGGCACTTAAGTGGCGATAAAATTCAAAAAAATCAAAGTTAGGAAACTTGACGTAAAAAATTGAATAAGTTATCTATATTATTTCAAAAATATGTAAGAATAGAATCTATATAAAATTGAATGTATTTTCTAAACTACTAGGTTTATTTTAAAAAATATATACATTTGGTGAAAAATTGAAACTTCAATGTAGTAGCACTTTAATTTCAGGGAAAAAATAAGTAGGTGTATATCTAACCACCCTAACCACAATAAAATGATAATATTTTTTTATAATATCTTAGATATAAGTAGAGGACTTATGCCACGATGTGATGCATTTTTTTTGTAATTTTTCTCCAGGTAAACAATTAAATAAAAAAAATTATTACATCTTTAAAAAAAAAAAAAACTTGTATGTTTGACCACCTTAACTTGGTCAAAAGTTCATGAAATTCTTTTTTTTAATACTATAGTATGCAAAGCATAGAATGTGACACATGTTTCAGATTCAAAACATATGATACCATTTGAAATCTATAGATGTTTTTCAATCAGCCTATCAATCAGGGCTTTAGTTGTAATTCAAATAGAAAATGAATAATAATTATTTATTAAATTCAAAGTAAAGCATAATTTATATTGGTAGAAATATGAGAATTTCCTTTAAAAACCTTTTTTGTTTCATCAATTTTGAGTAAAAAAAAAGTCATCAGCCACATACCCTACACATACCCATCATATCGCCACTTTTTGGCCCAACATGATCCTTCACATACCCTAATAGAGTGGGTGTAATAAGTTGAGTTCAATTTTTTTGGAAGTCCTACGAGGGACAAATCATGACATGAATGGGTATGTATTTCATAAAAAAATATGTACTGGTTTAGGAACGGTTGTCTAAATGTAAATTCTTATTCATATGGAATGGGCACAAGTTTTCAAAGTTGTAAATGCTAAAAAAAAGTACAAGTTCTAAGGATTGTTAGATGCAAAACAAGGTGAATATATGTAAGAAAAAATTATTTTTGATAATAGTGTTTCAAACAAAGCTTTAAGATTAGTTGCTTTGTGGTTTATTCTTTATAATAATTAAATTGGAAATAATTTTTTTTGGTTAATGAGAATAACTGTTGACCTCATTAGCTTTATTATTTATATTTTGAGTACACCATCAAATTTATGAACCATGTGGTCATTGAATGAAATTGATGATTGATTAGTTATTGGAGTCTAAAATATAGATTTGAAAACTATCAAGGAAAGGTTTTTTAAATCATGTTGGAAAAATAACCTGCACTATCTTTACAAACTAGGAACCTCTATATTTAAAAATTTCTTCTTATTTTTAGCTTTAGGATTAGATTTTATATTTTATGGGTTTCTAGATAAGTAACAAGTCATAGTGAGCCTTCTATGATCCTTACATATATTATATAGTCTTCATATTCTAAAAAGTTACATTTAGTTGTAGATGTTAATACTTTACCTTGATACTTCTATGTGTGTTATTATGTTTGTAAATTTGAGTTATTTTTTAAGATTATCCTTATTCATCTTGAAGTACTAAATAGATAGATAATTATATCAAGAGGCATTCTACAATGGTGAGGAGTTTGCAATTTAATTGCATGAGTGTGTTCACAAAAAAACATTACTTTTTATCTTAAACTTGATATTCATGTACACATAGAAGTTTCAATATAAAAATAATAATTATAACTATAATCATAAGAAATAAATATCAAATCATTTTTTTTTCATGTATTTTTTTTTGTTTTTATAAATAGAAACTTTAAAAATATACATATTTAAGACATTTGAATCATTAGAGTAAAAGAATAAGATAAATAAATGAATAAACTTTACTAGAGAGGTACCAACATAATGCAAATGATATATGGTGACGAAAAATAAAATAGTTGTGGTTGTCATGAGTAAAACAATAGTATAGTTTACTTTAGATTTTTTTGTTTTAATTACAACTTAGAACTTAAATTAAAATATTTTAATTTTTGAATCATTTTATAAATATATCGTCACACACAAACTTTTAAAAGTAAACTAGGTTCAAAGTAAAGTAAAATAAAACTAGTAATTTAGTTTGATGAAACTTTAACACTATTAATATAATTATATATTTAATATATGAATAAAATATTTTATTAAAATAGAAGATAAAATAATATTTTGAATATATCTATCTAATAATATCAAATACCAAAAGATATATTTAATATATTTAAAATAAATGTATTTTAAATATCTATATTAATATTAAATTTAAATAAATATCATACAAATAAAATATTTTATTTATTTATTAAGATAAATGAAAATTCATCTAAGAAATTAGATGGATTTATTTATGTATTTCTCAAAATAAATATTAATTGACTTATTCAATCTAAAAGAGAGGTATAAAATGTAAAAGGGGAGAAATGAAAAAATGGAAAGAAATTTGTGAAGAGAGGGGCATCTAAAATAAAAGAAAATATTCTTATATTGGAAAGAAAATGCATATTAAAATATGTGAGAAGATTAATAAGCTCCACACCCAATAATCTTTTCAAAGTTAATGTATTAATAAATATTGCATAACTAAGTGAGTTGGATCCATGATTTCAAAATAATCCAATATTGTATCAACCTTAAGTGTTGAATCTGCAACTTTTAGCATGTTTTAGGATTGATGTATATTTCTATTACATTGTGGTAAATATTTTTCAAAAGATCAATGGATATGTATAGTATCAACTTGTCACATCTTTTGATAAGTGTTGTAATAGTGAGTGAAATTGTGCAAATAAACCTAAGATTAAGTTGATTTCACATTATTAATAGAATGTTATTATGTTTCAAAACAAAATAACTTGATGATAGACTATGTTAGTCATTTATTTCATGTGTAGAATAACACAAATTTGATATGCTAGACTAAGTATGTTTTGTGAGATGATTTTTTGTTATATTTCATCCTTTTAATTGATATGAATTCTAGATAGAAACATAGCCTTGAAAGGACCTTTATTTATCTTATTGACCTAATTGGAGCTAGAAATTATGCAATTATGCATGTATTTCATATTAGATATCATTTGTTATTATTATGGAATGTAGATTTAATTGAAATAGAATGTGAGATAAAGTGATTAAATTTTTTATGAGAACTATGGGTTTTCATAGTAAATGATCATGTATGTACATATTAAATATATAGTGATTTGACTATTCCATGGGATATATTAATGGGTACAATTCAATGTGAAAAAAAATTCCATAGCCAATGGAAATCTAAGGTCTTCTCTGAAAATCCTAGCTGTGTGATTACTAGTGATGCTATGACCTTAGTCCATTATGGGGACTAATGTCTCAAAAAAAAATTGTTGTAAATGTGAAGTTTTATTGTTGTAAAGGCATTTTTTAGGTGTTTTAATGTTGGTATGAGTTGTATTTGATGACAAATGTCATCTATTTTTTATAAACTCGGATTGGATTTTATAGGAGCTTTTAGAAGGCCTTAAAGTGTCTTTTCCTACTCTTTTTGGGTGTTTTTAGTCCCTAAGGTCAACCCCCTATTGTTTGGGTAATTTTAGGACCTATACCTTGGGGTTTTTCTTTTATTTACTCCTTTTCCAAATTCCTTGGGAAGAGGGTGACAAATTTGTGGCTTGTGGGTGAAGAAAAGTGATGTATCACTTTTAAAACCACTTCCTCAAAGTTCATGTATTCGGCTTTCCAATAACTAACACATGTGAGCTCTTCCCAAGGACCCACATGAGGAAGAATGTAAACAAGTACAAATCTTATCCCAAAGTTCACATATTTGTGAGCATCTTGTGGGGACCACTCTTTTGGGGTTTATTTGGAAAAGGAAGAGAGTGATTAGGATCCTTGTGTCATTTCTTCATTGGAGGGGGAATATTGAAATTGTTGGAGCAAAGCTCCAAATCATCTAGCAACAACCTCCTGCAAGTCAACCTTCATAGTCGAGAAATTCACCAAATATGTGATGCTTTATTGAAAGCCAAGATAATAAAATACATTATTTTATAGGCTTATAAAGCCATGAAAAACATAATGGGTGTGCAACCACCCAATACGAGAATATGAGAAAAACTAATTAAATATAATTTTCATTAAGTTAAAAATTAATTATTCTAACACCCCCCATTAAGTGCAAGTTAGGGAGAATGAAAATACAAAAATGAATCTCTCGCAACTAGGGAAAAGGAGAAAAACCCCATGGGAAAAAAATCCTCTCCAAAAGAGAGAAAATAAAATAAAAAATGAGTCTTTTAAAACTATCCACACATCTCCTTTGCCAAGTATGATGATATCACCAACAATCAGGGACTCGCTCGAAAGATGAAAAAATTAGATAATGCAGAAACATATAAAGAACAAAATCCAAAGACGATAAAAAATCCTCAAATAATTCTGAATAATGAGCCTCCTCAAAGTCACCAAAACTAAGATACCAATCCATAAGAGCTTCCACATTGAAGCAAAGTTAGTGTTTGCTCACAACAACATTAGCAAGTGCAATGGCATATCAATACTAAAATGTTCTCCCACGCTACCAATGTGGGACTAAGGATCCCAGAATAAGTTCAAAACCACTCCAAAATGGGACCCACTCCAATCAGATGCACCAGAAAAGCCATAAACATTTTGTTCAAAAACTTTAGAATATAAAATTTATGTTGCAAACAACCTACAGGAAAAAGCATTGACCACGGGTCTTTGGAATAGAAAATAGATCCCTAAGAAGAACCGTCACCTCTGTGAAATTGGGCCTCCAATACCAAACACAAGCCCAAGAGAAACCTGAGGCCTTTCAAGAAGAATTTCACTACCAAAAACAAGAGCCTCCTAGTGAAGAAAACACACATCCTCCTCAGTACAAAAAAGATGCCTCCAAATGGCCTACATAGGTAGCAAAGAACGAAATGCAAGCAATAGAGGACAAGAGACAGCCAGCAGATTTCAAATGCCCCCTCACAAGGAAATCAAGCAGGGTTTTTGCACAAAAAACGTGACCGTCAAATGCAAAAATGCCTTCAATAAATCGCACCAAGCTCTCTGAAATGAATCGCACGAAGACGGAACAATCACCTCCCAATGTGAGCAAGGCCTTCCAGAAAGGAAATCGAGCCTTAGAGAAACGACCTAGGCAAGAAATCAACTGCCACGAGGGAAAATCATGTTCACACTTGGTTGAGATTGCACCTGGATGATGCAACCACAAATATGAAAGAAAAAATGACCTTCAAAATTGCCTCCCAACAAACTAAAAAATAACGGTTTCAATGAGTAGAAAATGAGCCCTCCATGAATAGAAAATAGTGGCTATGAAACACCGGCAGCAACAGGAAAATAATCGAAGATAGGAAACTTTGAAATTTAAAAATTTTAAATGCCAGTTCTAACAATCTCCAGAAAATAATTGATCTCAAAAGTGAATCGGTCAGCCACTCCTCAAGATCTGTTTAGAGAAACAAATCTTCTGCCAAGGAAAATGTGTGATAAACCTTCTATGTCCAATAAAGGGCCAGATTTGACCACACAAAATATGCACAACAAAAAACTCAATAAAGGTGCAAGCTAACCACACGAAGGTTTGCCAAAACACCAATGACCTCAGCTTTGATAAAGGTGCAAGCTAACCGCACGGAGGTCTACCAAAACACCAAGCAAAAATTCCTCAATGAAAGGAAGGGCAGGAGATATGCTCCAATACCATGTTGGAGCAAACCTCCAAATCAGCCAGGAACAAGCTCTTACAAATCAACCCTCACAACTGAGAAATTCACCAAATATGTGATGCTTTATTGAAATCCAAGATAATAAAATACATTATTTTACAGGCTTATAAAGCTGTGAAAAACATAACGGGTGTGCAACTACGCAATATGGGAATACGGGAAAAACTACTTAAATATATTTTTCGCTGAGTTAAAACTTAATTATTCTAACAAACACATCATCCATTACATATACTTTCTTTGATTCTTTGTGAGGGATTCCTCACTCTTTGCTTTTACCTTTTTTTTTGGTTTATTCTTGGGCATTAAAGGAGATATTGTGGAAAGAATTAGAGAGTTATGAAAGGCTTCATAAAGCCACTTATTCCATGGATAAATTGTTAGGTAGGCTCTTAACTCCTTTAAATTACATGAGTTTTTATTTATTTGGTTTTAGATGTATTGAATCCTTGTCTTTTGGTTGATATTTTCTAGTGTGTTTGATTTTACCATTTGTTATGTGGGCTAGGTGTGGTGATTGCGTGGGGATGAGAGAGGAGAGGAATAATCAATAGAAGAATTTTTATCTCCTTGAGAAATGAGTGAATCATATAAGTTTTATAAGTCATCCTACCTTCCATCTTGGAGTAGGACTAATCCACATCCCCTATTTTTTAGTCTTTTCTACAATTCAAGGGTGTATAGCTTTGGATAGAGATTTTGTGTCTAGAAATTGAGTTTAAGAAATATGGATTTATGTCTTTAATTTTTGTAAAATATGGTTTTCTTGAGGACCTCCTAGTTTGGTGGTGGCTTGAGAGGAAGCCTATAGTTGGGAGGTGGGAACCTCCATTGGCCTCCTTGTCAATTATTCTTCTTTGCATGTTTTGAAGAGACCAAAGAGGAGTTATTCCAAACTTCATAATGTTGTATCTCTTAATTTTTTAAGTATTTACTATAATAATAGTTCTTAACACTTGAGGAAAGAGATATTATAAGTCTTGTTGTAATGCATCCTTAATGAATTTGTTAAGGAATTTAAGCCCCAAAATGATTTTGAGGTGTGTGAGAACTCTTTGTGTAAGTGATGCAAGAGAATCTACCAAAACACCATACATCTAGGGAACTTGTCCCAAAAACAAGTGGAGAAGATCAAATTGAACAAGCATCTTTGATTCACTAAAATTTTCATCAAAACTCCACCCAATTTCACTTGACTCTTCAATTCCACAAAGACAAAAAAAATCACAACTTGGCTCTACATCTTCAACGCACTTAAACACAAATTCCCCTTCATCAAATTGACTGAAATTAGACAAAATTCTTATTAGAACCTCTGAAAACAATCCATTCAATTCATCATGCACAATTTACTCTTCAATTCAGCTTATTTCCACAAGGAAAATGACAACAAACCAACGCAACTTGCTCTTTACTTTTGTAGACCATTTCAACATCATATTATGCCTTCAAAACTCTAACCAGACACTGAGACATCTTTAACACATTTAAAATCACTATTTTAAACTATCACAACACAAAATCAATCATTTGTCCCTTTGTTTGTACAAATTTACACCTTTTAGCAGTCAAACACCTTTTTACTCTTAGGGGTCAAGGGGCTCAAAAAATAAAATCATCAAGGTTATCATCTAAAATTTTCCCCAAACACTTGGTTAACTTTGACAACATCAAGTAGAATTTTTCAAAAAAAAAAATCACTTTCAACTCAATATTTACAAAATTAAATATTATTGCAACCTTAGTCTCAAAACCCTTGTAGCATGGCAATATGGCTAAATCGGGTATTCCATTTAACCCACAATGAATCACACCTAGAAAAATATAAATTTAGGGACCCATTTTGGTCTATTCAAACATACTACAATATTAGATGTGCTTGCTTTGGAAAAAGTAACAATAAAATAGACTATCCCACATTTTTAGCCTTTAAATAGGTCAAATTTACAAAGAAAGACCCTTCAAACCAATTCCAAAACCTCCAGTAACCCTTGGAAGCATTAAATTAGGTCACCAAAGTTTTAAATCTTCCACTTTTATAGATAGAAAGACTCAATATAACTACAAACAACAAAACCCTCATTAAGTGCCATTGTAGCTTCAAGAAAACATGGGTTTATTGAAAACTCACTTACCAAACCTTATTCCAACTTGTAAATGCTTCCAAAACCCTATAATATACCTACACAAACTGTAAAATCCATCATCCAACCTTCATGTATCATTTTTCATAATATGTAAGCTTTTAACAATCCTTCTTTATGAGGAAAATTCTGTATTTCTGAGAAATCAACAGTCAATCATCAAATTCTTGGCTTCCCCTACAACCATCGATATTCACACAAATTAAAGTATACAAAACTAACCTACTCCACCAATCTGCGCTATCTAATTCAGTGGAGTAGTCATCATTGGCTATTTAGACTCTCAAACCCTTGTTATAAGGGTTTACAAACCAAGGAATCATAAAGTTGCTCAAACAATTGCTAGACTTCATTAAACTCCTTCAAAATAAATTGGAATGAAGGCTAATTCCTTGAACTACCAAATTTAATGAAGATTTAAAACTGGTATTGTTGTACAAGCCTAATAAAGTGATAAATAACAAGAAGAAAATACTGAATTTCAAAAACAGGGAACTTTATTTAATAGAAAATTTCCAAGAATACAATGAATCCTCATTTTCTTTCCCTCTCAAGCCTTTTAAAGATGCTTCACATCAGTTAACTAACTATCTTTTGAACTTTCACCTACCCATCCTTTCATTTTCCCTCAAAAGACTCTTCAACTTCTAATTTTTTACATTTTTACAAATTTAGCAACTTTTGCAATTTGTGCAATAAAACAACATTAATTGCAATTTGACTTAACCAACCTCTCTAGTGAACTATTTTACACTTCAAATACATCATTTATGACCTCATATGACCTTTTACAATGCTTTACAATGAAAAATTGAAATTTCACAAATTTTTCCTTTTGAATGTATTTTTGAGGACAAGGTGCTCCTATGGGATATAACCAACCAACAAAATCTTTCCAAGTACCTTGGAAACTTACTATAGAAACTTTGATTGTACCTACAAAATAAATTGAAATCTACCTTGGACTGCTTCCTCTTTCTTTACTCTCTGAATTTTGTACTTGCCTTTGTCTTTGCCTTCAACTCTGTCTTTATTGCCATCTTCACTTTGTCTTTGCCAACTATATCCATCTTTGTCTTCTCTTGCCTCCTACCTTTCTCTTTCTTTGATCAAGTTCACAATCAATTTTCTCCCTCAAGAGGACAAAGGATTGTCCTTTCACCACTCAAATTTCCATCAACTTTTCCTCAACCAAGGACACGGGATTGTCCTTGAAAACTTTCCACTTTCTTTCACAATTCATCCTTGACCTTCTCTAACCAATCACCTTTTCATCTTCTCAACTACTCCCATCAGTTGAGTACTCTTTAGGCTGCAAACTCAAGTGCTTCTTTAGACAGGTATCCATTTGTTTCTTACTACAACACAACTCAACAACTCAACAACCCAAGCAAGTTCCTCCTTGCTTCCAACTTCTCTCAACTTTCTTCTGCCTTTTCATGGAAACAACCAGGTTATCTTCTCAACTTTCACAAACACACACAAACTTAAAACTTCTCTCTGCAACTTAGATGGATCAAGCACTTGCAATGAAACTTAACAACTCAACATCAACAACTTAACCAACTTATCAGAATCAACCAACTTTGATACCAATTGATGCAAGAGCATCTACCAAAACATCATACATCTAGGGAACTTGTTTGAAACACAGTTGGTGAAGATCAAATTCAACAAGCATCTTTGATTCACTAAACTTTTCATCAAAATTCCACCCAATTTCACTTGATTCTTCAATTCCACAAAGCCACAAAACATAACAACTTGGCTCTACATCTTCATCAGACTTAAACACAAATTTCCCTTCATAAAATTGTGTGATTTTCTAATCAAAACCCCAGAAAACTATCCATTCAATTCATCATGCAAAATTTACTCTTTAATTCAGCTTACTTCGACAAGGCAAATGACAACAAACCAACACAACTTTCTCTTTACTTTTGTAAGCCATTTCAACATCATGTTATGCCTTCAAAACTCTAACCAGACACTAAGACATCTTCAACACCTTTAAAATCACTACCTCAAATAGTCACAATAGAAAATCAATTATTTTTCCATCTGTTTGTACAGATTTACACCTTTTAGCAGTCAAATGTTCACCTTTTTACTCTTAGGGTTCAAGGGCCTCAAAACATCAAATCATCAAGGTTATCATCTAAAATTTTCCCCAAACACTTGGTCACCTTTGACAACATCAATTAGCCCGTTTCAATGCAAAATAAATCACTTTCAACTTAGTATTTACAAAATTACACATTCCTGCAACCTTAGTCTCAAAACCCTTGTAACATGGTAAGATGGCTAAATCCAGTATTCTATTTAACCCACAATGAATAACTTCTAAAAAAAAACACATTTAGGAACCCATTTTGGTCTATTCAAACATACTACAATATCAAATGTGCTTGCTTTGGAAAAAGTAATAATAAATAGACTGTCCCACGTTTTTAGCCTTTTAATAGGTCATATTTACAAAGCAAGACCCTTCAAACCAATTCCAAAACCTCCAATAACCCTTGGTAGCATTAAATTAGGCTACCAAACTTTTAAATCTTCCACTTTTAAAGATAGAAAGACTCAATATAACTACAAACAACAAAACCCTCATTAAGTGTCATTCTAGCCTCAAGAAAATAGGGGTTTATTGAAAACCCACTTACCTAACCTTATTCCAACTTGTAAATTCTTCCAACACCTTGTAATATACCTACGCAAGCTATAAAATCCATCACCCAACCTTCATGTATCCTTTTTCATCAAATGTCAGCTTGTAACCATCCTCCTTTATGAGGAAAATTTTGTATTTATGAGAAAACAATAGTCAATCATCGAATTCTTGGGTTCCCCTACAATCATCAATATTAACACATCTTAAAGCATACAAAACTAACCTACTCCACTGATCTACACTATCTAATTTGGTGGAGTAGTCATCAATGGCTATTTAGACTCTCAGACCCCCATTATAAGGGTTTACAGACCAAGGAATAGTAAAGTTGCTCAAACAAATGTTGGAATTAATTGAACTCCTTCAAAATAGATTGTAATGAAGGCTAAATCCTTGAACTACCAAATTTAATGAATATTTAAAACTGGTATTGTTGTACAAGCCTAGTAAACTAGTAAATAATAGGAAGAAAATACTGAATTTCAAAAATAGGAGTTTATTTAATAGAAACTTTCCAAGAATACAATGAATCCTCATTTTCTTGCCCTCTCAATCCTTTTAAAGATGTTTCACATGGGTGCTGTCATAATAGTGGTTTACAATTCCTGAGAGGAATGAATTTTAGCTGAAATCACATATTTTTAGAAAATATAATGATTTAAGCCTTTAAAAGTTCCATTTTAAGGATTCCAATTGAAGATGGTTTGGCCAAATCACCTTAGATCAAACCCCCTTGGATAGAACCTCGCTAGTTTTAAACCATACCTATAAATGCGTCTCCTTTACCCATATCAAAATGCTGATAAAAAATAATTTTTGATTTAGATTTTGGGGGATCAAATGAATTCATTTAAAATTTATTTCAAATGATTATGGTATTCCTCAGAACAAGCTATCCAATGAATATAATTTTAATATGTTTTTGTTTTTTTATGTATTTGTTTTTAAGTTTTATTAAACATAGGTTTTTCATTGAAAATGAATTTCTTTGTTCTTCACATGTGGAAAAATAGAAGATTATCAAAAAAAATAAACAAAAAAATGAGTGCACCAGTTATTGAAGTCCTTGATCCAACAAAAAAATTAAATTAAATTTTGACATATACAAAAAGTTACCCGTGTCGAATTGTAATTAGTTTGACTTTGAAACTTGATTAAGGAAAAAATATTCAATAAAAACTATCTAACCAAGTGGAAGCACTAGATATCAGAGTTACAAATCTAAATTTGAAAGAATTAGAATTTTATCCTTCATGGAAAAAATTTATGCATTATACAGTGTGCGTCACTTTTTAAAAATGTTGTTTTCTGAAAAAAATCTATTTTCGTGGGAGATGGAAAAAAAAGTGCAATTTGATTCAAAAAATTTTGAAAAAAATATTTTTAAAATCTACATACAAAATTTGATGAGACTCTAGTTTGCACCATCTTCAAATTCCTCATAGTTTAGCCGCTATAGGTGCTCGAATGTGAAGATTTAGTTAAAAATAATAAAAAAATTCAGTGTCTAGTTTGGCCAAAAATTGTAAACCACTATAATGGGATCACCCACATTAGTTAACTAACTTCCTTTTGAACTTTCACTGACCCATCCTTTCATTTTCCCTGAAAAGACTCTTCAACTTTTGATCTTTTGTTTTTTTACAAATTTAGCAACTTTTGCAATTTGTGTAATAAAACAACATTAATTGCAATTTGACTTAACAAACCCCTCTAGTGACCTATTTGACACTTCAAATCATTTATGACCTCATATGACCTTTTACAATTCTTTACAATGGTAAATTGAAATTTGTTAAATTTTTCCTTTTGAATGTATTTT
This sequence comes from Sequoia sempervirens, assembly GCA_007258455.2. Classification (NCBI taxonomy): domain Eukaryota; kingdom Viridiplantae; phylum Streptophyta; class Pinopsida; order Cupressales; family Cupressaceae; genus Sequoia; species Sequoia sempervirens. The sequence goes on from VDFB02000008.1 coordinate 274,666,210, forward strand.
TGAGGACAAGGTGCTCCTGCACCATACAACCGACTAACAAAACCTTTCCAAGTCCCTTGGAAACTTACTATAGCAACTTTACTTGTACTTGCAAAAAAAATTCAAATCTACCTTGAACTGCTTCCTCTTTCTTTAATCTCTAAATTTTGTACTTTCCTTTGTCTTTTCCTTCAACTATGTCTTCATCACCATCTTCACTTTGTCTTTTCCAACTATCTTCATGTCTATCTTCTCTTGCATGTTGCCTTTCTCTTTGTTATTCGTGGTTGTTTAAACTCTTTTGAAACCTTTTATTGGGATATCCTGTAGCAAAATATTTTCATATTCCTACAGCCTATTGTGTTGTCTTGACTACATTTATTACCCCGTTGACTCCCTAAATGACTGGTATATCGCATATAGTTTTTGAATGATGAAATAGATTTAAATATGTGATTAATGAATGGATATTGTGTATGTGCCATGCGCCTTTTCTTTCGCATCTGTTACCTTGTGTTTCACAGGTTGTTGAAGAAAGTATAATCGAGTCAAGCGCAGTCGATCTTGGCCTTGCAGTAAAGTCTATTTCCTGCACGACTTCGAGGAAGCTCTGGTGAAGACTCTTTGATCAAAACCGTTGGGAAGGATTTTTAATGACAGTCAATCTGGGAAGAGTGGAGCGCTAGATTCTCTCTGAATCGGGTTGAACGGATAAATTCATTTATGAAGTTTGTTCCTTGATTTTGGGATACACTTTACTTCCACGTCTTTCTTTGATAGGGTTAGTTAGTTAGTTGTTCTCCTGATTTTAAATAAGGTACTCCTCCTACACGAGTGAGGAAGGAGATGATAGTTAGAACTAAGATAGAAGCATAGTGATAGAGAGATAGCAGATATCATGTAAGAGTCAGTATGATAATAATGAAAAGCAGAATCTGTATGACAAGAGACAAAGTTTGTTCTTAGTTTCCATATCAACAAAGCAATGTATACCATTCTGTTTTCATGAATAAAGTTTGATGAAGTTCTGAGTTCAGCACTTGCGTAATCAGTAGATGCTTGCTAAGGGGGCCCACTTAGTAAGTATCTATAGCTAGTTAGTTAGTTGTTCTTTTCTGTTGATCATTAGTTAGCTTTCATCTTTGAAGTTTTCATACAAACTCAGTCTTGTATTACTCTTGCAGCATCGAGAATCCATCCCTGTGCCTGTTCCTGCAACATAAGGCCAGTTCATAGTTTGTGTTTTAGTCATAGTTGTTATGGTTTCTAGTTTAATTAAATCATGGTTGAGTTAAAAGAACTTTGCATTACCTTCCTGTAGCGTAGATAGAATTCCTTCCAAGTATTTATTTATGTTAAGTTGTGACTGAAACTAGTTCTTAGTGCATATATTGTGCTGCGCCATTCAAAGTATACATTCCCTAGTTTGACAAGTAAATGAACATCCATAAAGAGATATTAGTCACCTGCTGGAATGTCCAATTCCCAGGAAAGGTTTTACTATGATTTTCATATCCTTTTGTGGGCACGACCATTTTTGGCACCATTTCTAGGGATGGCGTCAAGCTAAGAATTTGTCAGAAGTCATTTTTAGCATTAGTTTAGTTTGTTAGTCAAAAATTTTCAAAATCTTTCAAACCACCATTCATTGTATTGCATGCGTAGAAGAAGAAGAGATGCACTAGGAAGGTTCGTTGAACTACCATTTAACCCAGTTGACGAAGAACCTGAGGAAAATCCATTTGCTCTGATATTCCAGCAAGCAAATATGGCAAATAATCCACCTAATCCACCTCCTGCTTTTGAGTTTCCCATTGTTCCCCAGTGAGATATTGACAATATTAAAAATATTCCTTCTTTATTGCTTCCCAAGTTCTATGGCCTAGTTACAGAGGACCCATAAACTTTTATGTTTGAGTTTGATGTCCTCTGTCGCAGTTATGACTACAATTCAGATGCTCACAAACTGAAGTTGTTTCCTTCCACCTTGAAGGAGGGAGCTCTCAGATGGTTCATGAGTTTGGGAAGAGGTGTTGTTCATAGTTGGGAAGCCATGCAAACAAAATTCCTTGAGAAATATAAGGAATATTGTAAGAGTGCTAGTAAAGGTGATGACATATTCAGAATTTAGTAGAAGGAGGATAAAAGTCTAGAAGATTATATCTCAAGATTCTTGTTTTCTCTAAAAAGGAACTCAAACCATACTCTTAATGAAGACTCTCAGAAACTACTCTTTCTAAGGGGAATTAGTGATGCCTGTATAGACGCCCTAGACCTGATGGGAGGAGGTGATATAACCCAACTGCCTTGGGATGATATAAAGAAAATATGTCTTAACTACTCTCGAGCAATAGTTAAGAAAGGTCGAGGTCATCATGCTACAATGGGGAAGTCTTCTTCCGGTGGAGTTTCCCGGATGGAGATAACAAATTCTCTATCTGACTTCAAGCAGGATATCATTAATAATATGGCTACACAACTGGACACTATGCAAGCTCGGAAGAAACATGAGGAAGTCGAGGCAGTTTTGGCCGAGTTCTGTCCATACTGTAGACAGAAGAAACGTGACTGCAAATGCAAGATGGTGGCTAATCTAGAAGCTAAGAAATTACCTACTAACTTTAAGCCAATAGAAGGTGATGATGATCAAGTGTTCTTTGTTGCACAAAGGAGACCATGGGCTCAAAGACAAGGTATGTCTCAAGATCTTTTAACTTTTGGTAATCCTTATTCTGGCTATAATAACCAATGGCAACCTACATATGGACCACTACCACCTTGGAATACATCTCAACCAAGTTGGCCTAATTATCAGACCCCGCAATGGCAATCTCCTTAAGGAGGTTGGTAGCAGCCACAAGGACAATGGACCCCACCCCTAGGTAATTGGCAGCAGAATCCTCAATGGAGAGGTCCTCAACAATGGAAAAACCAGTCCCCTGAGTTCCTGCAGCTTCCACAATTACAACCACAGGCCCTCATGCCACCTCCTGCAACAACTGCCACAAATACTTGCCCTCCAAAACAAATGCCTATGCCTGCCCAGCCATTGCCAAATCCCAATAATAAGCAACAACAACAACCATAGCAACCTATGTATCTTGTTGAAGCCAACCAATATCAAGCTTATGCCTTAAATGTTAATGATATCCATTTGAGGTTTGGAACCACTCTACCTGTTCCACAACTGCCTCTAATTACTGAAATACCAGATTCTCCCCTTGAAGAATCTACTGCACCTATTGTTCCTACTGAGCATATGCCTATAACTAATACGGTTTCTAAAGAGCCTGTTTTGCAAAGTCAAGACAATCCAGCTTTTCCTCAGAGGTTGCAAAGTACTGTATTTAAATCCATGGAAGAACCCACTTTTGACATTTTGGATCAGCTCGAGAATGTGAAAATTCAAATCCCTTTATTTCAAGCTATTAAAGATGTTCCCATTTTTTGAAAAGCTATTAAGGAGGCCTATTTGAAGAAGCCTGGACAGAAGAAAAAGGATCCCCAAACAATTCATGTATTAGGGAAATTGGCTGATATAATGTTGGAAAATGTAGTCATCCCAAAGTATATTGATCATGGAAGTCCTGTAGTGCAAATACATATAAATGGCCAAATTGTAAAAAATATTTTGATTGACTTAGGTGTTGCCATTAATGTCATGACAAAGCATACTATGGACTCCTTGAACATTTTAAACATTAGGTCTACACCTACAGTTCTACAGCTTGTAGATAGCTCCACAGTTAAACCTGATGGGATGGTGGAAGATGTAATTGTCACTCTTGAATCTTGGGAGTATCAAGCTGATTTCACAATATTATCAGTTAAGGCAACTTTAGGAGGGTATCTAGTTATCCTTGGTAGACCATGGTTAGCCACTATTGATGTTTTTATAGGATTTCATTATGGAGATATGACTATTTCTGATGGACAGTCCACAAAAAAATTGGCTTTGTATCCGCCTGCTAGACCTCAACCAGATTTGTCCTAACTTGTTTGGCCAGATGTGGGGGGAGAAACTGAACAAGCCAATTCATTAGTTCAATTAATGATGCTTCAAAATGATCCATTCTCACAACTTCAGAATGAGGATGCCTTGCTTTTTCAAATTTTGCAGTTTAACTCTGATACGGGTAGTTCATCTGATCCAAATAGTAGCCATCTACAATGTTTCTTGCAGCAACTAAATTATGAAAGTTCGCTGCCTAAACTTCCTGCAATTTTTCATAACTTGCTTCCACAAGAGGTACAAACATCACCTGTAGATTCTATGAGTAATCTCACTAAGCAGATAGAATTGTCTCCAGGTCACTATTTGAATATCAATAGCAAACTGTCACAATCTCAACAGGCTATCTTATTAAAAATGTTACAAGATCAGCATAAAGCTTTTGCATGGGAATATGGGGACATGCAAGGAATAGATCCTCAAATTTGTACTCACAGGATCTATATCAAAGAAGATTGTTTACCAGTTAGGCAACCTCAAAGAAGAGTAAATCCAGCACTTAGAGAAATAGTTAAAAATGAGCTTCAAAAGTTGCTTGATGCTAGTTTTATTTACCCAATCTCTGACAGTCAGTGGGTTTCTCCATTAGTTATTGTCCCTAAGAAAGGTGGAAAATGGAGAGTATATGTAGATTACAGAGAGTTGAACACTGCCACTAAAAAAGATCACTTTCCACTACCATTTGTAGACCAATTACTAGACTCACTGTCTGGCAAAAGATATTTTTCCTTTTTGGATGGTTACAGTGGGTACAATCAGATAAAATTTTCCCCTGAAGATCAAGATAAGACCACTTTTACCTGTCCATGGGGAACATTTGCTTACTCGGTCTTGCCTTTTGGTCTATGTAATGCGCCAGCAGCATTTCAGAGAGTAGTAATTAGTATCTTTACTGATATATCTCATGACTGTATGGAGATTTATATGGATAATTTCACTACCTATAGAGTCACATTTGAAGAAGCACTAGTGAATTTAAAAAAAGTATTGAAAAGGTGCAAAGAGAAAAATTTGTCTCTAAACAATGAAAAGTGTTTTCTAATGATGGAAGAAGGTATTGTTTTAGGCCATCATATTTCCAAGAATTGAATTCAAGTTGACCCTGCTAAAATTGAAGTTATTTTGAATCTACAAACTCCTGCAAAACAAAAGGATGTCAGAAGCTTCCTTGGCCATGCAGAATATTATAGGTTTATAAAAGATTTCAGTAAAATTGTCAGTCCACTTTATGCCTTATTAACTAAGGATTCTCAATTTGAGTGGACAGAGGCCTGTGAAAAATCCTTCCTACAACTAAAGGACTTGCTTACTAAAGCCCCTATTCTTCAAGGTCCAAAATGGAATTTTTCTTTTCACATACATGCTAATACCTCTGATTTTGGTATAGGGGCAGTCTTAAGTCAAAAAGAAAATTCAATTGAGCATGCTATCTACTTTATCAGCAAGAACCTTCAAGGTCCTAAGCTAAACTATACTGTTACAAAAAAAAATTGCTCGCAGTAGTGTATGCTTTGAATAAATTTAGGCATTATGTCACAGGTTATCAAATATTCATCCACACTGACCATGCAGCAATCAGGTATCTGATGAACAAACCTGCCATCTCTGGTAGATTGGCAAGATGGCTCTTGTTGTTACAAGAATTTGACATTACAATCATTGATAAACCAGGAAGAGCTAATGTTGTAGCTAACTTTTTATCAAGACTTCAAATAGTTGCACCTGCTGAACACAAGGTCATTGATGATAGGTTCCCAGATGAACACTTGTTTTCCATTGCTGCGCATACTCCATGGTATGCAGACATTTCCAATTATCTAGCAGCAAGCAGAATACCAGCTCACTTTTCTCCAAAAGAAAAGAAATTGTTAATATAGAAAAGTTTTAACTTTTCATGGATTGCAAATTGTCTATTTTATACTGGACTTGATCAAGTGATGCGAAGATGTGTAAGAGAAGATGAGACTTATGATATCTTTCATGCTTGCCATGATGAACCATGTGGGGGAAATTTTGTAGCAAAGAGAACATCAATGAAGGTTCTTACAACAAGGTACTACTGGCCAACGTTACACAAGGATGCTATGGCCTATACAAGGAAATGTGACAGATGTCAGTGTATGGGAAACCAACAAGGTCAGATAAAATGCCACTATATCCACAGGTAATAGTCACCCCTTTTGATAAGTGGGGAATGGATTTTGTAGGACCAATTGATCCACCATCAAATGGCAACTCATACATTCTAGTTTGCACGGATTATGTAACAAAATGGGTTGAGGTAAAAGCTATGACTCATGCTCGAGATAATAAGGTTGTTGAATTTTTGTATGAACAAATTTTCACTAGATTTGGAGTTCCCAGAGAGCTTGTAACTAATCAGGGAGCTCATTTCATATCCAATTTGATCACTGCACTAATGAATGACTATAAAATCAAACATAGGAAGTCCAACCCCTATCACCCTCAAGCCAATGGTCAGGCTGAGGTTACAAATAGGGAAATTGAGGCGATCCTAACAAATACAGTATAGCTACATAGAAAAGATTGGAGCAGTAGACTTCCTGAAGCAATCTGGGCCTACAAAACTACATGGAAGACAACAACTAGGTTTACACCTTTTGAGTTTCTTTATGGGAAAACAACCATGTTGCCCATAGAATTTGAGCACAAAACTTTGAGGACAGCTCTTAAACTCAATATAGAAATATATGAAGTATAGAAAGAACGTCTCATGCAACTAAATGTTTTAGATGAAATGAGAAAAGCTGCCCTGCAGCATACATAAGCAGTCCAACAGTAAAGGAAGAAATGGCACAATCAACACATCAAAACCAAGTAATTTTCTGCTGGTGATTGGGCTCTATTATATGATTCCAAATATCAATAAAACCAAGGTAAGCTCACAACATGCTGGCTTGGTCCCTATGAAGTTGAGAATGTGTTTGACAACGGAGCTGTACAACTGGTGACAATTGATCTAGTCTGTTTCAAATTGCTAGTTAATGGCCACCGACTCTGGTTGTACCATAAACCAGTCTCAAAAGAAAAATTCATGCAATAGTTCATTTAGGATCCTGCCACTACTCTTCCTGTAGCCAAAGGCTTTAGCCTTTCTCCTGCAACTTCACTGTAATTTTGAAAAGCATGCTCATAATAAAGGTTTTCTTTTTAAGAAAACCCATTTTTTCCATTCTCACTTGTCACCACATCTCACTTCTTTATCTTTCATCCATTCATCCCATTCATCTCATCCACACACGTCACCCATCCACCTCATCCATCTGCATCGCCCTTAATTATGATATCATTCCCAACTGTCAACTCATGAAGACACCATCATCTTTCTTCACACGTACATGCAATTATCAAAGGTATGCCATATCTTTTGTTATCACATATTTGATTTATTTTATTCATTTACTGCTATGCCTGTACCAGTCATTATTACCTGATCTCCGCCTATTCTTTAGTACATGTGAGGACACATGTCATACTCTAAGTAGGGGGCGGGGTAATCCATCTTTTAAAACATGTCTTTTCACCACTGCCACAACTGCGTAGATAACCTTTCTTTATTATTTTTCTGGTACTTTCCAAATATGATCACATGTCCTTTTCATTGCATGTTTTTCTTGTAAATTACAATTAAAATTGCTTGTTCAAAAAGTTTATTTTTGGAAAAGAGAGAAATGTGACGGCACGATAGAAGAAAAAACCAGAACAGAAAGGGAAACAAAGGAAATTTTTTAAATTTTCAGGAGGGAGTTGAGTTTAGCTTGGGGAAAACTGTGAGCATGGGTGGTCAGTTGGTGCGACATGAGCCTGTAACTCATGAATTATTATTGCAAAATCCTCAAACAGTCCAGGCATTCAGCCTCTGTGGATGGTTAAAGTACTTCCTGAGTTTAAATGCTTTTGATGAGGAGGCTGCTGGGGAATTTTTGAGAACCCTTTCTAAAGGGGAAGCTACTGTATGGGGTCTAATGGTTGTTGCAACTGAAGATAGAATTGTTGAAGTAACTGGGCTTCCAACCGTTGGAGAAAACTTTTCTTCAGATGCTGCCTCTGCAAAGGCTAAATTTTCAATGCCCACTGATGGACCCTTGGAAGTCTCCAAGCAGGGATGCAAGCGGGTATCGTTGCCTCCTTATTCAGAATACACTGCTTACATAATCAAGTATTTAACCTGTGAAGGTCGTTTCTCCTACCTGCATTCTTATCATTTCAAATTATTAAGTCATATGAGGCATGGGTTAGTTGTAAATGTTCTGAATTTCCTGTTAAAATTTATGGAACAAAGTGCCCACGAAACCCAACAAGGGAAAGATAATTCTATTGCTCACCATGGCCTTATCAAATTATTGATTGAACGCTCTTTGAGAGATGTCTCACCTCTCACCTAGCAACAATTCGTTTCCTAAAAGAGCTTGCAAATTCCATAACCCCCTAGGGTACTTACCCCACGACCTCAAAAAAAGAAAGAAGAAATTGTGTCTACCAGTAGAAGAACAGGGCAAGGGTCATCTGCTCCTGTAGCACCTGGTCCTGCAGCTCCCCCACCGGAATCCTCTGCTCGGGTACAAACTAGGTCTGCCACTAGGAGAGAGAAGGGAAAAACAAAGGCAGGAGAGTCATCTAGGGCAGAACAAACCCTAGAGTCTAACCCTTGTTCTCAAAAAAGGCAATGCTCTTCTCTTGCAACACCTTCCCCTACAGTCGTCTCTCCTACAGCAACACCTGTTGCTATCATCAGTTCACTATCATCCTCTGGTAGGACAGAACCCTCTAGGTAGACCAGAAAGAGGAAGGCTACCAAAAAACCTCCTGCAGCCGCACCAGTGCCAAGAAGAGTTTCCACAAGGAGACAATATAAGACTTCCCCGGCTTCACCTCAAGCAGGGGTTATTGTAATTTCAGAAGAGTTCGTAGAGTCTGAATTTGATGTTTCTCAGAATGTGTCTGAGAATGTTGTACATAGTTCATTCGTTCCTGAAGAGGAGCAAGTTGAGACAAAGGAAATGGGGCATAATGAAAAAGGGTTACCAAGTCTTGATGACTTGGCTACCACTGCTATGCAATTTTCAGAGGAAGCACAGTCTTCTCCACTACAACAACAAGAATTCATCCTACAGCAAGAGCAGGAATAGACTGAACAATTGAATACGGCTAGTGAAGCTACATTTCCCCATGTAACTTGTAAAGCCATTGTTGTTTATAAGAAGACGTTTTTGATTGAGTTTCTGGAATATGTCAAAGCTAACTAGGAACTAGTTACATTGCAAACCTTGAATTTATGGTACATAGCCTAGACTGACATGCAACAAAGTCTATGGAAGGTAGAAAGGAAGAAACTGAAAAAGGAAATTGAAAGTTAGAAACAGGAAATTTTTGAGTTAAAAGAAAAAATGGATGAAATGTTAAAAGTAACTGGTCAGATTATGGAATGCAGACCACCACCCAGATTTTATGCTCTATGCCTTAAGGAACAATTCTTATGGTTCCAACTAATGAGAATTTCCAGAAATCAAGATCCTATACTTCACACTACTAAAGAATTTTACGACGCATACCAGGCAGCCCCTAATTGGTTAAGAAATTCTCTATGTGAATTTTATTTACATGGCTTTTTAATTCCATTTGAAATAGAATGGAATCCTCTTCTGTATATCGGTGATATCCATTTGAGATCATTTATGTCATGGGCAGCAAATGAAGCAAATTATGGCAGGCAATGGGAAACATATGAGGAAGCCGAAAGGAATGAGCTTGTTCCATTATGCTCTCAAAGTTCAAACCCCCATGCAATGTTGAAACCTGGTTTATTCTGACATATGGCATTAATAATAATACAGCCAGAATAAAAATATTTGATCTCAGGAAACAGGTATATGATGAATTTCAGGAATAGCCATATTCATTTTGGAGACTGGCATACACCAGAAGTGAGAAAAGGTGGGAAAGGTTAACTGTTGCGCTAAGAAGGTCTGAACCTCACAGTCCCCTAAATTTCATAGCAGCTCTTAAATGATCAAGCAGATATATACTGTTGGGACTTCAAAAGAGATTTGAACTATGGTTGTCATTGACATTCAGACCTCCTATGCTAATGTGGCCCCTTTATCCTTACCAAGCTACAAATCTTAATGATGATTTAGAAACTCTTAGGTATGAGAGGTGGCAAACTTTTAGAGGATTTTATTACAGGTTTGGAACTCCATTTCAGAGTCATGCTGCAACCACTGATTTCAGAGAACCTACCAGGAAAGTTAATGCTAGAGGACCAGCATTGGGCTAAGTAGGGGGCAGAATGATGAGCCCAAAATGTGCTCATAGTTTGGATATTATCATGAACTTTTAATTCCTTTACTTTTTTTATTCATGGTTGTTTAAACTCTTTTGACTACATTTATTACCCCGTTGACTCCCCAAATGACTGGTATATCGCATATAGTTTTTGAATGATGAAATAGATTTAAATATGTGATTAATGAATGGATATTGTGTATGTGCCATGCACCTTTTCTTTCGCATCTGTTACCTTGTGTTTTGCAGGTTGTTGAAGAAAGTATGATCGAGTCAAGCGTAGTCGATCTTGGCCTTGCAGTAAAGTCTATTTCTTGCACGACTTCAAGGAAGCTCTGGTGAAGACTCTTTGACCGAAACCGTTGGGAAGGATTTTTAATGACAGTCAATCTGGAAAGAGTGGAGCGCTAGATTCTCTCTGAATCGGGTTGAACGGATAAATTCATTTATGAAGTTTGTTCCTTGATTTGGGATACACTTTACTTCCACGTCTTTCTTTGATAGGGTTAGTTAGTTACTTGTTCTCCTGATTTTAAATAAGGTACTCCTCCTGCACGAGCGAGGAAGGAGATGATAGTTAGAACTAAGATAGAAGCATAGTGATAGAGAGATAGCAGATATCATGTAAGAGTCAATATGATAATAATGAAAAGCAGAATCTGTATGACAAGAGACAGAGTTTGTTCTTAGTTTCCATATCAACAAAGCAATGTATACCATTCTGTTTTCATGAATAAAGTTTGATGAAGTTATGAGTTCAACACTTGCATAATCAGTAGATGCTTGCTAAGGGGGCCCACTTAGTAAGTATTTGTAGCTAGTTAGTTAGTTGTTCTTTTCTATTGATCATTAGTTGGCCTTCATCTTTGAAGTTTTCATACAAACTCAGTCTTGTATTGCTCCTGCAGCATCAGGAATCCATCCCTGTGCTTGTTCCTGCAACATAAGGCCAATTCATAGTTTGTGTTTTAGTCGTAGCTGTTATGGTTTCTAGTTTAGTTAAATCATGGTTGAGTTAAAAGAACTTTGCATCTTACCTTCCTGTAGCGTAGATAGAATTTCTTCCAAGTATTTATTTCTGTTAAGTTGTGACCGAAACTAGTTCTTAGTGCATATATTGTGCTGCGCCATTCAAAGTATACGTTCCCTGGTTTGACAAGTAAATGAACGTCCATAAAGAGATATTAGTCACCTGCTGGAATGTCCAATTCCCAGGAAAGGTTTTACTGTGATTTTCATATCCTTTTGTGGGCGTCATCCAGTTCACAATCACTTGTCTCCCTCAAAAGGAAACATGACTTCCCTTTCACCACTCTCAAATTTCCATCAACTGTTCCTCAACCAAGGACACAGGACTGTCCTTCCAAACTTTCCTCTTTCTTTCACAATTCATCCTTGACCTTCTTTGACCAATCACCTTTTCATCTTCTCAACTACTCCCATTAGTGGAGTACTCTTCAGGCTAAAAAATCAAGCACTTCTTCAGATAGGTATCCATCTGTTTCTTACTACAACACAACTTAGGAACTCAACAACCCAAGCAAGTTCCTCCTTGCTTGTAACTTCTCTCAACTTTCTACTGCCTTTTCATGGTAGCAACCAGGTTATCTTCTCAACCTGCACAAACTCACACAAACTCAGAACTTCTCTCTACATCTTAGATGGATGAAGCACCTACAACCAAAATCAACAACTCAACATAAACAACAACTTAACCAACTTATCAGAATCAACTAGCTCTAATACCAATTGATGCAAGAGCATCTACCAAAACACCATAAATATAGGGAACTTGTTGGAAACACAATTGGAGAAGATCAAATTGAACAAGCATCTTTGATTCACTAAACTTTTCATTAAAACTCCACCCAATTTCACTTGATTCTTGAATTCCACAAAGCCACAAAACATCACAACTTGTCTCTACATCTTCATAACACTTAAACACAAATTCCCCTTCATCAAATTGATGGAAATCACACAAAATTCTGATTATAACCTTTTAAAACAATCCATTCAATTCATCATGCACAATTTACTCTTCAATTGATCTTATTTCCGCAAGGCAAATGACAACAAACAAACACTACTCTTTACTTTTGTACACCATTTCAACATAATATTATTCCTTCAAAACTCTAACTAGACACTTAGACATCTTTAACACCTTTAATATCGCTACTTTAAATAGTCACAACACAAAATCAATCATTTTCCCCTCTTTTTGTATAGATTTACACCTTTTAGTAGTCAAACACCTTTTTACTCTTAAGGTTCAAGGGGCTCAAAACATCAAATCATCAAGGTTATCATATAAAATTTTCCCCAAACACTTATTCACCTTTGACAACATCAATTAGACTGTTTCAACAAAAAATAAATCACTTTCAACTCAATATTTATAGAATTACACATTCTTGCAACCTTAGTCTCAAAACCCTTGTAGCATGGCAATATGGCTAAATCGGGTATTCCATTTTACCCACAATGAATCACCCTTGAAAAAATATAGATTTTGGGACCCATTTTGGTCTATTAAGATGTACTACAATATCATATATGCTTTCTTTGGAAAAAGTAACAATACAATAGACTGTTCGACCTTTTGAGCTTATAGATAGATTATATTTACAAAGAAAGTCCCTTCAAACCAATTCCAAAACCTCCAATAGCCCTTGTAAGCATTAAATTAGGTCACCAAACTTTAAAATCTTCCATTTTTATAGATAGAAAGACTCAATATAACTACAAACAACAAAACCCTCATTAAGTGCCATTTTAGCCTCAAGAAAACATGGGTTTATTGAAAACACAGTTACTAAACCTTATTCCAACTTGTAAATTATTGTAACACCCTATAATATACCTGAAAAAACTATAAAATCTATCACCCAACCTCTATGTATCCTTTTTCATCAAATGTCAGCTTGTAACCATCCTCCTTTATGAGGAAAAATTTATATTTATGAGAAATTAACAGTCAATCATCAAATTTTTGGGTTCCCCTGCATTCATCAATATTCACAAAACTTAAAGCATACAAAACTAACCTACTCCACTGATCTACACTATCTAATTCAGTGGAGTAGTCATCATTGGCTATTTAGACTCTCAAACCCCTATTATAAGGGTTTACAGACCAAGGAAAAGTAAAGTTGCTCAAACAAATGCTAGACTTAATTGAACTCCTTCAAAATAGATTGGAATGAAGGATAATTCCTTGAACTACCAAATTTAATGAAGATTTAAAACTGGTATTGTTTTACAAGCCTAGTAAACTGGTAAATAATAGGAAGAAAATTCTGAATTTCAAAAAGAGGGAACTTTATTTAATAGAAACTTTCCAAGAATACAATGAATCCTCATTTTCTCACCCTCTCAAGCCTTTTAAAGATGTTTCACATTAGTTAAATAACTAAATTTTGAACTTCCACCAACACATCCTTTCATTTTCCCTAAAAAGACTCTTTAACTTCTAATTTTTTGCTATTTTACAAATTTAGTAACTTTTGCAATTTGTGCAATAAAACAACATTAATTCCAATTTGACTTAACCAACCCATATTGTGACCTATTTGACACTTCAAATACATCATTTATGACCTCATATGACATTTTACAATGAATTACAATGGGAAATTGAAATTTTGCAAATTTTTCCTTTTGAAGATATTTTTGAGGACAACCTGCTCCTACACTGCTAACTGCATAAAAGGGTAGAATATGTTGTTCAAGTGGAAGTTGTGTTATATTCAAATTGTATTAAAAGTAACATGAAATCCTAGTTCTAAAGAAAGGTTGAATGAATAAACTATTCCATTTCAACTATCAGCTTGGTAAAATATGAATAAAAAATGAGCATTTCACTCTTATTCATGCTCCTTGTCATACAAAATAAAAGTAATAGTTTCATTATTTATTGAAATTATAATAGTTTAAATGTGAGCTTCCTTTTTATTCTACAAATAAAAAAGGTGGCTTAACTCACATATGATTATTAGAGATATTTTAAGTATGTATTCATTGAATAAAATTATAGTCATCTAAACATTTATATGAGATACATAAATCATTGTTAGTCAAATAAACTTATATATACAAATCCTTGATGAATATAATAATTTTGCATATGCATATTGAAGTACTATAAATCTTCAAATGAACCATCTCCAACACTCATTAGTGGGGTTAGTTTACATACATGCAAATCTATGAATACCTCTATGGAATAACAATGCCATGCTCCAAAGATGCAAACAAATAACAAAGAAGATGAAAAAAACATATAGAAGCAAGACAAGTACCTATTCCATATTGTATTGGTGTCAACTGTGCCAATGACCTTTTCCCAATCCTTTCTAAAACTCAAATGATGCAATGCAATGGTGATGGGAAAAATTAGTTCTCAATTTAAGAGAGTAACTTTGCATGAGAGTGTAGATGTGTTGATGAAGAATGAAGTTTCATTTATAGATTTTCAAATTGGAAGAGAGGTCAAAATAGAGCAATGTGGGATAATGATTTGACCAATGAGATGAGGCCACTTGTCAACTTGTGATAGGTTGAGGAATGAGCACATTTTGGTCAATGTGCCAAAGAGGGGGAGATTCAAATTTGAATTTAAGAGTTAAATGTTGAGTTTGACCTTTGCAAGGGACATGTAAGAGCCATGTAAGAGCTCATAAATGCTTTGTTGGATGTATATGTCAACTTGTTTTTGAATTCAAAATTTGAGGGAATATTCCTCAAAGATGCCATATTGATGGAAAATGATGAATTTATAAATGAGTTAAAATGATTTATTGGTGCAAGTGGGAAAAGATAGAGGATGTAATGGGTGATTAGATTAGGTTAATTAGGATTAGATTAACTTAGATGATGATTAGATGTTTTTGACCCATTTGACTTAGATATTTGGATTTAAATTAAATCAAGGGGAGATGAAAGGTGATAAAGATTTAGTTAAATAAATATTTGATTTATTTAGCTAAGGGGGATAATGATAGGATCAAATTAAATAATGTTGATTTATTTAATTTAAATTGATGACTTTAGGAGATTGATCAAATAAACTTGATTTATTTGATGAATGGATGAATATGACCTAATCAAATGCATGATGTCAATTTCATGTGTCTACATTTTTCCCCTCTTTGAAGCAATGTACTTGCTGCGTTGGTTCAAAGAATAAACTTGTCGTGATCAAAATTCAAAAAAATTCTAATTTTTTTGGATGCCCCAGCAGAAAGAACACTGGTACATTGCCCCCTCAGAGATCGAGTGAAAATATTTGATTTGAGGGTCGATCTCATGATAAAGAGGTTCAAGATAGACATATGGATGGTTATGATGATGATGCAAATGAGATGATTTTAAGATGCTTAGAATAACCAATCTATATTAGCCTAAACAACTTAAATGATGATATGATGCATGTGAGATGGATGAGATAGATGATGTGATATGAGATGCTTAGACTAACAAATCTATGTTATGATGATGATGCAAATGCAATGCATGTGAAATGATCGGTGTTTCCTATTATGTATGATATGAATGATATGTGGTATGCTAACGGTTTGTGGATGTAGGATGGATGCAAGATGGATGCATTGGTGATGTTATGTTAGTGCGGAGAGCAAAAAGAAGAAATGAGATGATGAAAAGAGGATCCAACAATTCCATGATCTGACGAGACTTTATTAGAGATGATTATGATGATAGATGATGATGGTTTGCTTATCAAGGATTGGGATTTTAAAAGAGATACTTACCTTATGTTTGATAACACACATAGATACAATGCATCAAGGTATAAAGAACCAGGATGGCGTTGTACCTAGTGTGATGGAATTTGATTCAACAAAAAGATAGGAGTATTCTTGTTCACACTTGACATACGAAAACCTTGCTAGGACGTACCTAACAAAGCAAATATTCACCAAGTTATTTTACAAGAATGTCCAACAAGCACAGCAGACAAAACATAATGATCATTGCCCCATTCCTTTCTCTCTAAATCGTTTTGAGTAGACATCATCGAGAGGTCATTGGAATGAGCACAATAAGATAAATCAAAAGAAAAGATCAAGTACAAAAACAAGTCAATGTTCTTCATATCTCTAGCCAAAGGGATTTGTTTTGATAGGATAAGAATCCAAAGTGATATCCAAAATGATGCCCATTGTTGGAATGATATATCCTAGGACATGCATTGTAAAGAATGATGATGCTTTGATAAGTTGATTGACATGTTTTCTATTGATCAAGAGTTTGATTTTGCATTTAAAGGTTTGTTGCTTCGATTTTGATCTTGTGTTTGAAGTTTGCTTTTGCTAATTGTTGTGATTATTTTTGTTTGTGTTGCCAAAGGATGAACGTGATAATTGATTTATTATGGATGATTGATTATTTTGAGTGAAAGTGAGATAAGACGGATGGATTTTTTCAAATATTTGGATGTTTTTGACATTTTTTGGAATGTTTTTTTGAGGCTATTTTTGGGTTTTTGGATTTTTCAAATGTTTTGAAATTTTATTTTTTCAAATGTTTTGGGGTTTTCTGAGATTTTATGAATGTTTTTTGAATGTTTTTTATTTTTTTGTGTCTCGGGGGCTGAACAAAGATTAGCCTTTCCCATGTTTAAGCTCAGAGACAACGTAGTTCGTATTTTTCATGTTTTTGATGTTTTCTAACTTTTTGAGTGTTTTTAATTTTTTGACATGTTTTGGATGTTTTTGGATTTTTTGATTTTCTGATGCTTTTGAATTATCGCATGATTTTGACAAATTGGATATGGATATGTGTGATGATATCAGTGCTCTGTTTTGGATTTTGTGGAAAACCAAGCTAGGGTTGATTGATTGGATCGATGGATTGATGATGATAACATTGTTGAGGATACATAACAATGCAAGGATAGTCTTAAGAAACACAAGGATTGAGATGTTAATATGATTGATGATGATAACATTGTTGAGGATGCACAACAATGAAAGGATAGTGTTAAGAAACATAAGGATTGGGAAGGATATCCCAAGATGACGAGGGATTGATTGGATTTGATTGATCAATATTTTGAAGCTTGATTTGGAACAACATTTGTTTGGATGATTAGATGTGACATTGAAGCACATGTTAGATGCGACTAATAGTGATTTTTTGGATTGATGTTCAATGAAAGATGAAGCCTGATAAGGAACATCTTTTTGTCAAAATATGCCATGGGCTAGTGATTTGGATTTTTGCTCACAGGTGGTGGACCAATTTTATTTCATGTTTTCTAATGTTTGAATCACCACATAAGTTGGGAGGATATAGATCAAGATTTATTCCTGAAGCAAGATGTAAATATCTGGCCCCAGTGTCTAGCAATGTTATGTATAGATGTCTGGATAGGTGTAGGGATGAATAGATATGGTAAGCATGCAAAGGATGTCAAGGATTATCTTGCATTAAGGTAAGGTGTTTGAACAAAGGATCCTCATTTGGATAATTCTTCATGGCCTAGATAATGCTGGGTAGGATAGGATCAATGAAAGTGACCCATGTCAAGATGTTTACCATAAACAAGTGTAAAGTGTGCCCCAAAATTTCATCAAGATCAAGATAACATGGATGATGGATGCAGATGTGTGAAAAATGGTTTGGATAAATGGTTCATGGATGAATGGATTTATTATGGCTGAGATGGATGGAATGTTGGATTTATTATGGATGGGATGAGATGCTTCCATCTGAACTGGTGTATGCAGATGATCAATTCTACTCATGACGCCAGTTTTCCAAGTTTTTGTCATGGTCTTTCCAAAAGCATCGCCCATGCAGTTTTCACTAGAGGATGATTTTTTTCTTTACTATTTTCAATCCTTTTTCTGATTTTTTTGGATTTTCATATTTTTTTGATTTTTTGGATTTTTCTGAAAGATTTTAAGCTCATGCTAAATCACCAGGTGTTGCTGATGTAGATTCCCATGTCATAATGTACCATTGATATCCTGCTTGAAGAAGTTGCTTTGCTATGATATGTGTACTTGAATGCAACTTTTGGGATTCTTGATCTGCTTTATTGATATCGGGGTTAACTCTGTCTCTGTGTGCACATCACGATAGAGTTCCTTCAAAATCCTTATGATGAAGGGTCTTTGCCAATACATGGTCAATTTGAGAATTGGATATCATGCATGGAGGTGTTTTAGGGATAAGAGATGGATTGGTTGACAATTTGGAACCTTTGACTCTCCAAACTTGGGAAGATGAGCAATGATGGGTGGATACAAAAGTGTCTGTTGAATTAGGACCAACTATTTGATATACTTTGTACGTCACTTGAAAAGCCTGCTTTTGCTTTTGGGGACATCTTTGATAGATATTTTTCCCTTTTTTATTTTTCCCCATAGTTTCTTTGACTAATGGAGTTTGATAGGGATAATATTTCTTTGTATTTTTTGGTATCCATATGTATTTGATTTGTCCATTATGCTTTCCAACTTCTTTTTCTTTGATAACAGTCTTCGTACTTTCTTTCTTTTGACGTTGGTCCCAATTTGTGGATGGGGTGATGGGTGGATGAAGATTTGTGACAAGACTAGTTGTAGTATTGACATTAGTTTCATCATAAGCACTCTTTGTGCTCCCTATGTTGTCATTTTCTTGAGACATAGTTGCCCCCAGTATAGTGCTAGTGGCACCTTCGTTCCTTGATTATGCTTGTTTTGAGATGTCTTGTTCAGTAAGCATGCTCTAATAAATTACCACTGTAGATGATGTTATTGGAATTTGTTGAGCTGCTGACTCTGGAATATCTTGTTCTGTTAGACCTGTTTCCTTGAGTGGATAATGTTGGATATCTTTATTCATGATGTCCTCATTCTAAATTTGGGATATATCTGATACTGCCATTGACAACTCTGTTTGACTGTAGGAATTGATTACTTGCTCTTTTTGTGTAATAATGCCAGGAGTAAAGGAATCTTGTTCTGAAGGAAGATCATCTATGTTTCCATCCAAAGAAATCATCTCATGGGTAGATGGAGGATTATGTGTTATATGTACATGATCACTTTGTATAGATAGGAGAGTGTCCATTAAATCATTATAGTATCTTGCAGATACAAATTCTTGATTTTGAATGATTTCAGAGTTGCTTTCAACATGCTTTGGATCAAGTTCTTGACATGGGTCAGTTTCAAAGGATGGATTGCTTACAAAGGGTTCTTGGATGCCATCATTAGGCATGGGGAATGGCTCAATATCCTCTTGATTTTTTAGTGGACTTGGATCAAATGTTGAGTTGAAGATTCCTTCAATATCTACAACCATGAGGTTGAAGGATGTCAATATGTCTTGGAAAGGACCATTGCTAGACTTTGGTGAAAGATGTTGATCATGCTTTTGAATGAATTCTTGAGATATGTCCTCTAACTTATTAATTGATGTATAGACATTTTGAACATGATCATTGGTCGATGGATTGTTGATTGTAGGATCAAATAACGTTAACACTCCTTGAAATGGATCATTGTCAGATATTGTTGAAGGATTCTTATCATGATCAAAAAGTGACTCTTGATGTATGTTGATTTGATCTTTAGGTCATGAGGTATAAATATCTTCCATGTGTTTGTTGATGGATAGGTCTTGATTATGTGATCATTGTCTTGGATCGATACATTTTGTTGGGATTTTGAATAACATTTGCTTGTTGGGCTTGGTATTGGGCCTTATCTTGCACTTGCACTTGAGCCTAGGCTTGTGCTTGTTGAGCTTGTAGTGTGGCTTGGGCTTGCACTTGCACTTGAGCTTGGGATTGTGCAACTTGTTGAGTAGCTAGTTGTGCAACTTGTCAATTTTGGTTTTGTTGGTGTGCCTTCTGATAAGCAGCCTGCTAAGCGGCTTGAAATGTAATTCTATATTGGCTTATTGCACTTGGTTTTGGTGGTAGTGGTGGTGGATTTGGAATTGTATTGGATGTAATGAAAATTAGTTGAGATATGATGGGTGTGATAGGGGTGGTTGGAGTGATCAAGGTGATAGGAATGGTCGGAATGAGTGAGGTGATAGATCCTTAGGAGACCATATTTTGATTTGTCAGGATTGATGTTGTCATTTGATTAGGTACCATCTATTGGTGTGATGTAATGGCATATTCAAGGGATTTGATGTGATGTCTTGATTGGTGTTAGTTGGATTGATTTGGATGGAGTGATTGGTGCTAGGTAAAGGGGGAAGCCCTAAACCAAGGAATGATGTTGATATGGGTAGTGGTGGTGGAGATGTCTCTCGGCGTAATGACTCAACTATTTTGGTAAGTGTAATAATTTGATCTTTCCAAATTTGATCTTGATTTCGATCTTGACTCCTTTGATATAGTTGATTTGGTTTTTGTTCAAGAAAATTTGGGATGCATACTTGTGTTTTTTGAATGCGATCATGGAAAAATTGATATTGGGAAATGTTCTGATTCGGGATGATGTTCAAATTTGGCATGATAGGTTGAAATTGAACATTGTTGGTGTTGGGAATCGCATTCCCTTGATTTAGGTAACTTTGACTTTGCATGGTGTTACCTTGACTTGGATTAATAAATGGATTTGTTAACATCTTGTTTAGACTTTGAACAAAATTTGTATGATTTGCAAACATATTTATCCCAAATTTTTCCAAGTGTTGATTCATGTTTGGTAATCTTGTACTTGGTATATTTAGTTTTGGCATGTATGGATTTGGTGGGATGATGTTGGTCGTTTGAAGATTCGTGCATTGATTGTTTGGTGGATAGACTTTTAATTTTAGACTTTGATTTAAATCTACCATCAGAAAAGGTGTTGCAATATTTAGATTGGGTACACTCACATTTGTTGGTTTGTAGGAGATAATGATCCCATGTATGGATTGTATAAATGTGAGTTTTGAAAATCAATTGGCATTGTAAGGCTTTGATAATTTGGTTGACCTGGATTACTCATGATGTATGGATCAAGTTTATATTCCATATTCCTCTTGTGTTTTGACCTTATTGTAAAAGTGACCTCTAAGGTGTTTAGGACCAATGATGAGATGAAGGATGAAAAGGGGTGAATGATATGGGTGTCAAACTTTTAGGAACTTTGGATCAATGCTAGACTTAGGGTTTGATTTTGATTGTTTGATTTGGATAATGAACTTGCAAAACCTAAGATGTTAGATGTTATCTTAGGATGACCTTGTTCAAAGGGGTGCTAATTTAACTAGAGGTATGAGAAAGGATGCATTCCCATATTCCTAACTAAACAAGGTGATTTTGATTTTGATGATTTACCCAAGTCTAGAATGATGTTTCCAAAGCTCTAAAAAAATTTTGTTGGATGGGATAATAAATGTTTGAAATGGATGAAGTATTTGATTTTGATCCTAAAGGACTTGTTTAGTAGACCAAGATAGTGAAGAATATGCTTTTCTCTAAGAGTAATTCAAAATCAAAAGACCAATGTTTGCATGAAAACCATATGACCAAAAGATGCCAAGCACATGTGTGGGGTCCAATTGATTCAATCTTTCCTTAATGGATTCTTTTTACCACAAAAACTTCTTGATTATCTTTTGAAACTAGATGTCCAATGTCCTAATTCTCTTTCATCCCACGAAGTGCATTATGTGGAAATCAAGGAAATCAAGACAAAGTTTACCTAAAGTTGATTTTAGTAGGAGCAAATTGAGATGAAATCCAAATGCTTAGAAGCCTCTAAGGATACGAATCCCAAGGGAAAGCAATAACATGTGAATTTGTTCAAGGATATTTGCTTCTCCTAAAGGGTTTGAGATTTGATGCTCATGTTGAATGTTGGTTTTCCAATGTTGTCAATCAAAGAACTGTGTTTTCAAACTGACTCACAAGAAATATAACATCCTAGCTCAATTGGTACATTTTTCTTGGTGGGCTTGCCTCATGCCCTTCATAGTAGAAGAGATTATTTTACATGCAACTAAGGAAAACATATAAAGGTATGTTAAGAATGAAGTCTTAACCTCTATATTTCAACCAAGATTGGACATGGCAAGTAACTTCTTGGAGTCTAAGTTCTACTGCACCACTTTGATAAACTTGTTGGATGGACTGGTTGGTTATTACAAACAAGGTTTTTAGTTTGAACTTTTTGTTCATGGAGATTGACCCATATGGCAAGTCCCTTTTTAGATCCACATCGTCGGAGCCAACTGCGTGATACTAGCATTTACTCCAATACCCACATTTATATCCCGGTTGGAAATACTCTTGGCTGTAGAGTGTTACCAGTTGAGTCATTCCCTTGGGTGAGTACTTTTTCCCCAAGGAAGACCCTCTAAGATGGACAAAAGTGAGTAAACATATTCATAGTTCGTTCAACCTTTGTTTAGAAACAAAGGGAGAACACATGCAATAAGTTTACTCACACTCACCAAGTGTTTTGTTCAATTTTAAACCCAAAATGAAGTGTGTGGGTGATTAATTACACAATTTAATATCACCATTTGAAAGCCTTTTGATTCTCAAGATCGTCGTGAGGCAAGAGAGAAGTGCATACATCTTTTGATGATATTACTCTATGTAAATAAAACAATAAATATACACATTCATTTTATCCTTCAAAGCAATGATTTGATTCATTTTAAGCACCAAAGGAAAGATGAAGATTTGATTGTTCAGTTTTATCCCACAAAACAAAGGTCTACTATGTTTCTGATGTTCAATTTTTAGCCAACTTTGAAAAAGAAAAATAGTGATCTAATTGGCCTAAAATAGAAAATAAAAGCAGTAAATGGATGCTTCAAGCTAATAAGCATTTAGAAATTCTTTTTCAATTTCACTGCCCTCTTTTCCAATTCAAATATGTTTGTCATTATCCTAGATTTGTTCAACTTGATACACCATCATCTTCAAGAAATCCTGCAAATCAGTTATTGACATATTCAAATTTGCAAATCAAATATTGATATATTCAAGAAACATCTAAAAACAAATCTCTTATAAAACAATATGTTAACAAGTGATTGTTCGCTAATTCATCAAGTTGTACTACAACAAATTCAATTTGAGAATAATGCCTAGTGTGGATAAATATTCAGGAAATGTATCCATATGCAACAATCAAGATCCATAAATAAGTTTTAAAAGTCTTCCCCTGCATGGTCAAAAAGGAAAAGATCACTACTCTAAATATTTCAATCAAGTTAATAATCATAGATTGTATATCATTAGACCAAGAGAACTATGTTTTTATTAGAGAGAAAACCACAAAGAGCTTGAATATCAATCTTGCATTGGTCTACTTTTTCCTCTTGCTAATAGGTGCTCCCATTTCCATTGTTGCTCATCCAGTATCCTTTTTGGAGGATTTTAATATTACATGGGCATAGGACCATGTCAAAGTAATGCCTGATAATAGCTCAGCTCATATTGGATCAAAAAGAAGGTGTTGTGTTTACTTCTAAGTATCAGTACAAGTTTAGGTTGGGTATGTGCAGGATCATCATGGAAAGAACAGGCCCTTAAGTGGCAAAAAATTTAGAAAAATCAGAGTTAGGAAACTTGACGTAAAAATTTGAATAAGTTATCTATATTATTTCAAAAATATGTAAGAATAGAATCCATAGCAAGTTGAATGTAGTTTCTAAAATACTAGGTTTGTTTAAAAAATAAATAAATCTATTTGGTGAAAATTTGAAATTTCAATGTTGTAGTACTTAAATTTCAAGGAAAAAATAAGAACTAGATGTTTTTATGACCACCCTAACCACAATAAAATGATATTATTTTTTTACAGTAGTTTACATATAAGTAGAGGACTCATGTCCCGATGTGATACATATTTTTTTGTAATTTTTTTCCAAGTAAATAATTAATTATGAAATTTTTATTACAACTTTTTAAAAAATATAAAAACTCATATGTCGACCACCATAACTTGGTCAAAACTTCATCAAATTCATTTTTTCTTTTTTAATCCTATAGTATGAAGCATAGAATGTGACACATGTTTTGGATTGAAAAAATGTGATACCATTTGAAAGCTATAAATTTTTTTCAATCAGCCTATCAATCAGGACTTTAGTCGTAATTTGAATAGAAAATGAATAATAATTACTTATTAAATTCAAAGTAAAGAATAATTTATATCGGTGGAAATTTGAGAATCTCCTTTAAAAACCCTTTTTGTTTCATCAATTTTGGGTAAAAAAATAGTCGTCAGCCACATACCCATCATATTGCCACTTTTTGGTCTATCATGATCTTGCACATACCCAACTTGTTAGCATGAAGATTAAACTTGTTGCAGGCAATTCAACAAGGATAGTGATGACTTTCTCTATGTGTTAAAGCATGGGCGTAGACTGAGATGAACTAGACATTGATTTTCTCAGCAACAAATCAAGGCAACCTTACACAGTCCACAAAAGCATGCTTGCAAATGGGCAGGGTGATAGAGAGCAAAGGGTCAATCTCTAGTTCTACCCACCAAAAAAATTCCACGTATCCAACATGATGACTGCAGAGATAAGAATCTGCAACAAATGCTTAAGAAGATCTCATATCATGGAAATAAATGATAGGCACGACAATATCTCTGCAAGCTGTTAAAATAACTATTGTTTGGGCATGCGACAATATCTACACAAGATAGGTAGTAAATGGTGATAGATGTAAAAGATTGTATGATAATTTTGATCCCCATTATCAACACGAGATCCATTTTCAAGTGATTTGATGCTCATAGAGGCATTTATGATGCCTGTCACTTTTTTTTTGTACTGCCTACAAAGAGTGATTAGATGAATAGAGAGATACTTCAATTAAATACAAACAGCTAGATATTTGTAACAAGTTGTCACTTGGTTAAATGTGAGTAGCTAGTTTCCTACCACAAGTTACTTCAATTAAATGTAAGCAGCAATATATAATGCGCAGGAGAAAAAGCTACAATGCCTACCAAAGGAAGATGGTGAATTCAGATAAAACAACAGAAGGATAAAAAAAAAAAAAACTATTGCCCCACGTTTAATGAAACTATAGTACAATGGTATTGCATTTGTAGTTGTGTAACCACTCTCTATGCATGGAACCATTGACGCTTCAACCAAGCTCCCATTTTGGAACGGGCTTCTGAGATGAATTGCAATGAAAAGAAGGCACAAGATTCTAAGGATGATGTCAGCCTTTTGGAGACTATAAACATAAGTGTAATCTCTACACCCACATAGTCAATGCCTACACAAAAAAGAAAGCCGTGAGAGGTGTTAGAAAAGCAATGAGCAACGATCACACATCTGAAGCATAAAAAAAAGTACATTAGAACAATAGTGGAAATTCATAGCAGTGAGCATTCAATGCTCAACCATATGAATAAATGGGGAACTAGATGTTAGCTAGTTTGATCTACAAGACAAGACCTTTTTTTTTTTAAGAATGAAAGTGATCTTTATCGATTTGAAACTAAGATACAATTTAATGCTCTTTTATGGTCTTTTATTTTGATATTCATTCTATCCACCTAATTTAAAAGACCAAATTGTCAATGAAGTTAATGCGTGTAGTGGGGACAACTGTTTCTTCAACCGCGTGGTTCTGTGTTTGATTGGATTAGGCATTTTAAATGTTGCAATGCAGAAAACTAGGAACTCAAATCAAAGAGAATAAATCTGAATAAATGAAATGTTTGCAGGATATGCATGAAATAGATTAGTTAAAAAGGTGTGGAATGTATCAATCACAAGCATTTGACTTGTTAAAAATATGTAAGAATCTTGTAAGCAAATATCATTGGCGGGCACAAAGGGAAATTCTCCAAATCCTTAATCACTATCAATCATTGATTCTATACACAAGAATAATTCTTTTGAAATCAAACACAAAAATCTATTTGACCACTACCAAATACGAGGTTGTCAAATACGACCCTTCTGGGAATCGAAACTGGCTGCCACCACTAGCCGAGAAAATGCTACTAGCAGCTTGAATAAATGTTGTACATCACAAACAATCAAGTTAATCACTTGAAACTATCATTGATTTTTATTTTCTAACAACAATAAATAGAGAAACATGGCCTATGAAGAGGGGTAACGAAAACTGCATTGCAGAAGCATGTCAATTGACAGAGATAGAGAAAGAAGCGAATGGGGAACAAATGGATGGATGACTGACTTCCAAGATGAGGAGAAGATTTCTAAGTGATTACAATAAATGGTAGGTCATTATCTTTAGAAAAAAATGCATTAAAGAATGTGATCTCAAGGAATACCAATGATTTGTAGGAAGACGCGAGAAACTTTCAACCAAATGTAATTGGCACGCAAGAAACAACCTACGCATGAGAGATAAATGTGCGGACTTAGATTTTGAAAATGCACATTTCACTTTGTCTGGAATAACATAGAGAATATTGGAATTCTTAAAATTGAGTGAATGGTGTGCCTTTACTCCCTCATTCCTCAGCTATACAACTAGCAATCAACAGCTGGAGACATCATGTACATTGACTAACAACACATTCTGGAACTATTACTCTACTATTTGCATTAAAGACCAGCGAATAAATGTTCTCACTTGGTTGTGGGTTAGAATTGACAACAAATTGACCACAAATAGATATGCGAATTCAATCAAAGATTGGCAGAATAAGTATGCAAAACATTAAATGAGATGCTTCTTTTCATTTGCACTCATGAGAATCTAGTTCAATATGCAGTCAATGACTTCCAAATTAAATGTGTCTAGAAGAGTTTCATTACATCAAAGGCCCATTTTGAAAACACTAAGAAAGCACATTTTCAGCTTAAATGAAAAAGAAAAAGAAATAAAGCAAGCACGTTTGACAACATTAACACAACCCATTTTCTTATCTTAACATTTAGAACACATTTTTCAAAATTAGAAATGTAGGAGACTCATTTCTAATGCAGTTTACCAGACTTTATACTCTGTTCCAAGCTTCCCTCCTTCTAGTGCCATTATGTGGAGTACTATAAATCTACAAATGAACAATCTCCAAAACTCATTAGTGAGGTTAGTTTACATACATGCAAATCTATGAATACCTCTATGGAATGACAATGTCATGCTCGAAAGATGCAAACAAATAACAAAGAAGATCAAAAAGACATATAGAAGCAAGACAAGTACCTATTCCATATTGGATTGGTGTTAATTGTGCCAATGACCTTTTCCCAATCCTTGCTAAAACTCAAATGATGCAATGCAATGGTGATGGGAAAAATTAGTTCTCAATTTAAGAGAGTAACTTTGCATGAGAGTGTAGATGTGTTGATGAAGAATGAAGCTTTCATTTATAGATTTTCAAATTGGAAGAGAGCTCAAAATAGAGCAATGTGGGATAATGATTTGACCAATGAGATGAAGTCACTTTTCAACTTATGATAGGTTGAGGAATGAGCAAATTTTGGTCAATGTGTCGAAGAGGGGGAGATTCAAATTTGAATTTGAGAGTTAAATGTTGAGTTTGACCTTTGCAAGGGACATGTAAGAGCTATGTAAGAGCTCATAAATGCTTTGTTGGATGTATATGTCAACTTGTTTTTGAATTCAAAATTTGAGGGAATATTCCTTAATTTAGATGCCATGTTCATGGAAAATGATGAATTTATAAATGAATTAAAATGCATTATTGGTGCAAGTGGGAAAAGCTAGAGGATGTGATTGGTGATTAGATTAGGTTAATCAAGAATAGATTTTAGCTTAGATGATGATTAGATGCTTTTGACCCATTTGACTTAGATATTTGGATTTAAATTAAATCAAGGGGAGATGAAAGGTGATAAAGATTTAGTTAAATAAATATTTGATTTATTTAGCTAAGGGGGATAATGATAGGATCAAATTAAATAAAGTTGATTTATTTAATTTAAATGATGACTTTAGGAGATTGATCAAATAAACTTGATTTATTTGATGAATGGATGAATATGACCTAATCAAATGCATGATGTCAATTTCACGTTCATACACATATACATATATCATTGAAACAAAATAAACAAGATAATTGCTATCCATATTAGATCATTTACATAAATATGATTAAAGTTTATATATTTATATTAACGTTTCCTTAGTATAAAGTATATAGCATAAACTAAACTATATATTATATTTTATACATATATACATGATTCCTTTATTAAAAAATAAATAAATAATTATGTATATCATTAGGGTTCCCAACCTAGGAGAAGAGTGACTATGAGGAACACAGCCTCGTGCAGGTTGCAGCCTACAGAGGGGATCCATGGGCCCCTACACAAGCCAACTATCCATGTTAAAGAAAAATCCAAAGCTAGCTCAAAAGCTTGGCTCACCTCGATAGGCACATTCCCTCTGTGAAACAAATGTGTGAAAACCAAAAAAAAGAATGTGTTTGCTTGTCCATGGACCTGTGTCATTTACCTCAAATCCCATGCCTTTGAAAGGGCCAGTTCCACTAGTCTACGTTTAAAAATAGGGATAAACAAGAAAAAATAAATAAAACACCACATTGGTAGAACACCCTATGTCTTTTAGCACTTGATGCTCCCTTGGACTTGCCCTCTGAATGTCACCCATGACTGTTTCCAATGTGTTTTGTCTTCTTCTTCATGCTCCCATTCAAACTTATTCAAGATCCCAAATAGACTCAACATGGATCCAGAGCTGCCGCCACTATGCTTGTTGTTGCACATTATTTTCACCATACACACAAACAAATTGAATAAAATAATAATAATAATTATATAGTAGCGGTTAAATGGATATGGCGACCCACATTCAGCTCACTGGTAGGAAAAAAAATGATAAGGAAAACCAAATAGGGAAGAAATTAGGGCAGGGTATTTTAGGGTTTGAAAAAAATTGGGATCACATTTTAGGCTTTAGTTTTGTCATTAAAGAAATTGGTTAAGTGATTATTCAAAATTATTTTATGTACTTTGTTTAAATCAAATAATGATTAAGTTTTTAATTATTTATTTATTCGTAGTATACGTATAAACTCCTTATAAACTTTCATGGGAAATTAGATCAATCACAAATCATTACTCTGCTAAATGATTAAACATTCAATGCAAAGATAGAAACTGAAAAAGCATCACACATGCATAGTAACATAGATTTATGTGGAAAAACCAATAAGGGAAAAACCACAATGAGGATTAGCTCACACTATAGAGAATATAAAAAATGATTACAAAAGGATCACTACCTAATAAGGTTCACTACCAAAACAAGGACACATTGTTCAGATTAGGACTCATTGTCCAACAAGGGTTAACCACCCAGAGGGATCACTTCCATAGAGATATAAAGAAGATAAAAGAGATATATGTTACACGTATAATACAATCTCAATGCATTAGAGATTTGTACCACGATTCACTCAACCACTTGCAAACATGCATGAATGATAAAGAACATCTTCAGCTCACTACATCTGGAATATCGACAATTAGACTTTGCACTGATCTACCAAACTCACATCACATACATCAATATTGATCTATGGGTATGTGCAAGATCATGATGGGCCAATTAGTTGCAATATGATGGATATTTGTAGGGTATGTGGCTGATGACTTTTTTTTTACCCAAAATTGATGAAACAAAAAGGGTTTTTAAAGGAGATTCTTAGCTTTCCACCGATATAAATTATGCTTTACTTTGAATTTAATAAATTATTATTATTCATTTTCTATTTGAATTACGAGTAAAGTCCTGGTTGATAGGATGATTGGAAAACATCTATAGCTTTCAAACATTATCACATTTTTTGAATCCAAAACATGTGTCACATTCTATGCTTTGTGTACTATAGGATTGAAAAAGGAAAAATTTAATTTCATGAAGTTTTGACCAAGTTAAGGTGGTCAGACATACGAGTTAGGGTGGTCAGACAAACACCTACTTCTTATTTTTTCCCTAAAATTTATGTACTACTACATTGAAATTTCAAATTTTCACCAAATAGTTTTTTTTTTTTAAATAAACCTAGTAGTTTAGAAACTACATTAAATTTGCTACAAATTCTATTGTTACATATTTTTGAAATAATATAGATAACTTATTCAAATTTTTACATCAAGTTGTCTATCTCTGATTTTTCTGAATTTTTTGCCACTTAAGGGCCTATTTTTTCCATGATAATCCTGTACATACCCCTATATCTTTTCACTATCTCTTTGTTGCTTCTTTCACCAATATCTCATCATGTATGTATACCATCTTCAACTTTGAAACATATCCAAAATCACCCATCCATCTTTAGATTTAAATTAGGTCAGCACCAAAATATTCTTGGGTGGAATTAGAATGAAGGCAACCTAGACACACGCTTGATGAGGACCCAAATAAGCCCCAACATGATTCCTTAAATTTGAGAGTAGTGTTTGACACAAGGTCATTCAAACCAGTGTAAAACACATAGAATAATTAAGCACACACAACCCTTAACTCAATCCAATCCTTCTAGGTACAAAAATTATCTTCAACATGATCATAACATGTTAATGCTAGAACTGCTAGTCATAAGACTCAATCAAAAGGAAATATGAATCAATAATATTTCTCCCAAACCTTAGCTAGATACACAAAAAACAACAGTTCACAATTGATGAACATAACTCACACTATTCAATGATTCAAAAGCTCAAATCTTGGATATAACAGCTTCCAACAACCATGATCAACATATCTAAACCACAAAACCATAGGATGAAATTCTAGAGCAAAACTCAGAGCAACCACAGAATACCTGCGACCTTTCTCCATTACAATTTTCTCAATATCCTTGACATACATAGCCAATAACCTGCATCCATGATATTAATGACAACAACAACTAGTTGATAACCAATTAACTACTTGACATCAATGACAATACCTTCATTTTTACAATAATTTCCCCTTTTGTCATTGATGGCAACACATGATGTGAAAAACCATCAAAGACAACACACTAGCTCTAAACACACTTTTCATGATTTTTCATTCTATTTCTCTTTTAGTATATAATATTTTTTTCACATCTTCCTCATATCTCATCTCTCATCTCCCTGTTTGACATCAATGGTAAAGGAAAAAGATATTTTACATTGATTTCTCCTTTGAAATAAAAAATAAAGTATTGTTTTAATGACAACACATGACACTACCTGCTACCCCTGAGAGGTAGTCACCAAAACATCAATCCAGAAAAAAGATAGATCCATAGACCCACTAGACTAATGCATTTCCATATGCATCTAGTTCAAGAAAGGAGCGAAAATGATCCCTAATTTCCCCCAGAGATACTCAACAATCTCTTTAGGAAGAGCCTTCATAAAGATATCAACAATCTTATCCTTTGTAGGTACATACTCAAGCTTTACTTCATTCTCCACAACCTTCTCTCTCAAGAAATGACACCTAATAGATATATGCTTTTTCCTCGAGTGCATCACTAGATTCTTTGAAATCTTAATTACACTTTTATTATCATAGAAGATAGAAATAGGATTATCATACATTACTTTGATATCTTTCAATGTTTTTTTCATCCATAAAACTTGTGTACAACAAGATGCATCAACAATATACTCAACTTTAGGAGTAGATAGAGAAATTGAATCTTTCCTTTTACTCAACCATGCCATCAATCTGCAACCAAGAAAGAATGCACCACCACTTGTACTTTTTCTATCATCTACACATCCAACCCAATCTGCATATGTATAAGCACTTAGTGTAAAGTCAGTATCCCTGGGCATAACATCTTGCTACGCAACCCCGATACATACATACATACATACATACATACATACATATATGTATGTATGTATGTATGTATGTATGTATGTATTTCAATTAATAATTTACAAAATCAATTTATAGCATAAATCAACATTCAACATAAAATGACAATTTATGTCTTTAAAAGTGCAATTTAAATTTAAATAATAAAAATAATGCTTATAATTTCCTAAATGAACCTAACCACACAAATTATGTGATTACAGTCAAACAGAATAACAAAATACACATAAGCCCAATTAACCCTTTTAAATATTAAATTCCCCCATTTAATCATAAAATGCATTTCCTATATTAAAATTTATGGAAAATGCAATTTAACTCAAAAGCTCAGACACTCTTCATAGGTAGACCACATAGGGGATTAAGGTTTTTCAAAATGTGACCAATCACGATATATGAGGGTTGCACTAATTAATCAAAGAAAATCATACCCAACTGGGTATGACGATAAGAGTTTAGGTCAAGGGTTGGCCAATGTGTTATCTCTAGTTAACCACCATCAAGGAAGGTACACTCAGACTTATGGAGCTAGGTGGAGTCGATACCTGGTATGTATAACATACACACACAATGGTGTACTTATGCACATACATATATACATAGCCGAAGCACATACTATATCATGACTGTAGCTAACTAGGTACATATATATCAATTAATTGCATCAGCATAGCTAATCATGATAAACTTTTAGTTAATCAACAATATCTAACTTCATTATAATAACATTTAACATCAAGAATACCAAATCAAAATCAAAATGCTATCTTACCCAAGTTGCGGTTAGAGAGGTGTTACACTAGGATACCATAAGCCATAATTTGTAGTGCCATTCAAATATTTGAATATCCTTTTAACAACAACAACATATGTTTTATTAGGATCTTCTTGAAATCTAGCCAAAAGATAGACAACATGCATAATATCTGGTCTAGTAACTTAGTCAAATACAATAGTCCACTAATCATAGATCTATATTTGCTCTGAATAGCCTTAGGTGAATCATCATCTTTACCTAATTTTCACCCAATCACCATATGAGTGCATACCAATTTGGGACCATCCATCCCAAACTTCTTCAACATCTCTTTCACATACGTAGACTGTGAAATAAAAATCCCTTTCTCTGTTTGATTAATTTGTAGCCAAAGAAGTAAATTCATGTCTCCAAACATACACATCTCAAATTATTTTTGCATTTCTTTTACAAACATCTTACACAGTTTTATTTCCTCCAAAAATAATTTCATCAACATATACAACCACAATCAAGATTTTTTCATTTTCAATTTTAAAATATAGATTACTATCTATCATACCTTTGTTAAAACCTTTCTTAATCAAATACCTATCTAACCTTGCATACGAGGCTCTAGGAGCTTGCTTCAACCCATATAAAGCTGTCTTCAATCTATAGACTATATCCAGTTGATCTGACAATTAAAATCCTTCTGGTTGTTCCATGTAGACCTCTTCTTCTAACTCACCATTCAAAAATGCAAACTTAATATCCATCTAATAGACCTTGAAATATTTATGAGAAAAAATGCTAAGAACATCCTAATAGATTCCATTCTCACCACTAGAGAAAAATTATCCAAAAAATATATGGCTTCTACTTGTGAGTAGCCTTTACACACAAGCCTTGCTTTTTTTTGACCGCTTCTCCATTCTTGTTTAGCTTATTTTTGAATACCCACCTTGATCCAATTATTTTTTTATCTTCTAGTCTTGGGACCGATTCCCAAGTTTCATTCTTCTTGATCTACATAAGTTCATCTTTCATAGCTTCCATCCAATTCTCATCTTTACATACTTCACTTATGGTCTTTGGTTCAATTTCAGAAAGTAAATATAGATTTACCTCACAAACATCAACTCTACTTGTCAATACTCCTTTTGTCTTATCTCAAATGATTTGATTTTTTGAATGATTTTTTTGCACATACCTAGGTGTCTTAGGGGACATCACCAAAGCTTCATCTTCTTGTTCTTCATTATGCTTCTCTTGCTCACCCTTCTCCTATTCTTCCACAATTTATTTAATCCTTACACAATCAGGTTCATCAGATACATATCCATCAACATCGATTGAATTCTTCATAGCTTCATCAACCTTGACATTTGGGCTTTCTGCAGTCTTCCTCAATCTTTTATTGAAACATTTGTAGGCTTTTCTTTTAGTAGAATATTCAATAAAAATACCTTCATCACTTCTTGCATCAAACTTTCCAAAATTTTCTTCATCCCTTTGATATAATATTTCCTTTCAAATACCTTGAAATAATTAGCAATAGGAATTCTTCCACACCATAGCCCATAGGGATATGTGTAGGATCATCATGGAAAAAATAGGCCTTTAAGTGGCAAAAAATTTAGAAAAATAAGTGTTAGGAAACTTGATGAAAAAATTTGAATAAGTTATCTATATTATTTCAAAAATATGTAAGAATATAATCTATAGCAAATTGAATGTAGTTTCTAAACTACTAGGTTTTTTTTAAATCTATTTGGTGAAAAATTGAAATTTCAATGCACTAGTACTTAAATTTTAGGGAAAAAATAAGAAGTAGGTGTCTATCTAACCACCCTAACCACAATAAAATGAAAATATTTTTTTATAAGATTTTAGATATAAGTAGAGGACTCATGTCCTGATGTGATGCACATTTTTTTGCAAGTAAATAATTAATTGTGATTTTTTTATTACAACTTTTAAAAAATATAAAAAATTGTATGTCTAACCACCTTAACTTGGTAAAAAATTCATGAAATTAAATTTGTTTTTTAATCTTATAGTATGCGAAGCATAAAATGTGACACATGTTTCAGGTTCAAAAAATGTGATACCGTTTGAAAGCTATAGATGTTTTTCAATCAGCCTATCAATCAGGACTTTAGTCGTAATTCAAATAGAAAATGAATAACAATTATGTATTAAATTGAAAGTAAAGAATAATTTATATTGGTGGAAATTCGAGAATCTTTTTTAAAAGCCATTTTTGTTTTATCAATTTTTGGTAAAAAAATGTTGTCAGCCACATACCCTACACATACCCACCATATCGCCACTTTATGGCCCATCATGATCCTACACATACCCATAGGGGGTCTTTGTATTATTTTCTCTTGCTTGAATTTGATTGAATACACAAAAAATAGTGTAAATGTCTTCTCTCCAGTAAAATTTCAGTAGACTAGCCTCAGTAATCATTGATTTGGCTGCTTCTTGAATTGTTTTATTCTTTCTTTCAACAACTCTATTATACTAAGGATTTCTTAGAGAAGATAACTATCTTTTTATTCCATAAAATTCAAAAAACGTATTAAACTCATGGGAAATGAATTCACCGCCTCTATCATACCTTAAGCATTTTATCCTCAAATTTACTTCATTTTCAACCATAACTTTGAATGCCTTGAATCTATTTAATGCATCAGACCTTTCTCTAGGAAATGTAACCCATGTATACCTAAAGTAATCATCAATCAAAAGTATAAAGCACCTTTCAGCTTGTAGCCTTCTCACTCTTGTAGAAACATAGAGATCTGTAAGAATTAAATCCAGTAGTCTAGGGGTAGATTGTTCCTTTGATCTAAAATAATTTCTTTCTTTCTTTCCATACTGACAGTTCCTACAAATAGCATTAATAGGATTTGTAATCCTTGGTAAATCTCTCATGACCTCAATTGCACTAATCCATAGCCAACTATCATTAATATGAGTCATAAAGCATCGTCCATCAACACCCTTAAGTTGATATATATTTCCTTTAGATTTATTTCCTACTAGAATCACTATTCCAGAGTCTTTCCTGATTTCACATTTTTATCCTTAAATACAAGATTATATCCTTTATTCCACATCTTCCAACACTCAAAATATTACACCTTAAGCCCTTAACATAGTAGACATCATCAATAGTATGCTTTCCATCAAAACTTATTGAACCTAACCCACAAATTTTAACACCAGTATCATCTCCACACATAACTAAGCCTCCATCATATTTTTCAAGTTAAACAAACTTACTCTTATCATCGGTCATGTGATGTGAACAACCACTATCAACAACCCAATAGTTCTTTTCCTATTTATAATGTAGGGAAGAGATTACAATACATTCATTTTTCTCCTTCTTTGGAGGACTATTTTTTCACTTTTTTTTTTCAAAATTAGTAGAAGTAGGTTCATATTTTATAGCCAAGAACAAGCATTCATTGTCATTAAGATCTCCATAATCAAATTCCTCATTAGAATTACTATCATCCTCATTCACATAATATGCTTTGTTGATTAGCCCATTAAGGGGCCTAACAGGGTTAAACTAGCTTCTAATGTGTCTGAGGTGGTGACTTGGGAAAAACCTTTGGAAGCATGTTGGAAAATTAATTTTGATGGGGCATCAAAAGGGAATCTTGGACCATCAAGGACTGGATTCATAATTCGAGATTGGAAAGTTCATGTTATGGCCTTAGGAACGAAGAAGTTAGATGAAGGGATACATAATACAGTTCAAGACATGGCAACTTTAACGACGATAAAGCTTAGAAAAGGTTTAGGAGCAACAAAAATACATTGAGAAGGAGACTCTTTAATTATTACTCAAGTAGTGATAAAAGGGTCAGTAAATGTGTGGCATCTCCAAAATGTAATTGAGAAAATAAGAGAAGAGTTAAATTCATGTGAAAATTTTACAGTTAGTCACATTAGGAGATCAAGGAACATTGAAGTTGATGTCCTTTAAAAATGGGCCTTAACATTTAGGCAAGCTGGGGAGTTAAATCTAGAAGATTTAAGGAATGTGGAGTTGGAAGATTAAGCCTCCAAAATGGGAGTACAATGCTTTAATTAGACAAGATAGGCTTCAGATTGAAGTAGATTTGAAAAGATGGGAGAATGGTTAGGAAAGGTAGCAGTAGCATCTCAGTACATGAGGAATTAAAATTGAAGTGTGGCAATCAAGGTGAGTTAAATCCTTGGCCATCAGTCTTGCTGGTCTCATTTGTGTTAGGTGAGGAAATGAAAAATTTGAGGAGAAGAAGTTGCAGTGTTAGCGATGGTAAACAGGGCAATAATGGAGGAAAATTTCACCTTCCTCTCGAAACGACATCTCAATCCTTTTTATGGGGATGCATCTGTGCAGAGGTTAATGGGAATGTTTTTCATTGAAGATGAAAGGCTGGTGAAGTGTATGAGAATGATTTTGGGAAGGGATTTTGGGATTCTCAGACATCGATGCAAAATGAACATGGATGTGTACTCCATGATTGTAGCATGGAGCCTGGACCTTGGCAGAATGGTGGAAGTTGTTAAAGAAGTAATGGAAACGTTGGTGCATGAGGATTTCTTGGTTGCGATGGAAATAATTTTTTAATAGGTTATGGGGTTAGATGTTAGTGAAGGAATAGAAATAGAAGAATTTGAGGAACCTATTCATTTCATGCCTTTTATTCATTGGCCAAATGGAAATTTCAAGGCTCATTGCAGAGAAGAAGCTTGGCTCGGTTTGAAGGCATTGAAGCTTTTCATCAAACTACTGAAGGTTGAAGCCATCATTGCTAAAGTGAAGAAAAAATGGAACAGATGGAGAAAGCAATGGAAAACTAGCAAAAGCAAAGGTGAAAGCAAAGGGAAGGGTCAAGAAGGAACCGGGTAGTGAAAATTGAAGATGGCAAAATTTTCTAGTTTTTTTCCTAGTTTTTAATTGTTAGATGGTTAAGTTAGTTTTTGAAGTGATTGAACTATTCATGGTAAAATGGGGGCTCTCTGTTTAGGTTTAAAAATACTATTAAAAGTTTATTGTCATTTTTTTTTAAATGTAGAAAAAATACAAAATGATGTTTATGCATGTTAAACTGCCCCAAGGAAAGATCTTTAGGGTTTCATAAGATTTTTGGTCTAAAGGAGATAAATTGGAAATGACAATGCAATTTCCTCTTAGCTCTTTCTGAATGCCTCAAAGCATAATGACCTATTCCTCCACAACTAAAGCATTTAAAGGGTAACTTCCCTTCATACTTACTAGAGCCTTTCTTCATCCTGCTCAAAAAGTTAGCTTCTACCTCATATATATTTTCTTCATCTGGATCTTTAGCTTTTGTAGCCTTAAAAGTAGTTTCTGATTTGGATCCATTTCTCAAGTTTAGCTTTCTCATCTCATAAGATGTTACAGTTCCCAATAACTAATCTTTAGTGTAAGTCTTGTAGTTTATATGTTCTTTAATAGCACATACCTTTTCATTGTATGCATCAAGGAGAGTCCTAAGAATCTTCTTTACAATCTTGGATTTGAATCTAATATAGCACCAAGTCCTCATGTTCCAACTACTACCTCATCTAGTCTCTATACATAGGCTTTAACATTCTCATCTTCATACATATGTAGGAGCTCAAACTATGTTTCCAAATTCTACAATTTTACTTCTTTGACCCTTTCGTCACCTTCAGGTTCCTTTTCTAAAGTATCCCAAACTTCTTTAGTAGTCTTCAAGTTTTGAACTTTAAACAACTCATAATGTACAAGACTATTCTTCAAAATAAACTTCACCTTATTGCTCGCTTCATGTGCCTTGATTTCATTAGCTATACTCAAACCATTAGTAGGAGGAGTGTGAGAAGTCTTGTAACCTTTCTCCACATCATATCAACAATACTCCAGATATTCTTCCATCGGTTTTTTCCAAATAGCATAATTAGTTCCATCAAACTTTGGATACTCATAAGTAATTTTGTTAGCCATCCCAAACCTTCCTTAAGCCGTTAAGCTCTTCTCCAAGGAACCAAGCTCTAATACCAATTTTTTAACAAGAAAAATGAGAGGGGGGTGAATTAGTTCTAGAAAATTTTAATCCTTAGAAACTTTCATGGGATATTGGATCAATCAAAAATCATTACTCTACTAAATGATTAAACATTCAATGCAAAGGAAGAAACTTAAAAATAATCACACATACATAGTAACATCGGATTTACGTGGAAAGCCCAATAAGGGAAAAACCATAGTGAGGATTAGCTCACACTATAGAGAATATCAAAACCAATTACAAAAGGCTCACTACCTAATAAGGCTCACTTCCAAAACAAGGACTCACTTTTCAGATCAAGACTCGCTATCCAACAAGGGTTAACCACCCGGAGGGCTCACTGCCACAGAGATATAAAGAAGACAGAATATATATGTTTCACAAAGAATACAATCTCAATGCAACAAATATTTACACCACGATTCACTCAACCACTTGCAAACATGCATGAATGATAGAGTACATCTTCAACTCACTGCATCTAGAATCTCGACAAGTAGACTTCACATTGATCTTCCGAACTCATATCGCATACATCAATGTTGATCTATATATTTTCACTATCTCTTTGTTGCTTCTTTCACCAATATCTCATCATGTATTTATTCCATCTTCAACTTTGAAACATATCCAAAGTCGCCCATCCATTGAGGGTGATCCCATAATATTGGTTTATAATTTTTGGCCAAACTGGACAGTAAACTTATTTTTTCTAACTAAATCTTCACTTTCGAGCACCTATAGCAACTAAACCATGAGGAATTTGAAGATGATGCAAAATAAGGATTTGTGAAAAAATAAATTTAGATTCTAAATATATTTGTTTCAAAAAATTTGGAATTAGATTGCACTTCTTTTTCCATCTCCTTTGAAAACTAGTTTTTTTCAGTAAACACCATTTTAAAGGAGTGGCGTTCACCGTATAACACAACTTTTTTTCCATGAAGGATAAAAAATTTATTTTTTTTAATTTGGATTTGTAACTATGATATATAGTGCTTCCAATTTATTTCATAGTGTTTTATTAAATATTTTTTCCTTAATCATGTTTCAAATTCAAACCAATTACAATTCAGAAATAGGTGGATTGTATAACACAACTTTTTTTGTATGTATCAAAATTCAATTTTTTTTTTGTTGGATCAAGGAATTCAATATCTAGTGTAGTAATATTTTAAAAAAAAAAATTATAATCTTCTATTTTTCCAGATGTGGAGAATAGAGAGTTTGATTTTTGGTAAAAAAACTACATTCACGAGAAATAAAAAATAATTATAATTATAAAATTAAATTTATTTAAAATTATACTTTTTGGGAAGCTTATAATAAGGACTACATACTTACAAAAAATAAATTTTCAATGAATTCATTTGATCCCCAATAATGTAAATCAAAAGTGTTTTTTTATCAGCATTTTGATGGGTGTAAAGGAGACTTCGTTATAGGTATGGTCTAAAACTAGCGGGCTTCTATCCAAGGGGGTTTGATCTAAAGTAGTTTGATAAACCCCTATTCAATTGGAATGCTTTAAATGGAAATTTTTAAGGCTTAAATCATTATATTTTCTAAAAATATGTGAGTTTAGCAAAAATTAGAATCTCCCAGAAATTGTAAACCAGTTTTGTGGGATCACCCATCATTTTAAATTAAAATTAGGTCAGCACCAAAACATTCTTGGGTGGAATTAGAATGAGGGAATCCTAGACACATGATTGATGAAGACCCAAATAAGACCCAAAATTCTTCCTTAACTTTGAAAGTGAGTTGTAGATTTTAGGGGTGTGAAATGTTATGACTCTTCTACTCAATTAGGGGTTTTCACCTAAAGGAAAGAGATAGATCCCCCACCAAAATCTAGTTGGTTCACTAAAAATAATGCAAGTACAATGAAATTGTGCCTAAGTGAAATGATCTAGATGCAAAAAATTGATAAAATTGATTGATTATTTATACCAAACCTAAGAAATATGAAGTGTTTGAAAACACAATGTGATATGTAGAAATGAACTAGAAACATGCACAAATGAAATCAAAACTTAATGAAATTGAACAGAGTGTGCCTGGAGATGGAATGTTGATGCGGGAAGGTTCTATAATGCTACAAAAATCACTATTGATGACCAATGGGACTCATTCGCCACTGATGGCAAATCAGTCCTACTTCTAATAAACTTTGCTAAAACTGGTTTCTGATTGTCGGAAACTAAAATATGATGAAATCACCTTTTCCATCCTAGTAGTGGGACTCATTTTCCATTGATGGAAAATTATTCCTCCTCTGAAATCTACAAATTTTGAAGTCAACTCTGTGGGTCCATATCTGCAGTTGTCTTCTTGTCAAGTTGACAAAACCAAATCTACAGAAAACAAGTTGAATGTTGTCTCCAAGCTTGAATTAGGTTTGGTTGACTTGAATGGATTTGATTACTTGTTGATGACTTTTCAACACCTATCTCTTTGAAAAATCTTCCTACAAGACCTGCAAAAACACATGCAAAGGAGGGGGAAATGGTTAAGGGTTACAGTATTGGGATTTTCCTTGGTCAAATCCCACTTTGGTAATCAAACCCTTGATAAAGAAATGAAATGTGATAAGAAAGGAATGATGAATAAACATGTAAATGTTTCCAACTCACCAAAACCTTGTTGCTGAAGCATGAAGATATGTCAATAGCTGCTTCAAGATGCTTGATAATTGCTTGAGTGAATTAGATGATTAAGTGAATAATATGAATGGGTGAATGTGGGGGTCAAAATGGGTAGAAAAAGACTTATTTATACACACTTGTTCCCAAATTACCAAAAAATACATCACAGGCTAACCTAAGGTCTTAATGAATAAAAAACCAAAAGAATTTTGAATTTATTTTGAATTTTGTGCCAAGAAGGACTCATTCACCACCCATGGCGAATGGGTCCCACTTAAGGCATGCAAGTGGGTTTTGGGAATTAAGTTTTCTTTAGTGATATTTTTTGGGTTTGTATTAAAAAACACACTTAATTAGGGCCTATAAGTGTATAAAGGTGCCAAATAAAGCATAAGAAAGGTGTAATTAGTGATGACACACCTATAAAAGTGTGAGAGTTTCTTAGAAGACTTTACAACAACTCAAAATAATACTTGGTGAGGGATTAAAAAAAATGAATATTTAGATGAATTATAAGAAGAAGAGTCTAGGAAAGTGTAGAACTGTGTTACAACTCTTCACAAAACCTTCACAAGACATCATAAAGTCTTAATATTTTGAATATTCAAGACCTAATGTGAATGTATAAGTCACATTACAACATTAAATCTAAAAAACATAATCCAAGCATCATAGGAAAAAGACCTAAATGAGCATGAAAATGTCCAAAGATCCATTTTTCTATGGTACAAAAAGTAGTGTTTGACACAAGGTCGACCAAACCAATTTGAAACACATAGAACAATTAAGCATAAGTCAATCTAATCCTTGTAGATACCAAAATTATCTTCAACATGATCATAACAACTTAACTCTAGAAATGCAAGTCTTAAGACTCAATCAAAAGGAAATCTAGACCAACAATATTTCTCTTGGAACTTAGCTAGATATACAAAAAAACCACAGTTCACAACTGGTGAACATAACTTGCACTATTCAATGATCAAGAAGCCCAAATCTTGGATATAGTAGCTTCCAAGAACCATGATCAACATATCTTAACCACACAACCATAGGGGAAAATCCTCGAGAAAAACCCAAAGCAACCATTGAATACCTGCAACCTTTCTCCATTACAATTTCCTCAATATCCTTGATATATATAGCCAATAACCTACATCTCTGACATTAATTTTTAAAAAATAGCCAATTGATAACTATTTAATTAGTTGACATCAATGACAACACCTTCTTTCTTGCAACATAGATATACAGTGTTAAAGGTAATATTATTACATAATTCATATAAATTTAGAAATACATTGTTAGGCCAACAAATAATATGATTAAATTTATTCTAGATGAAAAGGAAAGAGAAGGGGGAGTTCAATATACACATATATTTCTCAACATCTCTCATAATTCATAACTAAGTTCTTATTATCCAAGAATTAAGGGGTTGAAATTTTAGACTTCTGAGCATCACGTCAAAATATGTAATACTTAATAATTAATAAATACTAGAGGCATGAGGGATGAATTTTCTATTACATAAATTAATTTCTTATCTACATCAAGTTATACTTTAGCTAAACTACATGTACCCAAGATAATAGATAAGGTTGGGAAGGGTAGGATTATTAAGTCAATAGATGAATTTACCCCCAATAAACTATCAATATTATTTTTCACAATATAAATAACTTGTAATGTACTTTATCTCAAAAAGAGTGATGTAATGAAGTCCTATAGTGGGTTATACACAAGTGGAAAGGTAAATTCCATCTTCACATTAGCGAATTTCCACCCTCCATCTTATCCTAGTAATAATTCATGGATTGAATGATTCACCACCTCTATCCTTTGTAATAGGCCTTTTTTCCACTTGATGTTTAAACCTACATTCCTCTTCTCATGCAGCAGTAATTATGCTACCTCTATTGATGTGTTAGAAATATTTTTACATGGAGTGTGAAAGATAACTTGTGATCATCAATACAAAAAGGAAATAAAATAAAATAAAAATTTGTTCCCTTATGCAATATAATTTGGTGTAAAATGGGCAATGCAAGATCCCTGACTCTCACTTATTGCTTTCTTCATCATAGAGAAGAGTACCTTTGTCATGTTGCATATGAATTTTGGTATGTATGCATTGTTGTTGTAGTGCAATATGAATCATGATGTAGGCTAGTTGTGAGTCATTTGTTCTAAAAGAAATTTTTTCTTGAGTTTTCATGCCCATGTAGAAATATGGGCATGACATATTTTCTCACATAATCTTTGGAATATATTTAATGATATGTAATTTAAAAAATATTTAATTTTAAGCCAAGATCATGTTGAGATTTATAATAAATTAGGAAATTGAAACTTTATTGCAAAAGAGTGTTGTTCACATTTATACAGAAATAATATGTTTTATTATCAAAAATTTTGAATGGTTAAATAGTTTCAATTTTTAACATTCACCAATGGTGGATCAATGGTGGATTGGGAAAATTATCTTTTTCATAAAAAATAAAAAATAAAAAAATTCAATTAGGGAGTCATTTCCAAGGAATTAGAATGTGGAGAAATAAGATTCCATTTTATTTTTATATCTAGATTATTTTGGGACCATGTCCAATTTTTTATTGTCTTGGATTTTATACATTGATTTCTACGTCACATCTAGAATAGTATTTTATTGCATGAAGAACCTAGAATTGTTGTATAGAATTTGGAAGGAGTGGTCCCTAACGCTGTTTAAAATAGAGATGAGATTCCAAGGCTACAATAGGAGACACATATATAGTAATGAGATAATTATGGAAATTCGCTAGGTAATAGAGGAACCAAGATGTAAGTTACTGACATACTTGAACACTTTCATAGGCTCAATATGATTAACCAAGGGCATATCATG
Source organism: Sequoia sempervirens (assembly GCA_007258455.2). NCBI lineage: Eukaryota > Viridiplantae > Streptophyta > Pinopsida > Cupressales > Cupressaceae > Sequoia > Sequoia sempervirens. The sequence continues at coordinate 274,710,642 of VDFB02000008.1, forward strand.
ATCAAATAGATTTAGTAGACATGTTGTGCCTTGCACTCACACCCCACTTTTGTTTGTGGGGAAGCCCGATTTTCCTTTGTCTTCCTTCCCTTTTTTCTTCTATTTTTCTCTTTTCTTTCTTCCCTTTGTTTTCCTCTCTATCCCCTTCCTTCCTTTTCCCTTTCTTTCTCCTGTCTCCTATCCCATTTAAGTTTTATTACTTGGGGTTTCAATATACTTATTGTTGGCATGTCATCCTTGTCAGATATGACCCTTGACATCTAGTCATCGCTTGTATTTTATTTTATTGCTTCAGGTTTTTGCACATCAAGATACTCGCTTCATGTATCCCTGGTTTCGAAAGACTGATGGCGGTGATGTTTTCTCACCTCCATTACCACACGTGTCAGAAAATTTAGTTTTACAGTAGTGCATTTAATGAATAATTAATGGTAGGTGTCGAATTGGTTTAAGAGGGATATTGAATAATTTTTTAATCATTTGTACATTTGATATTTCGAGAGTGAGCTCTGCAAACTCCTTTGAAACCATATAAAGCTTTAAATCTCTTAGATTTTCTCATTGGTTCATGGCGTTGGTGAGTTTCCTTCCTTGATATTGTTCTTGTGCTCACCCATATTCGTACTCACCATCATATTGATAACCAAGTAGGCCATAATATTTGAAACCCTATTTCAATTTTTGGTTATTTTGGTTGTCAATAGGTTCATTTAGTTTTTTATTTGATTTGGCATCCTTTTTTTCCTTTTTTAAATTCCATTTTCACTATTTTTTGTTTTTGTTTTATTTGTTTTATTTATTCTTTTGGTTTCCTACCTTGTTGAATTAAATTTTTCCCTGGCATGTGGATATATTGGTAGGGTTAGAAAGGCATATATCTAACAATTAAATGAAGATATAATTAATAAACAAAGAAACTAAAACACACAAAATAAATCATAAGGATACATGTCAGGGTGTACAGTATACCATAGGCTATACAGTATAACATGATCAATTTCCAAATACCAACAATCTCCCACTTGGAGACTGATCAGGCTCCACACCAACACAATCTCCCACTTGGAGACTGATCAAGCTCCACACCAACACAATCTCCCACTTGGAGATTGATCCTAGATGACACTACTGCAATTACAACTCCCATTGGAAATAAGTACCTTGGACCCTGTTGCTCTGTTATACTTGAATTCAACCTTGAAGGCCAACTAAAGCTGAAGAGGAGCTCAGCTTCTCCCTTGTCACCTCTTTTGTAAACATATCCATTGGATTGACATCTATATGTATCTTGTCCAGCTTGACCTGTCCATCCTCCAACACCGACATAATGAAATGATATCTCAACTGTATGTGTTTTGTTTTAAAATGAAAGGAAAAATTCTTTGCAAGATGTATAGAACTCTAGTTGTCTGTAAACAAGTAATTTCTAGCCTATTTTTTTCCCAACTCATCCATGAAAAGATGTAGCCATATCATTTCCTTTTCCGCCTCTGTTGCAACAACATATTCTACCTCTGTGGTGGATAAAGCAACCACCTTTTGCAATCAAGAAATCCAACTCAGTGTTGTCCCACCAATTGTAAAAACATTTATTTAACCTATGGTACTCTGCCTGGTATCTATATCCCTTGCTAAATCTGAGTCAACATAGCCTTTTAAATCAGTATTAGAGCCCCCAAAACATAAAAATTTATTGGATGTACCTCTCAAGTACTTGAGAATCCATTTTACTGCATTCCAATGCTCAACTCTGGGATGACTCAAATACCTACTAACAACTCCTACAACATGTGCAATATCCAGTCTTGTGCATACCATGGTGTACATTAAACCGCCTATAGCTGAAGCATATGGTACCTTGGACATTTTTACTTCATCCTCTTGTGTTTCTGGACACATATCCTTAGTCAATTTAACATGACAAGGCAAAGGTGTGTTGACAGCTTTTGCATTCTCCATATGAAATCTCTACAACACCTTTTCAACATAATTAGCCTGAGATAAAAATAGGTTTTTTCTTTACATATCTCTACAAATTTTCATACCAAGGATTTTCTTTGCTGCCCCCAAATCCTTCATAGCAAAATTTTTTTCTAACTATTGTTTTAGCTCACTTATGTGATCCATGTTAGACCCTACTACAAGCATGTCATCAACATATAAACATAAAATAATGTATTTGTCATTATCCAACCTATTAAAAGAAAAAAAATGGTTAGAATTACACCGGGTGTAGCCTTGCTCAGCCATCACACTATCAAATTTCAAGTACCATTTTTGAGGTGCTTGCTTCAATCCATATAAACTTTTCTTCAATCTGCACACTAGTTTCTCCTTACCTTTGACCTCAAATCCTTGTGGCCGGTCCATATATATTTCCTCTTCCAAATCACCATGGAGAAAGGCTATTTTAACATCAAGTTGTTCTAAATGAAAATCTTCAGTAGCCACAATACTCAAAACAATATGAATAGAAGTCATTTTAACAACTGGAGAAAAAATCTCATCAAAATCAATACCCCTTTTTTGTGCAAATCCCTTTACAACTAATCTAGCTTTAAATCTTTTCTTACCTCCCTCCTCTTTTAGCCTATAAACCCATTTGTTTGGTAAATACTTTTTACCTGCAAGAAACTTGCATAATTCCCAAGTCTGGTTTTTCAGCAAGGAGTCCATTTCTTCTTCCATTCCATGATCCCACTGAACCTTGGTATCCACCTACATAGCTTCATCATAATATTCTGGTTCACTAGCATTAGTTAACAAAATAGTATACAAAGAGGGAGAGTATCTTTCTAGAGGTATACTTATCCTTGAAGATTGTCTAATAGGAGTTTGTGGGATTTGTTGTTGTTGTTGCCCAACATGAGGAACCACTGAAACAACATTGTTTGGAATATCATCCAACACTGCATAATCATTCTCTTTCTTCTTATGTTGTAGCAACAGATCTTTGTACAACCCTTTCTAATTGAATATGATATCCCTGCTTCTCACAATTTTTTGATTTTCAAAATCCCAAAGCCTATAACCAAATTCATCAATTCCATATCCAACAAATATACATTTCTTTGATTTTGCATCAAGCTTGGTTCTATTTTCAGAACCTACATGTGCAAATGCTTCATAACTGAAGGTTTTGAGAAAAGAATAACTCACTTTCTTACCTTTCCATGCTTCCTCTAGAATACCAGAACCCAAAGGATTAGAGGGACCTCTATTAATTAAATAAACAATAGTGTTTATAGTCTCTGCCCATATTTTTAAAGGCAATCCAACATGCAATCTCATAGTCTGTGCACACTCCATTATTGTTCTATTCATGCGCTCAACCACTCCATTTTCCTGTGGAGTCCTTGGAATTATTTTCTGCCTATGAATACCATTAGAGGAACAATAATCTTGAAACTCTTTGCTATAATAATCACCACCATTATCATATCTGAGACATTTTATCTTTTTACCTGTTTCATTCTCAACCAAGCTTTTCCATTTTTTAAAAGTTTCAAATACATCACATTTATGCCTAAGGAAATAAATCCATACCTTCCTAGTTGCATCATCAATGAATGTAACATAATATAGAGAGCCACAAAGAGAAGATACCTGAGCTGGTCCCCATACATCTGTATGCACAAGCTCCAATTTCTCATCTTTCTTTTGCTTCCCATCCTTGAGAAAACTTACTCTCTTTTGTTTTCCATACACACAACTTTCACAGAAATCCATATTAACACATTTTAGACTTGGTAAAACATTATTGGAATGAAGTACTTTCATACCTTTTGCACTCATATGCCCAAGTCTATTATGCCACAGTGTTGATTTAGAGTCCACAACAACTGTATGATCTTCTACTTGTTGAACTACAGCAACTGTTCCCGAACATTGACCTTTTTCCATAACAATTAAAGTAGAAGGAACAGTATGACCTATACAAAGATATAAGGTGCATAATTTCACACCTTTTGCTACCACTAAGGAACCCTTTGTGGCCTTCCATTTTTTATCACTAAATGTAATAACACAACCTTCATCATCTAGTTTCCTTTGAAATTAAATTTATGCTTAACTTTGGAACATTCCTTACCTCATGTAGTAGCCAATGATTTCCATTCTTCAACTTAATCTTGATTCTTCCCTTTCCAACAAGCTGACAGGGTTCATTATCTCCTAAATAAACTAGCCCAAAATCCCCTTGACTTAATCAAGAAAATAAATTCTATGGGGGGTAGCATGAAATAAAGCCCCTAAGTCTAACACCCAAGAATCATCAGCATTATCAAGGGAAAGAATCAAAGCATCCTTATCAGATTTATTACTTACCACATTTTTCCTCTTTACTTCCTTCCTTTTTGTCTGCTTTATTTTTCTGAGACTGACAATCTTTCTTTAAATTACCCGACTTACCACAGTACCAACAATCCCTCTTGTCCCTAGATTGGAACCTTTTTTCCTTTGATTTTCCTTGTGACTTCCCATGATTTCTAGAATTGTTTCCTCTCTCCTTTGTTCTATGCCTGCTTTCTGCATTCAAAACACTACCTGATGTGGATGTTCCACTTGAGCTTTTCCTAGGGATTTCCTCACTCAAAATAACACCAAGAACATCATCAAATTTCAAAGTATTCGAACCAGAAATAGATTTTCTAATAGCCATTACCAAGCTATTCCAATTTTTAGGCAAAGAACAGATAATCAAAAGAGCCCTAACTTCTTCATCAAAGTTTACTTCTACAGAATTTAATTGACTGGTGACTGTATTAAACTCATTTAAATGATCAATAACTGACCCACCTTCTACCATTTTCATATTAAATAAACGCTTCATAAGAAATACCTTATTCGAAGCAGAAGGATTTTCATATAACTTTGCCATGGTTTCCATCAACTCTTAAGTTGTCTTTTCTTTTGTAATTTATTGAATTCCACTGGTTGTGCCAAACATAAACAAATACTGCCAAGAGCCTTTCTATCCAAAATCTCCTAGTCCTCATCAGATGTTGCTTGGGGTTTCTTGGTTTTTCCTTCCAATGGCTGCCATAAATCCTTCTGATAGAGATAGTCCTCCATCTGCATCTTCCATAACTGATAGTTTTTCCCATTAAACTTCTCAATCTTCTTACCCTCATCTGTCATTACTCCCACTCAACCGTGAGACCTTCCTACATAGAGTAATTGAAAGACAACCTACTTGGATACCACTTGTTAGAGTTAGAAAGGTAGATATCAAAAAATTAAATGTAGATTTAATTAATAAACAAAGAAACTAAAACACACATAGAATAAATCATAACACAAAGAATTTAATGTGGCTCACCCAATCTGGGCTACATCCACCACTACTTTTATTATCCAGTGCAAAACTTATTACAATCTTGCTAATAATCATGTTTTTCATCATACTGTAATGCCCATCTGAACCCCTTTTTAACAAGCTTAGAAGCTTCCAGATTTTGGGTTCTATAAAATTGGATTTTTCTTTTTTCGTTGATTTTCCCCTTTTTTAGTGATGACGTGAAAAAGTAGGAGGAAAATTTGCAAGGATACATGTCAGGGTGTACATTATAGCATGATTAGTCTCCACATACCAACAAAGATGATTTTTATGCCATCATCATATGAACCTCCAGGTGTCATCTCCACTATGATTTCAAAGATAATCATTTTCCTTTTCCTAACATTTGTGTGTGCCTTAGAGATTTTATGAATCCTTTTTTTTTAGATATCAGGTTTTGGTCATGATAAGTATTCACTATTTAGTGAAGTAAAATGCATTAGGTGTCAAACCTAAACTCTGAAGTTTGTTCATTAGAAAAACCTTAGCAAAAATTGAATTCCTAATTTTTAGTTTTTGGAGTTCAAAATATCCTTCACCTCCTACTTTCCTATAAAAAAGAGTAAGGTGAAAAGCCTAACCCCCAATACTTTATGCTTAAAAAGAATAAAACTTGAGAGAAATATATAAAGTGTTTTGCACATTGGATCTTGGGTGTTCTATCTAAATCATGTCTTCATTTTACTTAAGGTAATACTCAAGTGTCATGTTCAACTCATGATTCTTGAAGGAAAGAATCAAAGTTAAAAACTATAAGATTTTTAGTTATTGAATGCCAAGTATTTACTCTACCAATTACTAAACAAAAGAGTTATAGGTTAAGTGTTATGTGTGATCCCCAATCCCTGAGGTTCATTGAAAATTTCTGAAGTATCATGAAATATTAATAAATGGCTGATATGTGTAATGATGGAAAAATTACTCCCTAACATGGCCTTGATTTAGTGTTGTAATATGTCTAACATATTCACATTAGGTCTTGGGCCCTTGTGAACTAAATGAGCTTAATTGGTACCTTACTTGGAGTGTTGTAAAGTGTTGTAACACACTTTCACACTTTTATAGGGCTTTATTAAATAATTGAGCTTATTTATTCTTTAATTGGCTTTATTTTGCATCCACAAGCCCCATTTAATACACTTTTTTTTAGGATAATCCTGACATATATCAACATCCAATCATAATTCAAGTGTTTTTAGGTTGTGTGGCCCATATTTAGTGATCTGGGACTCATACATCACCTTGGGCATATGAGTCCCACCTAGGGTTTTGGGTCCTGATTTGGATTTTACACCTTTCTAAGCATTTTTTAAATTGGTCCCATAATTTATGCCTAATGGGACTCAAACACCACCTTGGGAATATGAGTCCCGCGTGGCCCAAAAATTAAAATTAATTCAAATTCTTCGTGGTATTTTATTGTCCTAGATCTTATGTTTTCTTGTAATTTCAGAAATTTTAGCATAATTAAGTATAAATACAGGTTTCTTTCACTCATTTTTCACCCACAATCATTCAAGTATTCATGCATATAGAAATTTTTAGTTTACAAGAGAATTCAAGTGTTTACAAGAGCATTCAAAAGAATTCAAGGGTAGATTATCAAGTTTTTTAGAGCATTATCCAAGTATCAAGCATCATGTCAAAGTCATCATGCATCATGTTTGTTTTTAAGTTAACAATTGTGATGTAGGGTTTTATGATTCAAACTAGCATTCAATTCAAGATCTATCCTATTCAAGAAAGAATGAAGATCTAAATCCATTGGAGCCACTTCATACATGTTTGTGTCACTTTATTTCTAGGGTTTGATGAGTTGCAACATCATATTTTTTTCATTCATCATTCTCTATTCCTATTTCATTTCATTTCATGATTTGATTACCAAAATGAGGTTTGACAAAGGAAAAACCCTTTCTGGACTAACAAAATAACATTGTTCCATCTCTTTAGTGTGTGATTTGTAGGTCTAGGTTGAAGACGCATTGAAGATGAATTTTGGAGAAAGTTGTCAAAGTGTTCAAAGTTATCACCTTGCATTGGAGATACTTGGAAGACTTCTATAGGTTGCAATCAGGGTTTCGAATCTGGAAATTAATTGGGAAGGATAAAGAAGACATTAAAGAGTAGATTCAGACTTTGAAGCTTGAGAAAACCATAACTACACTGATACAATAGTTTTGGCATTGGAATATGAGTCCCACTATAGGTCATTTTCTAGGTTTTTGCAATTCCAAACACCCATTTGCTAGATTTCAGTTTTTGCATAGAAACCCTGATCTAGGACTAAATCACTTAGTCTAGCATATGAGTTCCAATAGGCTTTAAAATTGGTGTTTGCAACATTTTAGTGCTTCATCTAGTCATCTTCGGATTTCCAGGTGCACAGATTTCATCTTGTAGCTTTCTATTCTATTTTTCATGCATTTTTAGATCATTTAGTGAAAGATTGCATTGCATTAGGTTTAAGCATTTTGATTTGTATTGCATTTATCTTTCCAAGCCCTAGCCTGGTGGTGAATCCCTCATTAGTTTATAATCCTACCCTAGGAAAACCCTATTGCAAGATCTCTTTCTCCTTTGTACACCTTAGATTGAGATCTCTAGGGTTTCCCTTCAATAAGATAATTGTGAAAGTGGGTTTTGCTCTATGTCCTAAAAGAAAATCACACATTTTCTATTATTTCAATATGATTTTTTTGATTATCTGAGTTGAGAAAATTAATGAAATATGTCATATTACTATGGTATTTAATTGAGTTTTATCTCAAACCTATGAATGCTTGATGGTAGTTTGAAATTATACAACTTTAAAATCTTAAGATTAATTAATTTTCATTGACGATTGTATTGGTGTTAATGATAATTGTGTGAATGCTAGTTTTTTTAATACTAGTCATTGGAATTTTGTTTAACCACTCAAAAGTGATAATTGAAATAAATCTTGTCATTATCTATTTAATTTTAGCATTTATTTTTGAGTATTTCTCATAACCCTCATTTCTTTTTATCTTTATTTTATAATATTTCAAGTGAGAGAAAGAGCATCTAAATGTATATATATTTGTTGAAGCAAAGCAATAACATGCACTTGATTTTCAAAGAATAGAATATTTTGTTTCAGATTTCATGTCTTAAATGTATTTTATAGAAAACCTAAAATATAGGCCCCTTATTGAAACACATTTATATCAACTGCTTAGTTGTCCATCACAGTCAAGACTTGACCCAAAAGGAAAATTGGAGTAGATAGATATGCTTTTCAAGAGGATCAATAACTCATTATTTATTAGCAAGTTGGATGTGCTAAAACCACCCTCAATAGTATTTTAATAAGGTTATGGTACTATGGAATAAGCAAAAAAATAGGGTTAAGAACAATAGTTTAATGACTATGGACTAAGCAAAAAAATTGAGTTAAGCATAATAAGAGTTAACAATTTAACATAACTATTGTACCACTATCAAGAACATTGAAAATATGTAATCTAGCCACATCATATTTTAATGACTGTGGACTAAGAGAAATATAGGGTTAAGAACAATTTTCCCTTTTCATAATTATGTTGACATTATATGACAAGTTTTGAAAAACACAGAATTTGAAAGCCAATCAACTGGGGTCATTTAACATTTCTAGCTCTATTTCTCATTGGGTTATGTGATAACACCAACACTCTAGGAAACACAAGTTTAAGGCTAGAAAAAATAATCATTTCCAACATAAAATTTCTAGTGTATAAGGCCAAGAATAACATATACAAAGCTTTAACACAAAAATAGAGTTCTAGAAAAGCCCTTTATAATTTATGGTGTATTACCAATGGTCACAACCTATTCAGTCTCACTAAGATTTTTTAGGCTAAGAATAAAAATAGATCTCAAAAATTTCCACAAATTTATCTTTTCAAGTTCTATACTCATAGTATGGAGAAAAATAAATCAACTAACTCAAATCTAGATTTTATAAAAATACAAGCCTAAAGAGGTCTTTAAAATAATATCCAATTTCTTTATTTTTGGTACCTAAGCTTTATTTTTTATTGATCTTCAAAATAAAGTACATTGTGGAGCCCAAGAGGCTTCAATATTGCATTCTCACATTTCTTCACAATGCTTTTGCATAATCAAACCCTAAACACAAATCTATACCATAGTTTTTCCATGCTTACTCAAAATATACGTTGACTTTAAAATCCCACAAGCAATTTCCTTTGAAAATTTACATACTAGAATGTAAGAGAAATCTTTTCAAATTTTTCATAAAATCATAGCTCTTTTTAAATGCCAATAATTTTCATAACTTGACATTGACAAAAAAAAATGGGTTTACCACATACCAATATTTTTATAAAAGCACTATAAATCACATCAAGGTTGAGCTCTTTTCCTTCTTCTATTGTCTACCCAATAGCCATCCAACATCTCTTCCCTCTTCTTTTCTTCATTTAATATTTTTAAATCCTTTCATTTCTACCTCTTTCTCTACATTTCATCTAAATATCCACCATACTACCATTCTTATTGTAGTAGTTAAGGCTCCCATCACTTCACTTATTATGAATTTAATGCTAATAATATCATTGTTTTTCTAATATGTGGAGTAAACATATTAAGGATTTTTTAGTTAATTTTTAAGGTACAATCATTGAATACAAGCCCATGATGATATGTATGTATGCATGCATATTTATATCTTTATAGATTATATCAAATTGAGATAAATAAATTCATGTTTAAGAATGTTTATATACTTATAGAAATATATTTGTTTAGCAAACAAAACATATATTTTTCTCATATGCAACAGATCAATATGAGATAGATCATTTTGTTAAATGAAATATCATGAAAATTCTTAAGATAATATCCTAATGAATTAAAAATAAACTTGATACAAAATATGATGGACTATAATTTCAAGAAAATATTTGTGGAAAAATGATCCAAAATACATGAAAAATCAAAATCATAATGATCAAACAGCTCAAAATGAACATCCACATTCTGAGCGCCTAAAAATATGCACACATTGTAAACTCCATAACATGGGTTAGCTCATGCAAACCTACAAATTCTCCTATGAGATCTAATACACCATACTTCACAAATAAAATGACAAAATAAACTAATTCAAAATATTAAAGAAGCATGTAAATGCATACCTATCCCATAGTGGATTGGTGTCACTTTGTTGTGAGAAGTGACCCTTTCCCAACCCTTGAAAAATAAATGTTGCAAATGATAATGGGAAAAATTAGCTCTCAATATGGCGAGAGTAACTATGCATGAAGATTGTGTGTGATTGAATGAAGGATAGCATCTCCATTTATAAAAAATTTTGATGAGAAAAGAGGCAAGAGGGATGAATGTGGGATAAAAACCAACCAATAAGAAGGATCCACTTGTCACCATGTGAATGGGCCAAGGATGTGCATTTTTTTATGAATGGGCCCATAAATGCATATATTTGAAATTTGAAAATGTTGAAATGACAAGGTAGAGGGAGAGTCAAATGGAGTAATGGCCACTTGGCTCAATGAAAAAGGACTTGTAAGGAGATATAAATGCCTTGTTGGAAGGACTCTTCCCACTTGGATTTGAATTCAAGTTTGAGGGAATATTCTCTAAAGATTCCTTATTGAGGGAAAATGAAGATTTAATAAATGAATTAATTGATTTATTTGTGCAAGTGGGAAAAGCCAGAGAATGTGACATGAGTTTAGATTAAACTAATCAGGAGTAGATTAATTTAATGAGGGATTACATGATTTGACTTTTTGACTTAGATTTATGGATCAAAAGGAGAAGAAAATGATAAAGATTTGACTAAAAAAAGATTTGATTTATTTAATCAAAGAGGATGATGTTAGTGGCTTAATTAAATAAGTTTGATTTTATTTAATTAAATGAAGAAATTTAGAAGTTAATTAAATAAGATTGGTTTATTTAATTAAAGAGGGACCTTTGGATTGATTTATGATTTAATTAAGTAAATTTTATTGATTTGATTAATAGAGGAATTAAGATTGTTTAATTAAGTAGTTAATAAAGGGACGATTTATAGAAGAATTAGAGTTAGTTGATCAAGACATTTTTCATGTCTACATTTTTCCCCTCTTTGAAGCAATGTACTTGTTAAGTTAATTCAAAGAATAAACTTACCGTGATCAAAATTCAAAAAAAATCTGATCTTTTTGAATGCCCCAACAGAAAGAAGTACACCGGTACATTGCCCCCTCGAGAGATTGAGCGAAAAGATTCGATTTGAGGGTTGATATCATGATAAAGAGGTTCAAGATGGACATATCAATGGTTGTGATGATGATGCAAATTAGATGGTTTTAAGATGCTTAGAATAACCAATCTATATTATCCTAAACAACTTAAATGATGATATGATGTGATAATGCCTATATGATTATGCAATGGATGTTTTATGGAAATGTATGGTTTTATGAGATGCTTAGACTAAAAAATCTATATTACGATGATGAGCATGCATATGAGATGATTAGTGTTTCCTATATGATGTGATATGATTTTCAGTATGCTGATAGTTTGTGGATGCAAGATGGATGCATTGATGAAGATGATTACTTGATCATGATGATGTTAACACGAAAAGAAGATAGAAGAAAGCAAGATATTCCAACAAGACACAAGTCAATGATGATGAGAGATGGATGATTCACTTATCAGGATTCAAATTTTAAAAGGGCCACTAACCTTATGTTTGATAAAATGAATAAGCATGATGCATCAAGGTATAAAGAACCAGGATGGCGTTGCACTTAGTGTGATGGAATTTGAATCGACAATCAGATAGGAGTACTCCTGTTCACACCTGACATACGAAACCTCATTTAAAATGTAGTTCAAATATTTCAAACATCTCAGACCAAAACATATAAAATCAAGCCCTCCTATGTGGTCAACAAGATGACTAAAACACCCTCGCTATGCCCAAATAAAGTATGCATGACCGAGGTTATTTTACAAAACATCCAACAAGCACAACAAATAAAAAGATAATGATTGTTTCCCCATTCCTATCTCTCTAGATCCTTTTGTTTAGACATCATCGAGAGGTTATTGGAATGAGCACAAAGAGATAAGTCAAAAGACAAAGATAAAGTAAAAAAACAAGCTAATGTTCTTCAATACTGCTAACCAAAAGGAAATTTGTTTTTAAAGGATAAGAACCGAAACTATTGCCAAAAGATCATGCCCATTATAGGAAGTATACATCCTAGGACATGTTAGTGGATGGCGGTACATCGTTTCTTTTATCCAAAGTGTTCTTTCTGATAAAAAACTACCCATTGTAGGAAGGATACATCCTAGGATGTGATGTTATAAGATGATTGAGATGGGACTGATTGGATGATAGGCTATCGACACAAAGAGTTGACTAACTTGTTTACGTACTAACCTAAACCTGAGACTTGACGTTTTGAGTTTTTACTTTTAACCTGCTAGACTTGTTTATGACTGTTTCACCAAAGGTTGGGGATGATGATTGATTTATTGTGAATGATGTTATTGCAGGCGAAAGCAAGATGAGACAGATAGATGTTTTCAAATATTTGGATGTTTTTGGAGTTTTGAAATGTTTTAAGGCTATTTTTTTTGGTACTTTTGAGATTTTTCAAATGTTTTGGGGTTTTCTAAGATTTTGACCAAGACCTAACCTAAGGACCTATCCTAGGGGCCTTGGGGGCTGATCAGCAGATTAGCCTTGCCTACGTTATACACGTAGAGACCATGTAGTTCAACTGACATAGACTCAATTATTGATGAAATATGAACAAATGGATTGTCAATTTATTATGACGGACTCCTAAAGGACCGACCTATGTGTTTCAGGGGATGATCAAAGATCAAACTTGCCTACATTCAAGGCTCAAAGACCCGTAGTTCGATAAGATGACTTTTTTTTTACTTTTTGACTGACTTTTTGACCTATTTTTGGATTTTGATATGTTTTGGATATTTTTGGATTTTTCGCATGATTTTGATGTTTTAGATATGGATATGTGTGACAATATCTGTGATCTATTTTGGGACTTTGTTGAAAACCAAGCTAGGGTTGATTGATCATATTGATGGATTGATGATGATAACATTGTTGGGGACACACAACAATGCAAGGATAGTGTTAAGCAACACAAGGATTAGGATGGATATCCCAAGATGACGAGGGATTGATTGGATTTGATTAATCAATATTGATGATGATAAAATTGTTGAGGATAAACAACAATGCAAGGATAGTGTTAAGCAACATGAGGACTAGGACGGATATCCCAAGATGATGATGGAATTATTAGATTTGATTGATTGAAGGATTTTGAAGCTTGATTTGGAACAAGATTTGTTTGAATGATTTGATGTGATGTTGAATTCTAAATTAGATTCGACTGATAGTGATTGTTTGGAATGATATTCGATGAAAGATTGATAAGGAATATCTTCTTGTCAAAATATTCTATGGACTAGTGATTTAGATTCTTTCTCACAAATGCTTGACCAACTTGATTTCATGTTTGCCAATGTTTGGATCATCACAAATAAGCTATAGGATATAGATCAAGACTTATTCTCGAAGTAATATGTACATATCTTCCCCCAGTGTATAATAATGTATGGAATTCCATGGGTGGATGTTTGGATAGGTGTATGGATGGATGGACATGGTAAGAATACCAAGGATGTGAAGGATTATCTTGTGATAAGATAAGATGTATGTATAAATAAGGCTCATTTGGATAATGTTTCATGGCTTAGATAACGTTGGATAGTATAGGATCAATGAAAATGACTCATGTCAAGATGTTTACCATAAGCAAGCATAAAGTGAGCACCAAAGTTTATCAAGATTAAGACAAATCAGAGTATGGATGCAGATATATGCACATGGATTGGATAAATGATTCATAGGTGAATGGATTTATTATGGATAAGATGGGTGGAATGTTAGATTTATTATGGATGAGATGAGATGCTTTCACCTGAATTGGCACATGCACATTCTCGATTCTACACATGATGCATGTTTTCTAGGTTTTCATCATGGAACCTTCCCAAAGCACCACTATAGTGGTTTTCACTGGAAGAAAAAAAAATTCTTTACTGTTTTCAATCCTTTTTTGATTTTTTTGGATTTTCACATTTTTTTATTTTGATTTTGATTTCTTTTTCCTGAAAGATTTTAAGCTCATGCTGAATCTCCTTGTGGTGTTGATATAGATGCTTCTGTTATAATGTGCCATCAATATCCTACTTGAAGAAGATTCTTTTCCAAGATAAATGCACTTGAAGGAAACTTTTGAGATTCTCGATCTGCTTTGTTGATACCGGGGTTAACTTTGTATTTTTGCATGCATTGCGATAGAATTACTTTTGAATTCTTCTGATGAAGGGTGGCTTCCAATACCTAGTAAATGTGAGAATTGGATATCATGCTTGGAGGCATGGATGGAGTGTGTTTAGGGATAAAAGATGGATTGGTTGATAGTTTGGAACCTTTAACTCTCCAAACTTGGTAAGATGAGCAATGATGGGTGGATATGAAAGTGTTCATGGAATTAGGACTAACAGCTTGATATACTTTGTACATTGCTTAGGAAGCCTAATTTTTCTTATGCAGACATCTTTGATGGATACACTTCCCTTCTTTATTTTTCCCATAGTTTCTTTGACTGATGGAGTTTGATAGGGATAATTTTTCTTTGGTATCCACTTATATTTGATTTGTCCATTATGCTTTCCAACTTCTTTTTCTTTGATAACAATCTTCGTACTTTAATTCAAATCTTTCTTTTGATGTTGGTCCCAATTTGTGGATGGGTTGATGGGTAGATGAAGATTCATGATGTGGCTAGTTGTAGTATTGAAATTAGTTTCATCATAAGGACTCTTCGTGCTCCCTATGTTGACATTTGATTGAGACATAGTTGCCCCCAGTATGGTGGTAGTAGCACCTTTGTTCCTTGATTCTTCCTATTTTGAGATGTCTTGTTCAATAAGCACTCTATGATAAATGACCACTACAGATGATGTTGTTTCCATTTGCTGCTCTACTAACTCCAGAATGTATTGTTTTGTCTGACTTGTTTCCTTGAGTGGATAACACTGGATATCTTCATATATGATGCCCTTAGTCCAAATTTGGGATATATTTGATCCTATTGTTGATAATTTAGTTTGACTGTAGGAATCAATAACCTGCTCTTTTTGTGTAATAATGTCAGGAGTAAAGGAATCTCGTCTTGAATGAAGATCATCCATGTGTCCATCCACATAAAGCATCTAATGGGTATATGGAGGAGTATGTATTATGTGGATATGATAATCATTTGTGACATCTTATATAGATAGGAGAGTGTCCATTAGATCATTGTAGTATTTTGGAGATACAAATTCTTGATCCTGAATGATTTTGGAATTGCTTTTGACATTCTTTGTATCAAGTTCTTGACATGGGTCAATTTCAAAGGACAGATTGCTTACAAAGGGTTCCTGGACATCGCCATTAGGCATAGGAAGTGGATCAATATCCTCTTGATCTTTGAGTGAATTTGAATGAAGTATTGAGTTGAAGATTCCTTCAATATCGATAATAATGAGGTCGAAGGATGTCAATATGTCTTGGAAAGGACCATTGCTAGACTTTGGTGAGAGATGTTGATCATGCTTTAGAATAAATTATTGAGACATGTCCTCTAACTCATTAGGTGATGTAGAGACATTTTCAACATGATCATTGGTTGATAATGTTAACACTCCTTGAAATAGATCATTGTTGAATATTGTTTAGGGATTCTTATCATGATCAAAAAGTGACTCTTGTTGTATGTTGATTTGATCTTCAGATGAGGTAGAAACATATTTAAGATCTTGATCATTATTTTCAACAATTGTGGTGGAGATATTGTCAATTCCATCATTAGTAGTTGAATCATAATCACTGTCCCCAATAGTTATTAGTTTTTGATCAATCAGGTCTTGGATGAGATTTTTGAGTCGAACACAATTTGATGTTGTGTGTCCCTTTACTTTATGATAATCACAAAGGTGCTTCTTGTCATACCAAGGTGGTTTTACGTCTCATTCTTGGTAGTTCTCATAGGTGGGTATTTTAATGAGATTTTCCTGCACCAATTGTTGCATGAACGATTCAATTGGTCTCCCAAGTGGTGTGTATTTTCATCTATTACCTTGTAAGATTTGTTCTTTAAATTGAACTTTTAGTGATTGATCTTTGAGATGTTGGGGTTGGATTTGTTGATGTAGTTGATATTGATATCTAACTTCTTGACATTGGAGATATTGTTCTTGATGTGGTTGTGGACACAACTCAATGCTTTGATGACATGGTTCAACCAATGGTAGAGCATATTGATTTTGGATTGAAGATGTTTCTTGGCTCAATAAGTCAATTAGTTTGGCAAGTGAAGCAAGTTCATCTAGCGAATTTCGATCTTGATTTTGATTTTGACTCCCTTGATATGGTTGATTTTGATTTTGTTCAAGCATATTTGGAATGTACACTTGTGGTGTTTGCATGGGATCATGGACAAATTGATTTTGGACAATGTTATGATTTGGCACGATGTTCAAATTTGGCATTATAGGTTGAAATTGAATATTTTTGTGGTTGGGAATCACATTTCCTTGATTTAGGTAACTTTGATTTTGAATGGTGTTACCTTGACTTTGATCAATACATGGAGTTGTTAATATCTTGCTTGGACTTTGAACAACATTTTTTTTATTTGAAAACATATCCATCCCAAAATTCACCAACTTTGGATTTGAAATGTTTGTATTTGGAAAACTTGTACTTGGCATGTTCACTTTTGGCATGTATGGATTTGGTGGGATGATGTTTTATGGAAGAATCATGCATTGAGTGTTTGGTTGATAGATTTTTAGGTTTGGACTTAGATTTAAATATACCATCAGAATAGTTGTTCCAAAATTTATATTGGGAATACACACATTTGTTGTAACATTGAGGTTTGTATGAGATAATGATCCCATGTATGGACTGTATAAATGTGAGTTTTCAAAATCAATTTGCATTGTAAGGCTTTGATAGTTTGGTTGACTTGGTTTACACATGATGTATGGATCAAGTTTATATTCCATGTTCTTGTGTTTTGGCCTTGTTGTAAAAGTGACTGCTAAGGTGTTTAGGACCAATGATGAGATGAAGGATGAAGGGGGTGAATGATATGGGTGTTGAACTTTTTAGGAACTTTGGATCCATGCTAGACTTTAGGATTTGATTTAGATTGTTTTGATTGGATAATGAACTTGTAAACCCTAAGATGTTAGATGTGATCTTTAGGATAAAATTGTTCAAAGAGGTGATAATTTAACTGTGTGTGGAAGGATTCATCTAGACATACCTAACTAAACAAATGATTTTGATTTGGTTTAAGGATGTACTTAAGTCTAGATAATGATGTTTCCAAAACTCTAAAGTTTTTTATGACATGTAGATTATAAATGTTTTGGATGGATGAAGTATTTTATTTGATCCTAAATGAACCTAATAGGGACCTTGTTTACAAGACCAAGATAGTGAAGAACACACTTTTCTCTAAGAGTAGTTCAAAACCAAAAGACCAATGTTTGCATGAAAACCATATGACCAAAAGATGCCAAGCACATGTGTGGGGTCCAATTGTTTCTTAACTTTTCTTAATGAGTTTTTTTTACCACAAACACACTCTTGATTAGCTTTAAAACTAAATTTCCAATGTCCTAATTTTCTTTCATCCCACAAAGTGCATTGTGTGGAAATCAAGGAAATCAAGGCAATCATTACCTACTATTGAATTTAGTAGGAGAAAATTGAGATGAAATCCAAATGCTTAGAAGCCTATAAGGATGAGAATCCCAAGGGAAAGCAAGAGCATGTGAATTTTTTCAAGGATATCTTCTCCTAAAGGGTCTGAGATTTGATGATCATATTGAATGTTTGTTTTTCTAATATTTTCAATCAAGCAAAGTGTTTTGAATTCAAGAACAAGTACAACCATATGGATATTTAAGACAATATTTGTTGAGTCCCCACTTGGACAAGTCTAGCTACGCCTACTTTTAGTGAATGGTTAGATGCTTGACCACACAAGCTCCCCCTTATAGTGCACTCACTTCTTAGGTCATCCAAGCATCATTACCCATGAATCTCCCATGGAATACTTTCCATTTCTACTAAAACTCGTAAAAGTGTGGGGCGGCTTCAAAATGACCATTCTTGCACCAACAAATATATCAAGGATTTTGGCCTTTTCTAAACAAGGGTTTTAATGTAGGCATTCCATTCATGGGGGACCATCCATGCAGTGAGAGACCATTGTTTCCCTTCTCATTGGAATAATCCTCATGATACTTTTCTTTCAATAATTACCCACACTTATATCCTGGGTGGAAGTCGTTTGGCTTTAGCGTGTTCTTGGTTGGGTCATTCCCCTGGGTGAGTACTTTTTTCTCACAAGGAAGGCCCTCTAAGGTAAACAAAAGAAAGAAAAGATATTCATAGTTCAATCATCCTTCATTTAGAAACAAAGGGAGAACACACACAATGTGTTATACTCACACTTGCAAGATTTGTTCAATTTTAGTTCCCAAAATGAAGTGTGAAGGTAATCACTTTATCCCAACCTAAGACCACCAACAAGCCTTTTGATTCTCATGATCACCGTGAGGCATGAGAGAAGCACATACATCTTTTCAATGGTGTTAGTTTTAGTAAGCAATCACAAAACAAAGTAGCACATGTTCATTTTAAAACCACAAAACAATAATGGCTTCTTTCTAAGCACCAAAGGAAATGTGAAGATTGCCTTGTTCAATTGTTAAATCCAAAAATCAACTCTAGTAAGTTTGTGTCCTAAAGTTTGTTTTAAGCCCTTTTGTAACAAGAAATTGAAGTGTTATTTTTCAGAGCTCAAAAAAGACAAGAGTTAGTTTAAAATAGAAAACTAAAGCATAAAACGAAATCCTTAAGCATTTAAAAATGCCTTGTCATCTCCAAATTTAATGCTTCAATCCTCTTTAGCTCTAAGATTCATCCAAGATTGTTTCTAATGCTCCGATGTTGCAAGTCTTTTGTGCAAACAAAATCCCTCCTCCTTGCTTTTCCTTCTTTTACCCCTATCAAGAAATAAAATCATTCAAGAATCAAGTTATTTAATTAAAATCATTTTAATCATTAACTTCAAACAATAAAATGATTTTAAATAGAGATGATTTGAAACTAAGAAATGGAGCATTGATAAGAATCCCACTTTCCATAGTCCTTTCTCATCTAGCCTCTATACTTGAATAATCTTCAGCTTCTAATTTCACTAGAAATGAGTCATAAAGATCAATTTGTAAAATGTGGCACTCTCTTCCTCTTAAATTAATCAAAAACCAATGCAAAATTTAGAGATGTATCTAAGAGGGAAAATCATTCACATTTCAAATATCCATAAAAAAAAATATAGGGAAGGACACTGGGGCTGCAAACAATGAATCTCCATGGTACCATACTTTGCTAAGTGGGCATAATAAATCTCTAAGTATCAATTTCAAGTAGGCAATCCAAAGCAAGTAGAAAGCATTAATCATTTAGAAAATACTCTTCCTTGTGATTTCGACATGCTCTGGTCGTGAGTAGCTGTCAAATCCCAAGTCTTATTCCAAATAAATAACTTCAAAAGTATTCTAAAGCCCACACATGAATCCCCACAAAAGGGACAAGAATTAATGGTCGTTGTTCTTTCTCTGCAAATGATTTAACTACCTAGAAATTATTTGGAAATTATTTGGAGCTATTTTTACTAGCCCAGGCATTGGCATGAATTCAAAATTTGGCAATTCAAAGGGTTCTATGCCATGTCAACTACAAACCCATGCAAATTTGGCGTACTCCAAGATGACTATTGATCTTACTTTGGGGATCCATGGCAACATTGCATGCTTTCAAATATTTTAGGTGGCTCATGTGGACAAGTAAATGAATGACTATTTGTCAAGACATGTGGCAACATCTCACAGAATTAGGTTTTCTTGATATGCAAGCAAGCCAGCATAAGCAAACACTTGATCATCAGAAATCTATAGACCTAATGCTTTATTAAATTTTTCTTTCTGGCTTTGATCATATGATTGGAAATAAAGGAAGATAGTGAATCACTAAGCAACCAATTCCCCAATGACATGCTACAACTAGCATGAGATGTGTATGTTGGTGCTGGAGAATTTATCATTACAAAATAGTTGAAAAATTCAATGATTTTTCAATGCCATTTCATGGAATGCAGTAATTGTAGGTCCTAGAAAAAAAATATTTGAAAAGGCATAAGAAAATCCAAAGCAAGTGCTATTAGCAGGTGTATAGATGCATCTAAAAGTCTCTTGAATAGTTATCAAAATAAATGCAAATGGCAGGTATAACATCGCCCAACAATATCATCAGGAGGAGAAGACCACTTATCATCAAAATTTCCCCCAAAATCATAAAACAATAGTTATCAATCGGTGTTCCATTTACTTCTTCAAAATTTTCTTCAAGACTACCATATGAGAACTGCTAAATACGGATTGGAGAAACATTTAAATGATAGAAATAATGATTTTTTTTTAAAAACACCAGCTATAGACTCCAGCTTTCCAGACATATTTTCACTTCATCTTGGAATTACCACTTGAACCATTTATTTCTCTATCCCTCTGTGACTATAGGAAATTACACAACAATAACCATAAATGCTATTAAATGTAAATGACAAGTAGACAATTGAATTCTTAGCCTTTGTGAAATGTAGAAGAACCAAAATGTATGATGCACATTAGATGCACACAGTAGAGGGGACCAAGTCTTATCGTGTATGGCAATAAGAGAGACGTAATGATAGTGAGACAAATTCTTATCCTATTGATGATGTAACATTAACACCAATAATTCAAATCTCAAACATACTATGCAAGTGTTAACTACCACTCCATTACCCCAGGCGACAAATAGAATCAAACTCCTAACCGTAATGATATCCATCGAATTCAATTGAAAGTAAATTCAAAAGCTGATCACAAGAGATTAATCCAATAGATGTGAACCATTTACATCACTTAAAATGTGAACAACGTTCTTATGCAGATTAGTGGTAATGCTAAATGAAACAATTTGAAGATGGGCTTACACCAAATCAAGCACGTAGGATGAACTTGTGGAAAGGACTTAGAAACTTTCAAGAAAATGCAATTGATAGAAATCAAGTCGCACCCCATGTGCAACCATTGTCAATGTCCTACCAGCAGAGAATGAATCTTTATAAAAGGATCAAATTTATTTATTCATTAAAATAGGCATATATCATATTACTTCTCATAATATTGGTGATCTGCAGTCAGTAATTGACTCCCCTACGTTCAAAAAGTGATGGAATGAGGGACAATGGTCAAAACCTATGCATAAACAGAAACATAAACCTTGAAGTGGATATAAGCAAGAAAATATATATCATTGTCTAATGCATTAATCAAAGACAACAAACTTTAGATTCCTATCAATAGGGTATGTGCAGGATCATGGAAAAAATAGGCCCTTAAGTGGCAAAAAATTTAGAAAAATCAGAGTTAGACAACTTGGCGCAAAAATTTGAATAAGTTATCTATATTATTTCAAAAAAATTTAAGAATAGAATCTGTAGAAATTGAATGTAGTTTTTAAACTAGTAGGTTCATTTTTTAAAACAAAAATCTATTTGTTGAAATTTTGAAATTTCAATGCAGTAGTACTTAAATTTTAGGGAAAAAATAAGAAGTAGGTGTTTGTCTAACCACCCTAACCAAAATAAAATGATAATATTTTTGTATAATATTTTATACATAAGTAGGGGACTCATGTCCAGATGTGATGCATATTTTTTGTTATTTTTTTCCAAGTAAATAATTAATTGTGATTTTTTTATTACAATTTTTAAAAAATATAAAAACTCGTATGTGTGACCACCTTAAATTAGTCAAAACTTCATGAAATTCATTTTTTCTTTTTTTAATCCTGTAGTATGCGAAGCATAGAATGTGATGCATGTTTTGGATTCCAAAAAAGTGATACTATTTTAAAGCTATAGATGTTTTTCAATTAGCCTATCAATTAGTAATTTAGTCGTAATTCAAATAAAAAATGAGTAAGAATTATTTATTAAATTCAAAGTAAAGCATAATTTATATTTTGGAAAGTTGAGAATCTCCTTTAAAAACCCTTTTGACTTCATCAATTTTGGGTTAAAAAAAAGTCACCAGCCACATACCCTACAAATACCCATCATATCGCCACTTTTTGGCCCATCATGATCCTGCACATACCCAATATGCATATTTTAATGCCTTAGCAAAAACAAACAACTTTATATTCTAGCAATATGCATCAAACAAAAACAAAAACTTTATGTTTTCCCTCTTTCTAGCACCATATGTGAGAACCTAAAAATCTACACACATTCTAAACTACGTAACATGGGTTAGCTCATGCAAACCTACAAATGCTCCTATGAGAGAATACACCATACTTCACAAATAAAATGACAAAATAAACTAATTAAAAATATCAAAGAAGCACAAATTGATACCTATCCCATAGTGGATTGGTGTCACTTTGTTGTGAGAAGTGACCCTTTCCCAACCCTTTACAAATCAATGATGCAAATGATAATGGGAAAAATTCACTCTCACTATGGAGAGAGTAACTTTGCATGAAGATTGTGTGTGATTGAATGAAGGATAGCCTCTCCATTTATAGAATATTTTGATGAGAGAAGAGGAAAGAGAGATGAATGTGGGATAAAAACCCAACCAATAAGAAGGAGCCACTTGTCACCATGTTAATGGGTCAAGGATGTGCAAGTTTTGATGACTGTGCCCATAAATTCATATATTTGAAATTTGAAAATGTTGAAATGGCAAGGAGGAGGGAGAGTCAAATGGAGTAATGGCCACTTGGCTCAATGCAAAAGGACTTGTAAGGTGACATAAATGCCTTGTTGGAAGGACTCATCCCACTTGGATTTGAATTCAAATTTGAGGGAATATTCTCTAAAGATGCTTTGTTGAGGGAAAATGAAGATTTAATAAATGAATTAATTGATTTATTTGTGCAAGTGGGAAAAGCTAGAGGATGTGACATGAGTTTAGATTAAACTAATCAGGATTAGATTAATTTAATGAGGGATTAGATGATTTGACTTTTTGACTTAGATTTATGGATCATAAGGAGAAGAAAATGATAAAGATTTGATTAAACAAAGATTTTATTTATTTAATCAAAGAGGATGATGTTAGTGTCTTAATTAAATAAGTTTGATTTATTTAATTAAATGAAGAACTTTAGAAGTTAATTAAATAATATCGGTTTATTTAATTAAAAAGGGACCTTAGGATTGATTTATGATTTAATTAAGTAAATTTGATTGAGTTCATTAATAGAGGAATTCAGATGGATTAATTAAGTAGTTAATAAAGGGATGATTTAAAGAAGAATCAAAGTTAGTTGATCAAGATATTTTTCATGTCTACACACATGAATTCACAACTAGATATTATTGTGTGTCTCTATGAGGTCTCAGATTCATGGTGATCAAAAAATTCTTTTAGATTTACTTATCTCTCCAATGATACTCTCCCTCCTTGTTTGGGAGGTGATAAAATATCTCTTGTGCATCCACATCATTAAACCAAAAATGTGGTTAGTCTAGTAATAATGATATCAAAAGATAATATAAACCATTCTTTAATATCTCGTTATAATCAATTTCACATAAACATACATCCTTTAAAAACAATATCTAAAAATGATATTTTCCTAAACATAATAAGGTAGGATCAACATAGTATAAATGTTCTTAAAAGATGTTTCTCACATCATAATTTAGGACACAAAAAAATATAAAATAATCTAGATGGTTCAAAAAATAGATGTGACAATTGAAACTCAATGATCATATGCATCAATCAAATTTATAATGCTTAATATTTTTATAGTGTGAACCAAGATTCCCCACCTTCACAAACACAACAACCAATCAATAGATTAGATCAAATGCAAGATTAGAACCATGATTCCTCAAGAAATCCATTTGAATGTAAAAGGAAAGGAATAAAATGAAGAACACAAAAAACTTAAAACAAAGATATCAAATCCTATTTTAACACAAAGAAAACTCTTAATCTCTTGAGGGAGTTGGTGTCAATTTGATATGAAAATTGGTCATTTCCCAACTCCAATGATGTGATGCAAGAAACCTAACTATGCTTGGATGAATTTGATGATAGATTGCTATAGATTTGAGTATAATAACTTTAGTCAAATTGTGGATGTTCAAATGAGGAATGGAGCCTCTTATTTATATAATTTCAAGTTGAAGAGATGTCCAAAATGGAGCAATGTGGGACTAAGAATCAACAAATGGAAAGGTGCCACTTGTCATCATGTGAATGGATGGAGGATATGCAAGTTTTGAAGAATGTGTCAATAAATGTATATATTTGAATTTTAAAATTGTTGAAATGACATGTAAGAGGGAAAGAAGGTGCATTGAATGCCACTTGGCTCAAGGAAAAATGACCTTTTAGGTGGAGTAAATGCCTTGTTGGAAGGAAAAAGTCCACTTGGATTTTGAATTCAAATTTGAGGAATATTCCTTTATTATTCCTTTTGAGAGAAAATAGAGATTTAATAAATGAATTAAATCTATTTTCTTATGCAAGTTGCAAAAGCTAGAGGATGGGACATGAGAAAAGATTAAATTAATCAAGGTTAATTAACTTAATGAAATATTAGAATGATGTGACATATTGATTTAGATTTATGGATTGATTTAAATCAAATATGAGAAGAATATGGTTTCAAGATTAATTAAATAAAGATTTTTGTTTTATTTAACCAAGGAGATGAAGTTAGATTAAATTAATTAAGGTTTTAATTTATTTAATTTAATGAATAGAATTTAGAGATTTAATCAAATAAAATTGATTATTTAATTAAATGGGGATAATTAGACCAGACTGATTAATTTAATTAACAAGAAAGGATGACTTAATTAGATAAATGATTTATTTAATTAAGAGAGGAACATTGATGAATTTAATTGAATAAAGGTATTCGATTAAATGGTTAGACTGAGGGATGATTTAGGATGAAATGATGTTAGTGGTTGGGATCAGATGTGTAATGTTAATCATTATATTTTACATGTCTACATTTTGCCCCTCTTTGAAGAAGTGCACTTGTTACATTGGTTCAAAGAATAAACGATCTCGATCAAAAGCCAATTTTTTTTCTAATTTTAAAAATTTTCCTCACTGCTGCCCCAATGAAGGAAATTATGGGAACATACTGCCCCTTTGAGAGATCAGATGAAAATTCTAATTTTTGGATGATCTCGCAAAAAAAGAGGACAAGGTGCTTGACAAGTCTAAAAAGGCTCCAAGAGGTCAAAAACCAAGGTAAAACGCCAAAAAATGGTGTGAAATGACCTTCAAATGGACAAAAATGGGATCGGGGGTCCAAAACCTTAGTAGGATGGCCAAATGTGGTAAAAAACCCTAATTTTTAGACTTAAATAGGCCTCGGGGGGCCACTTCCAATTCATTTTGACATTCAGCCTTAAGAGATTTCATGATTTGAGCCTTGATATCCTGACAAGATGGCACAATGACAACTCTCATTGCATATCTTTGACCAAATACGAACGTACCAGCGACCTCTCGTTATTGGGGCATCGATATGTGATCCTTACTTAAGCTTCATTTTTCATTTTACGCATTCATTTATTGCATTTAGAACTAGGTCCTTTGCAGTGGTGCTATATAGCACCACTCAAATTTTAAACTGGACTACCATCACAAGATGGACCGCCGCAATGGAGTTTGGAGTTTAAAAGAAAACCTCAAACTCTGACGCCTTCGTGAAATGAAGCATTGGATTTGCAAACTCCGACGCCGCAGCAGACTTTAGAATTAGGGTTTGGGACAATTAAGTAAAGTGCACCACCATGATGCAGTTTGGGATTTGAATATGTCAGCGTCGCTATTTGCAAATTTCAAACTGCAACGCCTTCATAGTTTGCAACACTGGGCTAGTTTCTTGAATGCTTAGGATAAAATTTCCTGATGATTTTAACACGGTGATCTTTCCTGATGCAAGAGGGGGCGAGGGAGCTCTATTCTCGTAAGCACAGATCACAGGAGATATTCAGCTACTTGCAAAATCTGTCTGACAGGGAGTAGGACCAACTTTGAGAGATGGGGCTATGGTATATTTCCTACGCAGCACCTGTGCAGACCCACCTTGGCATGATGTCTGCACTTGCCGAGAGATGGCACAGTGAGACATTATCCTTTCATCTTCCCACTGGTGAGGCCACCATTACCTTGGAGGATGTGTGGCGCATCCTTAGATTGTCGATACATGGTTGGCGAGTCATTCATGATATGGATCCTGGATGGGATGCTTTCCATGCAATCCTGGCTACAGAGGACATTATTTTTTGTGAAGGCCAAATAGAGCTAGAGTGCCATAGGACACTCACATCACCATTTCATCTAGTGATTGTTGCCATCATTTCAGGTCTTGTTGCTCTAGATCGAAAAGGATGGTACTTCAGTCCTGGCTGGGGGCTTTCCTAGGAGCAGATGGTTCACGATAGGCCAGTCCATTTTGCATGGGGTCTCGTTCTTCTTGCCTCCCTTTATAGGGATTTACATGAGTATGCATACTTGGATGGCCAGGCACTTGGTGCAGGTGTCACGCTTCTTCATGTGTTGGTGTGGGAGCATATCTTCATTCTTCAACCATGGGTTGTTCTAGTGTCAGTCGGGCCCAATGATCTAGTGGTTTAGCACTATAGGGGCAGTGTGTCCTTCACACACATAGGAGAGCATGGGATCCCTCATTGCAGGAGGGTCATTGATGAGATTTCAGTGTTCACATGGCGTCCATACCTTGTTTGGCCCAGTTGGATTGATGATGTACAACAGTTGTTCTTTTCTCGCCAAGACCAGTTCATGCAGGGGAAGGAGCATACTATGATTGAGAGGTACCTGCTGGGATGAGTTCAACGCAAGTTTAGTGAGGTACAAGATAGGCCAAATGATGACTATGTGGCTATTTTTGCTCGTAAAGTATTGAAGGGTGCTTGGGGGTGATACATTCCTACCTCCATGGTAGTGAACAGTTTCAGGTAGCTGGTGGTCTGACCATGGGCGTATGATCAAGGGGTCGTATATCCAGGACTGACTCAGGTGTACAGAGATTGGTTTTCACCACCTCTATTTTTGATAGTTCCAAGTGAACCCTTTGTTTGATGGAGAGAGAGGGGGAGAGGGGCAGGTTGAGGATGAGGAGGTGGTGGTCCTCCAGTAAGACAACTAGCACAAGACCAGCCAACATTGGTCCAGCCAACACAGGTCCAGCTGGCATAGGTTTAGATGGATCAACCTCATGTGTTGATGTACATATGTAGGACCGAGATCAGGGGCCAAAGGGTGGACATGATGGGCACAAGGATTGGGTCACCACACCACCACAAGTCGGGGGTGAGGACCAGCCTCACATGTAGCCTCTACCAGGATAGCCAATGGGTCAGCCGAATCTGAGGGACAGGATGATATTATAGTTGTAGGCCTAGGTTCATTCCTTAACAATAGAGAGAGACCAGACTCGTGTAGAGAGGGATCAGGTGATTCTACAGAGGTAGGCCATAGAGTTACAGGCTATTGCAAAGATGGGCCACATACAGTAGCTAGAGAGTATTGCAATCTCCTCCTCTCACAGCACAGTGCCTCTTCACTCATACAGGGAGGCAGATTATTATCGATTGCTTTACCATTAGGTCATACCTAGAGCAGCTTGGGCCCTAGATTATTCACAGTGGACCAGCCACAAACCGGTAGAGGGTCACGGTGATAGAGGCAAGGGCAATAGACAGGAGGGTTAGACCTTATTTTTTATCGAGATATTATTCTTTCATGCTATATGGGCTCATTTTTTATAGCCCGTTGGGCCTTTTTGTACTTATTGACATACACACATGTACAGTGATCTGATTATTTTGTACCATGATAGTTACCTGATGTTATATATGAGATGATGATGTTGATGTGATGTGATGTTTATTTATTACGCATTTATGGATGATTCTATTTCTAAATGTGATGCAATAATGTTATGGTATTATTCAATGGATATATATATGGATGAATTTCTTTCTAATGGTGCAATTTATATGATGATTTTATGTGTGTTGATGCAAATGTGATGAAATGATTTCTTTTTCAGTATCTTTTTTTGTTATCATGGTGATGATGATGTGAATGCAATGATCATGATATGCAGCTATGCAATGATGAATGTATGTGATTTTTCCATGTATGATATGTACTTATGACGATGCTATATAATGAGGTGATGTGATGTTATACATGAAATAATATGTTATGCTAAATGGTATGGAGATGATGATTTATGGTGTATATGCAAAATGATATGTGAGTAATGACCTTATATGTATATGTGATGGCATAATGAATGCTTTTATGAGATGTTCTATATGATATGGATGGATGATGGATGATATGCATGTTTATGATGATGTATACTTTATGCAAATGGATGCAAATTCCTAACCTATTTATGTGATGCGACGGTGGTTATATGATTATGCCATGGATGATTTGATGAATTATTTATGTTTTCTATAATTACATAAGAGATGGTTATATAAAAATGTGTATGTAATTTTATGATTATGAGATGCTTAGAATAACAAATCTATATTATATGCATATTAGTTGATCAATTTTATATATGATATGCATTGTGTTGACGATTTGTGGATGCAAGATTAGTGATGGTGGTGATTAACTATCATAGTACCTTGTTAGCATGAAAAGCAAGAAGAAATGGAAGAAAGAAAAGATTTCAACAAGACAAAAGATGATGATGATGATTAACATCTGTCATGGAGTTGGGATTTTCAAAGGGCCAATTATCGTATGTTTGATAACACACATAAATACAATGCATCAAGGTATTAAGAACTAGGATGATGTTGCATTTAGTGTGATGGAGTTTGACTCAAAAATCAGATAGGAATATCCTTGTTCACACCTAAAATAAAGAAACCTTACTAGGATGCACTTTAGGTATTTCACACATCTCAGACCAAAACATAGGAAGGGAAGTCTTCCTATGTGGTCAAAAAGATATGTAAAACACCCTCCATACATACCTAAATAAAGCAAGTATGCACCAACTTATATTACAAGAACGTCTAACAAGCACAACAAATAAAAGGATCATGATCATTGCCCCATTCCTATCTCTCTAAATCCCTTCATTGGGGACATCAATGAGAGGTCCTTGGAATGAGCATAATAAGATAAATCAAAAGACAAAGATATAGTAAATAAACAAGCTAATGTTCTTCAATACCGCTAGCCAAGACTAAACTATGGTGATGTTTGATGTTGATGTCCATTGTAGGAATGATGCATCCTATGACATGACGATATCAAATGATTTGATATGGGACCGATTGGATGATAGGCTATTGACACAAAAGAGTTGACCAACTTGCTTACATACTAACCTAGATTTTGAGATTTTGACATTT
The DNA here is from genome assembly GCA_007258455.2 of Sequoia sempervirens. Classification (NCBI taxonomy): domain Eukaryota; kingdom Viridiplantae; phylum Streptophyta; class Pinopsida; order Cupressales; family Cupressaceae; genus Sequoia; species Sequoia sempervirens. Next base: position 274,740,657 of record VDFB02000008.1, read on the forward strand.
TGAGTTTTCACTTTTGAACCTGCTAGACTTGTTTTTGACTGTTTCACCAAAGGTTGGGGATGATGATTTATTTATTGTGAATGAAGTGTATTGTGGGTGAAAGTGAAATGGAACGGATGGATTTTTTTCAAATATTTGGATTTTTTGATGTTTTGAAATGTTTTGAGGCTATTTTTGGTAGTTTTTGAGATTTTACAATTGTTTTGATTTTTGATTTTCAAATGTTTTGGAGAATTTTGAGATTTTGACCAAGAGACTAACCTAAGGACGTATCCTAGGGGCCTCAAGGGATAATCAAAGATCAACCTTGCCTATGTTATACATGCAGAGACCACATAATTTGAATGACGACTTGATCAATTTACAGATGAAGATATACATGATGAAGTGTTAGTTTATTATGACAGACTCCTAAAGGACTGACCTAAGTGTCTCGGAAGATGATCATAGATCAACCTTTCCTATTTTTAAGCTCAAAGATGGCGTAGTTTGGATGATCAAGTTTTTGACATTTTTCTAACTTTTTGAGTGTTTTTGGATTTTGATATGATTTTGGATGTTTTTGAATTTTCGCATGATTTTGACGATTTGGACATGTGTGATGATATCAGTGCTTTGCTTTTGGATTTTGTTGAAAACTAAGCTAAGTTTGATTGATCAGATTGATGGATTGATGATGATAACATTGTTGAGGATACACAACAATGCAAGGATAGTGTTAAGGAACACAAGGATTAGGATCGATATCCCAAGATGATAAAGGATTGATTGGATTTGATTGATCAGGATTTTGAATCTTAGTTTTTAAGAAAAAGTTGTTTTGGATGATTTGATGTGACATTGGAGCACACATTAGATGCGACTGATAGTGATTTTTTGGATTGATGTTCGATGAAAGATGAATATTGATAAGGAATGTCTTCTTGTCAAAATATACCATGGGCTAATGATTTAGTTTTTGGCTCACAAATGATTTGACCAATTTGATTTTACGTTTTCCAATGTTTGGATCACTACATAAGTGGGAGGATATAGATCAAGATTTATTCCTGAACCAAGATGTAAATATCTTCCCCTAGTGTCTAGCAATGTATGGAATATCGTGGATGGATGCTTGGATAGGTTTATGGATGGAGGTATATGGACTATCTTGTGATAAGATAAGGTGTTTCAACAGGGTATGCTCATTTGGATAATGCTTCATAGTTCAGATAATGTTGGGTAGGATAAGATCAATGAAAATGACCCATGTCAAGATGTCTATCATAAGCAAGTGTAAATTGTACACCAAAATTTATCAAGATCAAGATAACTTGGAATATGGATGCAAATATATGCAAATGGATTGGATAAATGGTTCATGGATGAATGGATTTATTATGGATGAGATGGATGGAATGCTAGATTTATTATAGATGAAATGAGATGCTTTCACCTGAACTAGCGGATGTAGATGCTCAATTCTACACATGACACCTATTTTCCAGGTTTTCATCATGGTACCTGTCCAAAAAACCACCATAGTGGTTTTCACTAGAGGACGTTTTTTTCTTTACTGTTTTCAATCCTTTTTCTATTTATTTTTTTTCGGATTTTCATATTTTTTTATTTTTTTTATTTTTCTAAAAGATTTTAAGTTCACGTTGAATCACCTTGTGGTGTTGATGTAGATGCTTATGTCATAATGTGTCATTGATATCCTGCCTAGAGAAGTTACTTTTCCAAGATATGTGCACTTGAATACAACTTTTAAGATTCTTGACCTGCTTTTCTGACACCCGAGTTAACTTTGTCTTTGTGTGCATATCGCCATAGAGTTCCTTCTAAATCCTTATGATGAAGGGTGACTGCCAATACATGGTCAATGTGAGAATTGGATATCATTTGTGGAGGCATGGATGGAGTGTGTTTAGGAATAAACTATGTATTGGTTGACAGTTTGGAACCTTTGACTCTCCAAACTTTGTAAGATGAGCAATAATGGGTGGATACGAAAGTGTGTGTGGAATTAGGACCAACTACTTGATATACTTTGTACACTGCTTGGGAAGCCTAATTTTTCTTAGGCAGACATCTTTAATGGATACTCTTCGCTTCTTTATTTTTCCCCATAGTTTCTTTCACTGATGGATCTTGATAGGGATAATTTTTCTTTGGTATCCACTTATATTTGATTTGTCCATTATGCTTTCCAACTTCTTTTTCTTTGATAACGTTCTTCATACTTTGCTTCAAATCTTTCTTTTGATGTTGGTCCCAATTTGTGGATGAGGTGATGGGTGGATGAAGATTCATGCCATGGCTAGTTGTAGTATTGACATTAGTTTCATCATAAGGATTATTCATGCTCCCTATGTTGACATTTTCTTGGGAAATAGTTGCCCCCAGCATGGTGGTAGTTGCACCTTTGTTCCTTGATTCTTCCTATTTTGAGATGTCTTGTTTAGTAAGCACTCTTTGATAAATGACCACTGCAAATGATGTTGCTTCCATTTGCTGCTCTACTAACTCTAGAACGTCTTGTTTTGTTTGACTTATTTCCTTGAGTGGATAATGTTGTATATCTTCTTATATGATGTCCCCATTTTGAATTTGGGATATATTTGATCCTGCTATTGATAATTTAGTTTGACTATAGGAATCAATGACCTACAATTTTTGTGTAATAATATCAGGAGTAAAGGAATCCTATTATGGATGAAGATCATCTACATGTCCATCCATAGAAATCATCTAATGGGTAGATGGAGGAGTATGTGCTATATGGATATTATCATCTTGTATAGATAGGAGAGTGTCCATTAGACCATTGTAGTAGCTTTGAGAAATAAATTTTTGATCTTGAATGATTTCAGAATTGCTTTCGACATGATTTGGATCAAGTTCTTGACATGGGTCAGTTTCAAAGGATGGATTGCTTAAAAGGTTTCTTGGATGTCTTCATTAGGCATGGGGAATTGCTCAATATCCTCTTGATCTTTGAGTGAACTTGGATCAAATGTTGAGTTTAGGATCCCTTCAGTATCTATAACCATGAGGTCAAAGGGTGTCAATATGTCTTGGAAAGGACCATTGCTAGACGTTGGTGAAAGATGTTGATCATACTTTGGAATAAATTTTTGAGATATGTTCTCTAACTCATTAGGTGATGTAGAGACATTTTCAACATGATCATTGGTAGATGGGTCACAGATTATGTCAATAGGATCAAATAATTCTAACACTCCTTGAAATAGATCACTAAAAAGTGGCTCTTGATGTATGGTGAGTTGATCATCAGATGGGGTAGAAACATATTTAATGTTCTCTTTGATGGATAGATCTTGATCATTGTTTTCAATAATTGCAGTGGGGAGATTGTTAATGCTATCAGCAGTGGTTGAATCTTCATCGTTATCCCTAATAGTGATTATATTTTGATCAATGAGGTCTTGGATGAGATTTTTGAGTTGAATACAACTTGATGTTTTGTGTCCCTTTGTTTTGTGAAAATCACAATGGTGCTCTTCGTTATACCCTAGTGGTTTAACTAGGGGTTCTTGATAGTTCCCATAAATGGGGAGCTTGATGAGATTTTCTTGTACCAATTTTTGTAGGACTGATTCAATTGATTTCCCAAGTGGTGTGTACTTTTTTTGTTACCTTGTGAGATTTGTACTTTAAATTGACCTTGTAGTGATTGATTTTAGAGATGTGGTGATTGATCTTTGAGATGTGGGGGTTGGATTTGTTGATGTGGTCGATCTTGATATCTAACTTCTTGACATTGGAGATATTGTTCTTGATGTGGTTAAGGACACACCTCAACGCTTTGATGACATGGTTCAACCAAAGGAAGAGCATATTGATTTTGGAGTGAAGATGTCTCTTGGTTCAATAAGTCAATTAGTTTGGCAAGTGAAGCAAGTTGATCTAGTGAATTTTGATCTTGATTTTGACTTTGACTCCCTTGATATAGTTTATTTGGATTTTGTTCAAACGGATTTGGAATGTACACTTGTGGTTTTTGCATTGGATCATGGACAATTTGATTTTGGACAATGTTCTGACTTGGGGTGATGCTTAGATTTGGCATGATAGGTTGGAATTGAACATTGTTTTGGTTTAGGTAACTTTGAACATTCGTATGATTTGTGAACATATCTATCCAAAAGTTTCCAAGTGTGGATTTGAAACATTCATGCTTGGTATATTCACATTTGGCATGTATGGATTTGGTGGGATAATGTTGTTCATTTGTGGAAGACTCATGCATTGGGTGTTTGGTTGATAGATTTGTAGGTTTTGACTTGGATTTAAATCTACCATTGGGAAAGGTGTTCCAAAATTTGAATTAGGCATACTCACATTTGTACCATTGAGGTTTGTAGGAGATAATGATGCCATGTATGGATTGCATAAATGTGAGTTTTGAAAATCAATTGGTATCATAAGGATTTGACGGTTTGATTGGTTTAGACCACTCATGATGTATGGATCAAATTTATATTCCATGTTCTTCTTATGTTTTGAACTTGTTGCAAAAGTGAACATCTAAGGTGTTTAGGACCAATGAATGAGATGAAGGATGAAAGGGTGAGTGATATGGGTGTTGAAATTTTAGGAACCTTGGAGAAATACTAGACTTTAGGACTCTTTGGATTCTTCAATTTGGATTGGATTTGATTTGGATCTTTATTTTAACTTGATTTGGATTTGATTTTGATTTGGATTTTTTGGATTTGGATTTGATAATGAACTCATAAACTCCAAGAGGTTAGATGTTTTCTTGGAATGAATTTGTCCACAAGGTGATAATTTAACTAAGTGTATGAAGAAGGATTCATCTACACACACCTAGTCAAACAAGATAAAAAAAAAATTATTTCAAGAGGGGTTTTCCAAAATTCTAGCATGAATGATTTTTTCAATGGTTCAAAATTTCTTTTTGAGATGGGATTTGATTGATTTTTGAGATGGATGAAATGATTGGTTTTTTTTATACTAAATGAACCTAAGAGGGACTTGTTTACAAGACCAAGGTTTTGAAGAACATGCTTTTCCCTAAGAGTACTTCAAACCAAAAGATCAATGTTTGCTCAAAAGACCATAAGAAAAAAGATAAACAAGGACATGTGTGGGGTTCAATTGATGTCATCTTGATTAATGAGTTTCTTTTATCACAAACACTCTCTTGATTAAGTTTCAAACTAAATGTCTATGTCTTAATTTCTTTTCATCCCACAAAGTGTGTTAGGTGGAAATTAAGGAAATTAAGGAAAAATTTCCCTATTGTTGACTTTAGTAAGAAAATTGAGATATAATCCAAGTGTTTAGAAACATATAAAGATAAAATCCCAAGGGAAAGCAATAACACATGAATTTGGTCAATTGTATTTACTTCCTAAAGGGTTTTAAGTTTTGATGACAATGTTAAATGTTTGTTTCCCAATGTTTACAAACAAGAAAAGTGTTTTGATTCCAAGACATGCACAATCCTATGGATATGAAAGAGTGTATTTATTGAGTCCCCACTTTGACAAGTCCAACTACACTTATTTTTAGTGAATGGTTAGATGCTTGACCCCACTGGCTCCTCTCCACGACAGTCACTTCTCCAGGTAGCCAAGCATCAGTACCCATGAAACTCCCATGGCATACTTTCCATTTCTACTAAAAAGCATAAAAGTATGGGGCGGCTTTAGAAAGATCATTCTTGCACCAACAAATAGATAGGGATTTTGGCCTTTCTAAAACAAGGTTTTTAATTCAGACTTTTCATTTGTAGGAGTTGACCCAACATGGTGAGAGACCATTGCTGACCTTCTCGTCGAAGCCAACCACATCATACTGCCCTTTGTTTTAGTACCCACTTTTATATCTCGGTTGGAAATACTTTTGGTTTTAGAGTGTTACCGGTTGAGTCGTTCCCTTGGGTGAGTACCTTTTCCCCAAGGCAAGATCTCTAAGATAAACAATAGTAAGTAAAAACATTCATAGTTTGATCAACCTTTATTTAGAAACAAAGGGAGAGCACATGCAATATGCCCACTCACACTCGCAAAATTTGTTGTTCAATTTTATAGCCCAAAATGAAGTGTATGGGAAATTACTTATGCAACTTAATGTCACCAAAATTCTTTTCATTCTCAAGATCATCGTGAGGTGCGAGAGAAGTGCATACGTCTTTTGATGATATTACTTTATGTAAGTAATTATAAAACAATGAGAACACTTGTTCATTTTAAGTCCACAAAGAAAAAGTGAATTCTTTTTAGTGCACCAAAAGAAGTGTGAGATTTGATAGTTCAATTGTTAACCTTAAAAAAAATCTAGTAAATTTTCCTAAGGTTCTTTTTAATCCCTTTGTCTTGTTCTTTTTAGAGCCCAAATTGAAATCTATTGAGTCCTACAAGCTTGAAGAGATAAAATCCTTAAACTTGGAATTATAATTGCTTCCAAGGGTGTCTAAAGACACTTGATACAATAGAGAAATAATGTCATAAGAAGCTTTTATTTTTTTCCCTCCTCCCCTTTTTGATTTCCTAACATGAAAAAGTGTTCAAAACATTAGATGAGATCAAGAAACAAAAGGATATAGGGGTTAGATGAATCATTAAGCATAAAAACACTAAAACTTAGACCAAGTTATAATGTGATTTGACTTTAGATATAAAATTGAAAATTTTAACCCCATAAAATTTAAGAAACACCTATACCATTGGATAGCTTATGAAATTTTACCCCATTTCAAAAAAACAATCTTCAAAAAAGACCTCTTTATGACCAAGATATGGTCATTTTAAAACTAACTCTAAAAGCACTAAAATAGTGCTCATATGCGCTAAAATAGTCCTTAGAAGTGCTAAAAAAAATCCTTAGAAGCACTAAAACAGTGCTCAAAGTGCCAAAACAGTGTTTAGATGCGCTTAAAAATTCCTCATAAGTCTTTAGAAGCACTAAAATAGTGCTCAAAGCTCTAAAACGGGGTCTGGATGCGCCGTAACAAAGTGTGGATGTGTTGTAACAGAGACTAAAGAACAAAACTATTGAAAAACAATTAAATTTATTAAAGAAAAGTGTTAGATTTGTGATTCAACCCCTCCCTCTAGTGCCAAAATGTGAACCAAGATTCTCAACCTTCACAAACACAACAACCAATCAATAGATTAGATCAAATGCAAGATTAGAACCATGATTCCTCAAGAAATCCATTTGAATGGAAAAGAAAAGGAATAAAATGAAGAACACAAAAAACTTGAAACAAAGATATCAAATCCTATTTTAACACAAAGCAAACTCTTAATCTCTTGAGGGATTTTGTGTCAATTTGATGTGAAAATTGGCCCTTTCCCAACTCCAATGATGTGATGAAGTTGATTGATGAAAGATGCATGCTTGTGGTGATGACTTCAATGGAGCTCCATATTGAAAACTTACAAAAATCCTAACTATGTTTGGATGAATTTGATGATAGATTGCTATAGATTTGAGTATAATAACTTTGCTCAAATTGTGGATGTTTAAATGAGAAATGAAGCCTCTTATTTATAGAATTTCAAGTTGAAGAGATGTCCAAAATGGAACAATGTGGGACTAAGAATCAACAAATGCCAAGGTTCCACTTGTCATCATGTGAATGGATGGAGGATGTACAAGTCTTCAAGAATGTATCAATAAATGCATATATTTGAATTTTGAAATTGTTGAAATGACATGTAAGAGGGAAAGAAAGTGCATTGAATGCCACTTGGCTCAAGGAAAAAAGACCTTTTAGGTGGAGTAAATGCCTTGTTGTAAGGACAAATTCCACTTAGATTTTGAATTCAAATTTGAGGAATATTCGTTTATTATGCCTTTTGAGAGAAAATAGAGATTTAATAAATGAATTAAATCTATTTTCTTGTGCAAGTTGCAAAAGCTAGAGGATGGGACGTGAGAAAAGATTAAATTAATTAAGGTTAATTAATTTAATGAAATACTAGAATGATGTGACATATTGATTTAGATTTATGGATTGATTTAAATCAAACATGAGAAGAATATGGTTTCAAGATTAATTAAATAAATATCTTTGTTTTATTTAACCAAGGAGATGAAATTAGATTATACTAAATAAGATTTTAGTTTATTTAATTTGATGGATGGACTTTGGAGATTTAATCAAATAAAATTGATTATTTAATTAAATAGGGATAATTAGATCAGACAGATTAATTTAATTAACAAAAAAGCATGACTTAATTAGATAAATGATTTATTTAATTAAGAGAGGAACATTGATGAATTTAATCAAATAAAGGTATTCAATTAAATGGTTAGACCGAAGGATGATTTAGGATGAAACGGTGTTAGTGGTTAGGATCAGATATGTAATGTCAATCAATATATTTTACGTGTCTACATATAGCATTATAATTATGTTTTAGTGAGCTTGTATTATGTAATGTGTCAATGATTTATTGACGTAACTAATCATAAGATATTAAAAAAAATAGCAATCAAGGTATGGTATGTTTATATCATTGTTTAACCTTCTACAATCACGCCTTTCACTTAATTTCTTAAAAATATGATTCCTCTCTAATTTAAATTATTGTTCTTCCTAAAATAATATTAGACCTTTTCTTTGGTAGGTAGATGTATATTGATCTGCACCTCTTACAAGCATGTTGCACTAACCTTGATGGATGCAACAAGATTCAATGGTTTCAATATAAATTATTTGGATCAATTATTATTTTTTGTGTTAGGAAGTTCACCTTATGTATTATAAAGGTATAATGGTAACATGTAGATTCATTTTGACTTATTATTTTCAATATAGGAGTCACCACATGCGATGTATCTCTATATATGGTCCCTATTAGGAATCATATTCATCTTTTATAGTCTTAGTAATTGTTGTAGGTTTCAAGTGCTTTTTCATAAACAATAAACAAGGTGTTATATTTTTATTGAAGAGTTTAGTACATCCCCATTAATTTGAAAACCAAGATGTGTTGGTGTAAGGATTATGAAGTTCAAAAAGAATCTAAATAATGCATGTGTAAAGTTATTGTTAGTGTATTCTACTCTAGTTAGACTAACTTAAGCCTAGTTAGGTGTTGGAGTTAACCCTTGACTCATTCCCCATGAGGCGTCAAGGTTGTTGAGGTGACTTGAGAGGTGTCCAATCCCTCTTGACACCTCTCCTTTGCATTTAGGAGAGCAACTTATCACTACTACAGGATGAGGAGTCCTCTCCTCAATCCATGGCATGTGATTGCCTATTCTTGTGCCATGAGTTTGCTCATCCTCATCCTTTATAATGAAGATTTGAGCTGATTGTTAACACGTCAGCTGAATACAATTTATACATTATTTACGTGCTTATTTCTCATGTCTTAAATCTTCCTAATTCTAATATGGTATCAGAGGAGGAAGGAGATAGTTTCATGCCTATAGATTGATTGACGTGTTGGAAACTGTGTGGAGGTGTTGTTTTGGCTCAGACTATGTAGAGTTGTGTTGATTTTGCTCAGCACGTTATTGGCAGGCCGCGCCAAGGCTTCTTTCATTCTGCATAAAAGGCTCGCACCAAGAGTGCCCACGATTTGTAGGCCATGAGGCCCACCTTCAATCGCAGACCTAGCGCAATTCAAAGACAATCATTTAGTGGCTTATCGTCTACCTACGTGGTCTGGTGGTTTGAATCTGGCGTAAGAAGTCAATGAAGGAGTTTATTGTGTCGCAGGATCCATTTCCTTCTACATCCATTGCTGGGCGTCATTCAACTCGAACGATCCAGCAACAATTTTCATGCCCAAATCTGCCTTGCACATGCCCATTTGGGGCACCATCCGATCTACAGCTATTTGCAAGGGTTCATTTTCTCCAGAGGAGGCATTTTTTTTCACATTTGTTGTAGGTTTATGAGTCAAAGCCTCAACTATTACCACAGAGGCTTCCAACGCCTCCCTTTTTGGGCCTACAATTCAAAAACGCCCACAAAAGGGCCTGCATCTCATCCACACACCTCAGCAAGCTCCCACGTGGTTCTGAATTTCCTCTATCTCTGCAAAAACGCCCAACAACATGCTTCCTCAGATCTGGCTGCCTCTGTTTGTTCTTTTTCTTCTTTGGCATGTGTTTCCCTAATCTTCTCGTGTCTATGTTTTTTGCTCTAATTTTTTTTTTAATTTATGATTGTATTTATACTTTCATATTAAAACAGTTTAGGCATATAAAAGTATTTAATATTATGCTTTTATATAGGCACTAAAGTATTTCAAACTATGTTGTGAAATGGGGACTTTCAATTTGGGAAAATTGCTTTGAAAAGATTAAAGCTTTGTAGGGGTATTTAAATTTGGGACAAAATTGTATGTGGAGGTATGTTATGTGACTTTTAAAGTTACTAATCAATTGTAACATATAAAGTTAGCATATAAAGTTAGCGTCTAATGCTAGCATATAAAGCTGACATATAAAGTTACACATTGTATTCACTCGTCGAAGATGAAGGGTGAGGCACGGGTTGGTAGGGAGCCAATTCCCCCTCACAATCAAACCCTTTCTATTCATCTTTTCACCTTGATCTCAACATGTGGTTGGAAGGGCATATTCACCTCTCTGGTAGGTTTATATTTTTCTTTTCAAGTGTAGTTAATTAAATTAGGCTATTTTTGCAGGAAATTAACTATTTAATAACTTTTGCTCGATAGCTCGAAATTGAGTACCTTTTTGCAAATTGCAATGGTTTTTCATTCTCCGTGCATTGGTCAAATTTATTTTGTAAAATGCACTAAGTTATAAAGTGCCAAAATTTGGGGGGTTTCTCTTTCAACTGTTTCAAGGGGGCATTTTTGCATTTGATCTTTGTACATCATAAAGACCATGTCTACATGTTGCATAGTCAAGTGTACATATTGTGGGATTACTCAACATGGGGATGAATTTTGTCCTCATTTCTCTCACACTATATTTTCACTGCTTTCTAAGATTGCAAAACAACCTACTACTATCGTCTTTCCAGATACGTCACTTTGGGATGTATATCTACCTGACATTTCATGTCTTTCATAGAATCCCATCTTGTTGATTTGGATGACACTATTGAGGACATTCGTCTTCTTTTCGATGTTAGCTTCATTGAAGTTGCATCAGCCTTGTCTTCTTTAGATATTCTTGCTCATGCCTTACTTACTTCAACTACTATAGTGACAGTATCCGATTCTTATGGTTCCAGTTATCAACATACATCTATGATCTCTATGGTCCATGTTCCTAAATCTTTGTCACACATTAGCTTTGGCTTGGAGATCATTCAACATTCTATGAAGACATTATGGGCATCATCAACGTCTTTAGATCTTGTGCATAATTCAAAGACCTTTATACTTCTTTTTGTATGTTCATATCAGGAATGGGAAGATTACTTGCACACTTTAGTGGTTTGCCTTCTTCCTAAGGGGAGAAATGTGGTTCAACATTCATGGATTCTCTTCGGCATACTTCATCGAGCATTTATGTGCACTACAACATATCTTATGGGGGGCTTCCAAGTTTCTCTTTGTTTCTTCTATTTTGGGGAAATTTATGGTACACATGTGACAAAAGTTGCCCTGGGGGGGTCATGATATAAGTCCTTCTTCTTCTTCACTTATTTTCTTTTTCATGCATTTTGTTTCTCTTTTTGGAGAGGATTTTTTTCCCACATGGGTTTTCTCCTTTACTCCACCTTATGAGAAACTTTTATACATTGGTACCTCATCAAGCCTTGTAGCCAGGATCCATTCTACATCCATCATTGCATTCTTTTCCTTCATCAATTTTTTCTTCTTCTCAGTTTTCATTCGAGGGGGTGTTGGAGTAAATTAATCATTAATAATTTACTCTAGTTCTTAATGCAAACTTAGGAAGAGATCATCTAGTTCTAATTGTGAGTGTTATTGCATTAATGATGCATTTCAATCAGTTAAGTCACTTAACTAATTCATGCATTATGTTATCTCACTCCTATCTTAGTTAGAACTCCATCTCATGTTGAGTGTACCTGACATGGCTAGTAGTCATGACCCATTTCTTTTATACCCACCTAAGCTATGCTTAAGGGGGGTTGTTAGTGTATTCTACTCTAGTTAGGCTAACTTAAGCCTAGTTAGGTGTTGGAATTAACCCTTGACTCATTCCTCATGAGGTGTCAAGGTTGTTGAGGTTACTTGAGAGGTGTCCAATCCCTCGACACCTCTCCCTTGCAATGAGGAGAGCAACTCGCCACCACTGTAGGATGAGGAGTCCTCTCCTCAATCCATGGCATGTGATTGCCTATTCTTGTGGCATGAGTTTTCTCATTCTCATCCTTTATAATGAGGGCTTGAGCTCATTATTAACAAGTCAGCTGAATACAATTTATGCATTGTCCATGTGCTTGTTTCTCATCTCCTAGATCTTCCTAATTTGAATAGTTATGTTCCCAACTCTAACTCAAGATTTTTATCATAAACTACATCACAACTATTTAAATATTGATTTATTGTAGTGAGAGCTATGAAATAAATAGTAAATGAAAAGTAATGAAGTGTTAGAAAGATATCATACATTATTATAAAATAATTATAAAACACTAAAAAATTCCACCTACGAAAAATAATAATTTTTTGTGGCATAAGATCACTTTTAAGCCAAAGATGCTCCAACATGAACTTCTTTTAATTGTCATATTGCATATCTCTAAGTTTCCTATATCACTAACCTAATTTTTTTATATCTATTCATGTTATTAATCATGTATGTGCCATTATCTATTTATTGGCCTTCTTGTCAATATTTATGTTAATTCTCTTCAACATTACCAACTGAAATAATTATTTTATATGATTTCCCCATCAAACTAAATTTTATATGAGAATAGAGCTCCCATCATAATTCATTCTTCATGTGGTTTCTAATTGGAATTTCATTGAAAACTTATTCTTCACACTAGCTTCTTGATTGTATGCTAGTGAAGGTAGAAAAATAACTATGTGCAGCCTCCTTGTATGTTGTATTCACATGCATTGTGTCATCTCCCAAAAGATATGTTTCCTATATATAATTTGTATTGATTATTAGTTTTGCACCAAGGTCACATTCATATGCCATGCTATGCTCTACATATGATAATTAAAATTTATTTTGTGTTTTCATCTCTTTCTTTTATAGGGAAATTTAGTGTGATATCATGCTAAATGTTATCTAAAAGTGCCACTTAGAGACACATGTAGAGTCTCTTTGGTAAAAAGAAACTCTAGTAAATGAAATGAGTTTCCCCACTTTACAACTTTTTTTACTCTCATATAAATGTACCATAAATTCTATAGCATACTCTATTCAAATGAGTGAGTCTAATGATGATTTCCATACATGGAATGAAGGAACACATCTAAACTCTAATTCCAAGAGTTGGTTGTATGTTAGGATAGATATGAAGAAGTGTGTAAACAACACTTCATCTAGAAACATAATCCTTATATACACTATGCAATAGGTAATTACTACTTTACAAGCTACATACAACTCTCATAAAAATTATAAACATAAGGTTACATTTGATCACTTATGAGAGATGTTAAACATAAATATCAACAAACTAAGTTGAATATTTTAACATGAAATTATATTTTATAGTTGTAATACAAATTCAACACTATACATTACTCTAACTTTCAAAATATATTTCCATTTACTATTACTTGAATAATTCGATGTATTTTTAGAAGAGACTTAAAAATAAATATCATTATATATGTCTTCATATAATATTTTTGTTTTTTAATAAAGGGCTAGATTGACTAGAAAAAATACTTAACCACTTGAAGCCTCTTTGTGTTGAATCTTGACTTACCATAATAAATCGTCTCATATTTCAAGATCGGGAGATAATAAGAAATAAAATTGCCACCTTTGATGAAGAGGTAAGGAAAAAAAGTAGATAAACTGCAAGATTGACTAGAAACCTAATAAATCATTTTAATATTTCAAGACCGGGAAACCATGAATGTTTTACATCTCCTTCCATGAAAGAGGTAAAACACGTTTCTAACTCACCTAAAGTGATGTATTCAGCTGTTTTTACGGTACGATTTTTGACGTAACACAAAATAGTAAAGATGATAGCTAGCTGAAACATTCAACTCCAGATAAGATCTTGATAAATACGATATAGACATATCTTTAAAAAAATAAAATGAACACACTAATTTCTTCATTGAAAATTGTTTTTATTTGAAAGTCAGCGAACTAAGTACGCAAGAATTTGAATATAAAAATGCCCATCAACAGCAGGATGATGCACATGCGAATAGCCTACAACGATTGCCAATGAAAATTTCTTGGCCTACCAACGTCGAGGCCTTCTTTTCCAAATAGAAGACTCTACAGCTTCGACAAAGATGGGATGTTTAGCCAATCAAGAATCGATCTGTCAACATTAGTGAAGTATTCATGGTTAGAATTGTTATTAAAAGCAGGAATCTTTCTCAATACAAACAGGACAAAATGAGAGAAATCGAACCAGATATAATATATAAATATAACTGCACTGTTCATATAGATTCGAATTGGAATGTATTGCTTATACTTCCTTATAAAGCAGTCTCCTCGTACTCATTATTTCCATCCATCCCTTGAAAAGAGTCTTGCGAGTTTTCAGCATAACATGGATTCTTCAGTGATGGCTAAGGCTCTCCTGTATCTTCAAAACTCCAGCCCTCCATTGCTGACCTTACTATATAGTGTTGTACTCGCTTCAGTGTTGGTTTTGCTTGTAGCAAAGATTTTGAACAATAGAGGAGGCAAAAATCTTCCTCCTGGAAACTTTGGTCTCCCTTTAATAGGAGAGACCATGGGATTCCTCAGTGCACTAAAAGCTGATCAATGTGACAAGTGGGTTGCAGACAAGGTTGCCAAACATGGCCCTGCCTTTAAGACCTCCTTAATGGGCTGCCCAACAGCCGTACTCACTGGTCAAGCGGGCAACCGGTTTCTCTTACAGAATGACTACAACACCATTGTTAACAAACAGCCCACAACTTTTGTGAGGATTTTTGGGTCTAAGAATATAAACGAGCTGTTTGATGTAGAGCACAAGAGGATAAGAAATGCTATCATGGCATTCATGAAGCCAGAAGCTTTACAGAAATGTGTTGCCAGAATGGAGTCGATTGTTCTGGAACACATTGCAGAGCACTGGGAAGGAAGAGAAACTCTACTTGCTTATGGGTTGATGAAGCAACTAACATTCCAAGTTGCCTCTGATTTACTCTTCGGTTTGAAGGACCCTAAGGAGAGGGAAATTCTTAACACCGAGTCTATTACACTTATCAAGGCAATCTGGTCTCTTCCTTTGAATTTGCCAGGAACTGCTTTTAACAGGGGCTTAAAAGCTCGTGCTCGTGTGATCAAGAGATTGTCTGCCTTGTTGAATTTGAGGAGGAGGGAAATAGCAGAGGGAAAGGTTGCTCCAGACAAGGATTTAATGTCATGGCTGGCAACTATGAAGGATGAAAATAATAAGTTCCTTACTGAATTCGAGATCATTGACAACTTGATCGTGCTTATGATAGGAGGTCATGACACTACTGCCATTCTTTTAACTCAGCTTATTAGAATGCTGTTTCTGAACCCTCCTGTGTACAAAAGGGTACTCCAAGGTAATTATTTTTTTTAATCTCATCAATTTCATTTTACAGTAACTAAACGCTTTATTCTAATTGTTAAAATTTTGATGCTGTACACCATAGAACAAGCAGAGATTCGAGCAGCAAAGAAACCAAATGAACCGCTTGTATGGGAGGATATTAAAAAAATGGAATATACAGAAAAGGTTGTGTATGAAACTCTGCGCTTGGTACCCCCAGTTTTTGGTGGATTCAGGATGACAGTTCAAGACGTCCAATATAAGGGTTATACCATTCCTAAAGGCTGGCAGGTGTGCTAATTTTCTTATGACTATAACAAAATAATTAGTATGATGATTATAACAAACATTGTTTGTTGTGTTATCTTTAAGCTATTAAACAACACACTCTAAGTTTTGATTTGTTTAGGTGGCTCATCTGAAACCACACTAATTGGTGGGTCCTATCGAAGAAGTTAGTGTAATTTCAGATGAGTCACTTAAGCAAGTCAAAGCTTAGAGTGTATTGTTTAAGCCTGGCCTTAGGTTATATACTATCTATTGACTAATTGATACCAGTTATTATAGTTCAACAAAAAAAAATAACAATTTTTTTAATCTGACAGTTATTTTGGGAGACTAGTACCACTCACTTTGATGGAGCAATTTACAAAGAGCCAAAAAAGTTCAATCCAAGTCATTTCGACAATAAAACTCCACCTTATACTTTTATATCATTTGGAGGAGGAGCAAGACTTTGTCCAGGCTATGATTTCGCAAAGTTGCAGGCAGAAGTATTTGTGCACCATTTGGCATCCAAGTATGAATGGTCTATGATATTTCCTAATGAGAAAATGACTTGTGAACCTCTTCCAATTCCAAGCCAAGGATTGCCAATCAAGATTCAAGTCAAGGGAAACTAATCATATCTATATGAATATGGTATCTCTAGGAAATTGGGTCTAGTTATATCGTTGTGCAAAACTTTATTTCTAATAAATTGTTTATAAACTATAGTTGTGTATGTATCTAGGTAGGAAGTACATAAATAAGGTGTTGGGCTTGTTTGAAACTGGTTGTTTCAAGAATGACTCTAGATACATGGTTGTGGTAAACTTTGTTTCCAATATATCATTTTCATATTATAGTTATAAATATATCTAGGTCGAAAGTACATGAATTAAGGTATTGGTGTTCTTCAAAAATAAGGTTCTTTTGAACCAATTGTTTCAAGAGTGACTAATAATAGTGAAAATTGTGTGTGTTTTCAATTATCTTGTATATTTGTTATTTGTTGAGTCGTGAGTTTTTTCTATAGTTATGCTCCTTTTCTGTCTTACCCACTCCTTTTTCTATGGGAAACTTAAAATATAAAATATTAAACTCGCCCTACAAGTTTTAAAATAGTGCCTTTCCCTTCAAGTTGTATAAGTCTAAAATTTGTATTTCTTCAATTTGTTTCTACAACTAAAATCCTCTTATCAACATCCAAATATTAATCACACATTGCTATAAAGGTTTGGTCTTTGGTAACATATATAGTTCAATTTTCCATTATCCCTATTCTAGAGGGGATGATGCCACAGTGGACTAGTTCTACTGCTAACATAATAGTTGATTGATAATTGATGATAATGTTTACATTTTTGAATGTGGCTCTCCTCTTCTATCACTATAAAATCTAAGTAACAATTCCCTTCTTACAAACATCTAAAACTTATTTTCCTCCAATTGTAATGTACCTTAAAAATATGAATCTTGTGATAACTTCTACAGCTTAAAAAATTTCATGTACTAGGTTATCTTCCTCTATACCTTGTGATGATAAGGTATCTAGATCATTTATATTCTCATGTTAGGGGATGTGATATGTGTAAATGGAATCATGTATACTATCAACCTCAATAGATAATGTATGGGATGTTATATAAGGTTCCAAAGTGTAGTTAAAGATTTAAACTTGCTATATAATTAGAAAGCATAGATGGATCCATAATGTAATGTCCCCAATAAATATATTTTCCAAAATGATTAAAAAAAAATTATCCATAGAAATTATTAAGAAAAATATGATTCTCAAAACCCTCATGAAATTATTTTCCAACATAAACTAAAATACCCACAAAGATTCATCAATAATCTACACAAACTATGCACCTGATTTTGATAATCTAATAACCAAATCAAACAGAAACTTCATCAAATTTAAGATATATGTAATATCAACAAATAACATAATTTTTACTACATTTATCTTATATGTACCATAAATCTATCATTTTTTTATTTCCAACATAAATTCACATACAATCAATTATAGCACACCTGATTTCACCTAACAACACAAAAATGGCCAAATATGAAACTCCATATCATATTTAGGATAATTACTGATTTGATTATATATTCTAGGTCTGATGTAGAATTTTTTCATGTACAAAAAATCATAAACAAACCAAAACTCCTACTTCAAACCCACACCAAACAAGAGAGTCCTACTAAGTGTAACACACATGGAAAACTAAAAATATACATTGTAAACCCTCCAAACATACAATGTATGATCTTGGTGCCTAGAAAGAGGGTATGTAAAGGAAAATAAAACAATTATAGATAATCCAATAGAAAATTCAAACCCATAACACTAAAACTACTCCAACAAACCCTACAAACACAAACTTTGAAAAATATTGAATTTGCAAACTTCACTTGCAAAAGTGCAACCTTTAGATGAGATTACTCACTAAAATACAAGGTATGTGATGCTCAAATCACTTGAAACACATGGGCATATTCTCCACAAGATTCCAGTTGCAATGCTTTACCAACAACTAAAGAAAACACAAGGATACCACATTGTGAGATAAAATGAAAGATGTCTCAATACTCCCAAATGAAATAATTGTTTATTTATGAAACATTCCCAAATTGGGCATCCAAAAAACCACATTCTATGATTTGGGAGGGAAAATTAATTTGAGTTAAAAGCTTGATTCCACTTTGTAGCTAATAGTCAAACATGGTAATTTTCTTGTTTCTCAAAGATGCTCTGAAAAATGCTAAATCAATACCAATTACCTTCAAGATAATCACATGCCCCACCTATGCTAAAGCCACTAAATATATAATTAATTTAATATTTATTTGTCCACATGATGTAAATTATACCTAGACAATATAATATTAAATAAATATTTTTTCCCAATCTATCTCATTACCCATAACACTAAAACTACTCCAACAAACCCTACAAACACAAACTTTGAAAAATATTGAATTTGCAAACTTCACTTGCAAAAGTGCAACCTTTAGATGAGATTACTCACTAAAATACAAGGTATGCCATGCTCAAATCACTTGAAACACATGGGAATATTGTCCACAAGATTCCAATTGCAATGCTTTACCAACAACTAAAGAAAACACAAGCATACCACATTGTGAGATAAAATGAAAGATGTCTCAATACTCCCAAATGAAATAATTGTTTATTTTATATGAAACATTCCCAAATTGGGCATCCAAAAAACCACATTCTATGATTTGGGAGGGAAAATTAATTTGAGTTAAAAGTTTGATTCCGCTTTGTAACTAATAGTCAAACATGGTAATTTTCTTGTTTCTCAAAGATGCTCTGAAAAATGCTAAATCAACACCAATTACCTTCAAGATAATTGCATGCCCCACCTATGCTAAAGCCACTAAATATATAATTAATTTAATATTTATTTGTCCACATGATGTAAATTATACCTAGACAATATAATATTAAATAAATCTTTTTTCCCAATCTATCTCATTACCTCCAACTTAATATTTTTTGACAAAGGGATCTTACTATTTTTAGTAAGTACTATTTTTATAAGAAGGTACATGAAAAGTATTCCCTTCCCAAAATTCTTGTCCTCAAGTAATTTCTAACATGATGCTTCAATATTTTAATGCCAAAATGATCAATTATACCAAACTATATATATTAAGCGTTGGTCTTGTACCTATGCAATGTTGCATCTTTTCAAAAGAGTATTGTGCCAACCCAAGGACTCAAATTCTCTTGTGGAAATACTATGTTCCAAACAAAAATATTCATGTGTTTTAACTCATTTGCTAGATGAATTATAGATGTCTTCTATCTGATTCCCAAGTTAATCAAAAATATCTTGAAATCTTTTGTGAGCTCCCCAATTGCAATTTCATCAAATTTCCTTCCTACCACTCTGGTAAACATTAAAGTTATGGGTTTAAATTTCAGTGACGTTGTTATACAAATATTAAAGTTATAAAAAATTTATCCATGCTATTTTCTAGTATTTAGTTTCTTTGAAATCCTCTTTCATCAATAACTTTCCTTTTTCAACTTTTTCCCAATTGTGTTTATGCAATGTTACAACAAAAGCTAAATGAGAAAGTCTTGCAACTTTTACCAATGGTATAAATCTAATTTATAAAACATAATTGACTTTAATAGCAACCATACACATGGTGAAAAATTTTCTTCTTCCATCTCCATATTTTTTAAATACACAAAAAAAATATACAATAACAAACCCATACATTACCCCAACCTATGAGATGTTGTATTTATATTCATGGACTAATATATATGGGTCATGTTATCATACTAGATCAGAATTAGTATCATACAACAACAATATTCATACCTCAACACTATAGGCAACTGAGTTTGATCAAATTTGATGTACACCCTCATATTGTTGAGATATACATAGGTGAAATACACATCAACTTACCCATTCTTCATCTTGAAATGTGTTAATTTCACTATATGGACTGATTTTAAATAGTAATAGCACAATATGGGAGCAAAACTTAGCAACCTAGAATAGTAGCAAATTTAAAATACCAAATTTACAAACATAATCTCATGAAATGAAATGATTACCTTTTCAATATTTCTCAAAACTTTTTATATAGCATCCTCACTTTTATTTATAGAACAAATGAATTTCCTAATGGATATGAGATTAGTCCCCTATGTAGATATTTTGGTAGAAAAATCATTTTTGTTGAATTTACTCAAAAATTTATGGCATCCCTTCTACAAAAGTTACATATCAATCCAACTAGAATCATATAAAACTACTTACATTATTTTAAATTGCTCCATTACCATAGGCATATGAGAAGTGACATCCTATAGATTCTTAATTTTTCAACTCATAGGCTACAACCATTGAACAATATAATTATTTGAAAATAATTTTACTTATGCCTTTGTATATTCGATTTGAATTTTCTTGTATAGGTTGTTGATTTGGCAAGATGAGATTCAACATTGATAATGAGCGTTGAACCCTTTTTATGTGCATGTTTTTTAATTAAATCATTTTGAGTTTCCTTATCATAATGACATAGGGCATAAAATGTAATTGGAAAATAGCCAATGCAACTCACTTCAATTTCTAAAGAATAATCAAATATTTTGCCATAAATAGTAAACATGTTTCCTAAAAATTTTAAATTTTTTCTATCCATTTGATTGGAGACCCACCTTTATTTTCATAAAGCCCATTTATCTTCCCATAAAACACCATACTCATCTACAAATAGATGTGAGAAATTTGAAACGAAAAATATAGGACATGAGTTGATTACCTTGAAAAACTCATCCAATACCTGTCATGTGTTCCCATAACATGCCCCATCTTATCAAAATAACATAAGGACCCATAAATTCACTAGACCAATAGGTGAAACTAAAAAAAAAAGGCTAGTCTAATGTTAGGTGAAAGATAAAATTTTGAAATATGAAATGTATCGAAAAAGCAGCCCATGTTAGAACCAAGTGTCAAAGCCTTCACAGTTGGAAGTAAGCAAGGAATGACCTATAGGGTTTTGATGAAGCTAGTTAGTGGGACTATATAACTAAGAAGGTATTTTATAAGAATACAGGCATGAATGATACAATCTAACAAGTCAACAAGAGGATGTGGTAATTCAATGAATTAAATTATAAAAGAGTAGAACAAGTTATTTAGCAAAGGTGTTGGTTAATAATGTTTTCTATAAATCAAGTAATTAGAGTTTTGAGAGAAACTTGTAACATAGGAAATTCGTGATATTTTCCCATACCATCAATAATCCCTGAAATTCCTTACAAAATGGAATTCTCGAAATTCACCGAAAGGCCAAAAACCCAAAAAAGTTGAGTAATACAAAATTATGTTCATAAGAATGCTTTGGAAATGACTAAGTTAGATAAAGGGAAAACATTTGATAATGATTTATTTTGGGTAAAGTGAATACATGGTATTTCACTTGTGGGATAATTTTATCATGATTCAGGTAACTAAAAGTGGTAGGATGCAGAGATAGATGATGTTGTTGGTAGTAGATGTTTTGCCCAATACAGTAGTGGAAATTTTGCCAATTCTAGTAGTAAGAATTTTTCCCAATATTGGAAATACTTAATGCAACATGGGGATTTTGAAGCTTGCCATCACTAGAGGTAAAAAAAATTCTTTTCCACCTGAATTCTTCAAGATTCAAAATATTAGTTGCATAGACCAAAGAGATGAAGCATAATTCAGATCTTCCCCTCCAATTTTTTTGCTCGACACCTCATGTGCAAGAAAATATCTTTGTGCCACATGTCATTTGATAATTGAATAGGTTTCTCTCTAGCAATGTGTTGTTTTGTAACCAACTCCTACCTTGTGCTCTATAAAAGGTAACAAGTTTCTCTTTTATAAGGATCAAAATTTATTGATATAGTAGAACATAAAGTGGAATTCCACCAATTTCTATTTTATTTCATGTTTTATGTTCAATTTTAGATTAAAGAATTGTATGTATTGTTAGGATTTTAGAAAAAAGAAAAGGGAAACCAAAAAAAATGAGATGCAAAATTGATTAAAAAATGAAAAACAAAAGGAAATCATAGGAAAACCAGCACGCCTAAACTCAATAAAAAAATGATTAAATTGATTGAAAACTCAATAGGGGTTTTGATTCTACTTGGTAAAGACATGTGGGAAGGGAGAAAATAAACACAACACCATGAATACATATATACAAATGCTAACAAATGAACCACAAACCACACATGTCCATCAAACCAGATAGCACACAAACAATGGTGGAGGGAAGAAATCGTGAGGGTTTCATAACTCGACAATAATCTTCTGAGCTCATGAATAGTAAAGGTAAATGTAAAAATAAGCATAATAGACTTGATAAACCCCCTTCAGTAAACCCTCATAACTCATTAATTATTCATTAAAATTATGTCAATACCATAATTTTGAATGATTGATTTGATTGGCGTAGGGCTCGACGAAAATAGGTGTCATCACCATTAGGCGTTTGTGGTTCGAGCATTTTTCTTAATGAATACCTGACACCTAAAGTCCAAAACTATGAGAACCAACCACTAAGCACTTGTTGGCTATCATAGTTCATGCCTTATCCATTTGGTATGCCCGTATGGAAAATCCCAACATCTCCAAATCCAACAAGGTACTTAGAAGAAGGAGAAAAAACAATGGGAAAGGAAAGAAAATAAGGAAAGGAAGAAAGAGGAAGGAAAGAAAAGAAAACAAAGGAAAAGAAAGGAAAGAAGATAAACATGACAACACACCAAAAATAAGAAAAGGGGCTCCCCATTTTGATAATAAAAAATGGGGCATGAATGCAAGGCATAACAATTATGTAGAAAGATAGATTACATTCTCTTGAGTGAAGAGTGAAATATAGCCAAGGTAGTTATGGTGGTAGTTGAAAATGTTGAAATTGCAACTTTATTTTAGCTTCATGGATTCATAGTTTAATGCAACATTTATTCAACTATAGTAAGGAGATATATAGAATCTTCACCTTCACCATTGGGACCAATATAAAATATATGTGTTGCATTCAATTTTAATGGTTGCAATTTTTAGATACCTAAGGGTTCTCATTCTTTGTAAATAAACATACCTAATAGGAAAACATTATTATGAAATGAAAGAATTGGTAATATAGGAGAGAACGCTCTTTGGTCCATAAACACAAAAATCTTGTTGAAGGGTTGAATGATTATAATATTGAGTTTTAACTTTACAACTATTTTAAAAATAGAAATAAATATCATGTTATCCTTAGCCATTGATAACTAGTTGAGAAATTAGAGTCCTTGTATTGATAAAGTAATTAGTAATTTATGCTCTAGTAACAAACTTAATGGTTTCCCCTTTAATATGTGTACAACATCAACATGCATGGAACCCATTATTGGTTCAATGTATATGAGTGACTTAAAGATGAGATCTTGATGTGATAAATAGTGTCTCATGTAATGAAAACCCAACTGTAGTGGCCTAATTATATTTGTAATTTTTTTGGGGTTATATAAATCACCATGGGAATAAAATGACAAAAGGAAGAAGTCTAATCATTAATTTTTTCCTTTTTACCCATGATCATAAGTTATTTATGAATTAATGTGTGTCAAATATTCTTGTTAAATTATAGAGGCCAAGATAATATTAGAGAAGGGTTTTTACTTGTAAATTTTAGAATTAAAAAAAAATTGCATCATTTTGAGATAATAATCTCATCTATAATATTATCTAGGATGTTTAATTTGTAAGATCTATAAGAAAAATACAAGTAATCCAAGGTTTAAAAGTTCTTGATTCTATAAGATCATTGGAAAAATATTTACTAAGTGAATTTTTAAATTGGGAAAGCTAAGTAGGCTAGGGATAAAGAAACCTATGAGTTAAATTGAGCAACACTTTGAAAGTTCAAGTTATACTATTGAAATTAATTTTTATTT
Source organism: Sequoia sempervirens (assembly GCA_007258455.2). Classification (NCBI taxonomy): domain Eukaryota; kingdom Viridiplantae; phylum Streptophyta; class Pinopsida; order Cupressales; family Cupressaceae; genus Sequoia; species Sequoia sempervirens. The sequence continues at coordinate 274,765,055 of VDFB02000008.1, forward strand.
ATCTATTAAATATTGCAAATAGTAATATAATAGGTTTGACTAAATTCAATAATGAGGTTGGTTGTTACAATTGGGTAGTCCATTAAATATCTTTCAAAGAAAAAAAATCATTACATGGTACTCTTTTCCCTTGTTCTTGGTTACACATCCACAATATAATAATTTTTAATATCTACACATGAAATTATGTATACCTACTTTAGTACATTTTGATAGGCTAATGTATACTTTTATTATTTTGCATGTTAATAGTAACTATCACCAATAATGGTATTTTATTATTTTTATATCTCACTTATTGATGTATGTTTAGATGTTTTGCATTCACCTTGTTCTATTTTAAGGATTAAAACTAACATGCTTACTTATAATTAGTTATTATGTAACTTTGCATTCATATCTATATTTCTATACGACACCCATGTATACTATTGTAATGTAGAATTATGTTCCTTTACTTTTGAATTGGAAATCAAAAGTGCATTTAATATATATTTAATCAATAAATATTTATGATACATTTCTATTGGACTAATAAATTATGTCTTAGTTATTTTAAGAACACATCAAAAAAGGTTTAATAAACACTAAATTATACCTAATAAAATTAAGATTGGGATGAAATTTCTAGATGAACTCACAAATTGAGAAAGGGGTTGTGAAATTGCACATACACATCCCCTATTTATTCAAGGGTTTTATTTTTATTTAGGAGTTATCATTACCATGTCCATTAAGTATATTAATATTTGATTCACAAGAATTCTTAGAGATTTATTTTTACCTCTATACTTTAATTTTCTATCACCTTATTTACTTTTCTATAGATTCATTGATATTATCTGAGAAATAATGAATTCATTGTTAGATCCACCATATTTTTTTTTATTATTTATTTTGATAAAAGAAGGCATCACTACATCCTTAGACATTGGTTAGATGACATGTACTAATATATGCTACAAAACATTATATCATCAATCTATATAAAATATCATAAAGTAACAAATAATATTCTTCATCTACTTTAACACCAAATATGGATAATTGGCTTGCAATAATTTTGAAAATTATTTAATTCCATTTTCCTACAATTTTTGTTCTTCATCACAAGAGTACATATTTCCATAATATAATATAGGTTCTTATTGTTTATTTTCTTGAGGCTTTCAATTCCATTTAATCTTAAAGGTAATGACACCACTTTAATCTTTTTCATATTACTAATATTAATCCCTTATTTTATTTTCATACTTGAGGTGCTTTTCACTAACTTGACAAGCCATCAATCTATATTGAGAAGATATGATGTATTCATAATCTTCCATAAATAAATTTTTCCCCTTTTATTTTTTATCTCCATCCTCCATCCTTGAAGTAATTTACATTTTCCTTCCTTAATAAGTTTCACTTATGTAGAGTTCTAATTCTATAAAGAAAAACTTAGAGGAAAAAATCCCATCTCTTGAAGAACTAGTTAAGCCCTACTTATAATGCAAAATAAAGACAAGATGTGTATAGCCATATTTTCCTCTAAAGAGAAAATTTATTGAGAATAAACTACAAAAAATAAGGATGCAATCTTTTTACAACATAAATGATTTCCACAAGAATAAATCATATGTTTAAATTTTAGAAGATCTAATTCATCAAGCTATGGAAAAATACATTACAACATATGTGAAAAAATGACCAAGTAAAAATAAATAGTTAGTTCTATAAAAAAATATAGTTTTTTTACTATAACATAAGGATTTAACCCAAACATCAATAATATTCAAAATATCTACAAAACTCAAATAGTAGTCCAACAACCAAAAAAACATGTTATATGATTCACTTAGAATAAAAAGAAATTCGCTTGTGGCATTCATAGCCTTTCTCATAAATAGGAAGGATTTTATTAAGATGCAAATCAATAATATGACATGAAATCACCTCAAATGAATAAGAGAACCCCCATCATCAAAGAAAATTAATTAGAAGGAACTAGTCATTGTATCAATAAGCTAAGATTTCGCCATATAATATTGCACAAATTATATAATTTTTATATTAATATGTAGATGATTTGTAGTTTAGAAATATTTATTCTAATTATAAAATCATAGATACTTAGCTTGAAGCTTGATTGGAAATCCCATAGTAGGAAGAGGAGAAGGGTCACATATTATCTTCTCCTCGAGGTCCTTCAAAGACCACTTCCATTTAGTTACTAAATGGTGCAAAAAAATCATTGTCCCTATCTTTGCAAAATCATAGCCAGGGAAAATTCAAGGTCCTCCTTCGAATAGTGTAAAAGTATACGATGAAATTTGACCATTGAAATGAGATGCTTCAAATTTATTCGGTTCCTTGAAAATCTTTGCATTTCTATGGGATGTGCTTGTCTCCCAAAATAACTGTTCAAGTTAAAAATTACATAAATAAGACAACAAATATATAATATTCTCTAATTCAATACTTATATTTGATTAGTTTAAATTCCATATAATTAAAAAGTTCATACTTGCTCACCGATTAAAAAAAAAAGTGCATACTTGTCATCCTTTGGGAATTGTATAGCCTTCATATTCAATGTCTTCAATTGTTTTCCTAAATCCTCCAAAAATTGGAGGGAATAAACATAATGTTTCTTGGGCCACCTTCCATATATACTTCATTTTATGAATATCTTCCCATCTAAGAGGTTCATTTGGTTGCTTTCCTTCGAGAACCATTTTTTTCTCTATCATATTAAAATAAACATATGAAAATCTAGAGTTAGAGTTTATCATATTGAGCACATATTATTAAAATGAAGTGTACAAGACAAAAGAGGAAACTACATAATTAAATTTACATACATGTATACTACATATCATAGTTTGAATATAATTCTTAAGATTTCTACCATTAAACCAAATCACATTTGTAAAAAATAATTTAAATATAAATTCTAATTTATAGAAAAACAAGATGGATTATATGATAATATATTTAAAACTCAAAAAATAATAACAAAACATATTTTAAATAATTTTAATTATTCAAAACAAACTACATTATAACTACAAAATGATATATTGTATTCTATATTGAAATTATTTATATCTTTATTTTATTTTTTTCTAATTAAAATCATAAATAATTTTACTAAATCAATAAAAAAAATTAATATTTTAATTTCTCATATATATATATATATATATATATATATATATATATATATATATATATATATATATATATATATATATATATATAGGTCCAAAAAGAAGGGTACACAATACATCAAAATTTAGAAAGATGTCTTTCATTGATCTATTAATACTTTCTTTAAAATAATAGGTAAAAATAATAATTCCTATCAACAGTCTCGCAATTATACACTTGAAATTATTAATTTGTTATGTGTTATGTTGACTAGAATATACAACTAAATTTTTTATTGAATAATATTTTAAGCGTAGTTGGTTAATAGGATTAACTACAGGTTGATTCAAAGCTTGTCCTCCAAAAATATTAATAATTCTCCATGTTTACATAATGATTTTTGAAAAAAAATTAGTTTATGTAAGGGTAAAAATGATACTTTAGACTTTTTATTTTTATTTTTATATTATCTTTATTAGATTATTTTGAATCCAACAATTAAAAAAGTAATAGTGGTTTTTAAAATAGATAATTAATTTAAAGTTTTTGATTAAGGAACAAACAGGTTTTAAAGGGATCTCGAAACCCTTAACAGTAAGAAGGAAAAAGATAGAAAATTAACAGAGCCCAGAGAAAAAACAAAATGTTGCCCGCAATGAAGAAAACAATGGAAACCAAGGCAGTACAGCAAAAAAATGACAAAAAACCACAAAACAACCAGCCACTAGGCCAGATTCCTAAGGATCTTCGCTGCCTCCTACTCCAATTTGTTCATATTAAGTGCAAACTTCTTGATCTCCTGGATATTCACTAAAGCCTAGTCTACCTTCCTTTTCAAGTTTGCTATGGTCTTGTTGCTCGGCCCCCCACTCTCCGGCTGACCTTATTCTTTGTCCACATCAACAAACACATCAGTCCTAACTTGATAAGCATTTTCCAGATTCTCCACCATGGTATTCATGGTCTTAGCAACGGATTTTAAAATCTTATGGCTCATAACCATCACTTTGTGGAGAGAATCTTTGATATTCCTCAACTGCTCCTCCATCTCATATTGGTTGCCTTCATGGTTGCTTTTAAAATTATGTAACTCATCATTAGTTTTCTTGAGGCACTCAACCATATATTTCTTATCATCCTTTGTCCATAATTCAGTGGCGCTAACACTACCTCTATTATTATTGTCATCATCTTTCTCCATTTTACTGCTCATGGCTCTCTAGTTCAGTTTAATCTCCTTAGTTTCAAAGAACACCCATCTAATTAACTTGAAAAAATCCACAGAACCATTGCGGGCTATAACAAGAATATCAGTAGAGAATTCCTGTTCCTCCTTGAAGTAGTGATCCTCTGCGTTGAGATCCATAGGAAAACAGGGCCTCTTATCTTTGTTGGTAGCATAGTAGTTGGAGTATTCAGACGACGATTCCAATTGCGAGTCCTCGTCATTTACATCATAGGATGGATTCTCTGAAACCTTTCTCTTACCCTTCTTATGGGGAGAATCACTAGATTTCCCTTTCCCCTTAACAGTAACCCTATCTTTACAAGAGGGAGTCTGGTGGGACAGAGTCGACATGGCTTTAAAGTGATCATAAATAAGAACAAGCAAGCCTTCATGGAGAATGGAATGCCTAGTAGGGTTCTATCTATGGCTTTGCAAATTGGCATTCAGAGAAGAGGCGAGATAGAAAGGAAATGAAACCCTAAACTGAAGCCTAAAATGGTTGAGGAGAACGAAATGATACCCGAAGACTCTTGTGTAATGGCCATCCAGAGTGATGTACTCCATTAGCACATTCAAGACCCTCCTCCAGTGCGAGACAATCCTCTCTGAATTGTAATAACTTCTAATTGTCCTTCGTAGATCCTCCCTTTCAACCTCGGACTTTGGAAATTTATTGATCACCTGGTCAGAAAGCTTTCTATCCCTGTAGAACTTAATACCTTCCATAGAGAGGCCCGTAACCTTAGCAACTAATTTCTCATTAATGACCACTTATCTGCCAAACAAATTTATCTCACCATCCTTCCAATCTTTGTCAAAGACCCTAGTAACCTCTGGATCCCAGCCATGGAGTTTCTCAATGAAAACATTAATGTCGCCCTTCTCCAACTTCTCCCAGAGCTTCAGATTGTTCCTTAACTGTTCACTACTCATTGGCTCCACCCTACGACTCTCGCCACCCATTTAAGTTAAAGTTAGTGTAATTGTTATTTTATGTATTTTCATCATTTTTAAATTTGAACTAATTCATTCTTTTTCTTTGGTCAACTTCATTGGATATGAAGATGAACTTGATTCATTTTTACAACACACAAATGATTCTAGATGTTTTAAAATTAAATCTAGTAGCCATGTTAGCTTTCCTTTCTACTAGTTATGTTACATGCCAAATTGAGCATGAATTGTGTTAATTTGTGTGTTAGGTAATTGTGAGAAAAGATAAACTGTAATCAACTTTCAAGGATCTTAGGCATATTTAACATCAAGGAATAATCATTTCATCAATTCAAGAGAGCATTACATTGCATCATCAATTTACATTAAAGCATCTACATAATAATAGATCAAATCATGCTACATAGTTGTGTGTTTCTTTGATAGATATGTTCCAAAATCATTATATCAAAAAAGAAGTATTTTATAGAAACAAAAGATCCTTGCTTAGAAAATATCCAAAGATGTTCATTAACATACTATTTATCAAACATAAGTTAGGAGAGATAGGTTTCAAGTATCTAGGAGTGTGTAGTTCATTTACAAAAATACAAATTGAATCAAAGCTGAGTTTATTTTTGTAGACACAAAGATTAATCTTATAGATATGGATTCAACTTCTAACAAAGAACTAAAAAATAATTATTTAAAAGAGCTTATTAATCATAATACGCATAATTTACAATGAAATATTTTAAATTCTACATATAATTATATGTTAACTAACTAGATTAACCAACATCTTATCTAACCTTACCTTACCTTACCTACCCTTTTAAAACCATTAATCTCTTTTATATCATTTTGAAAAATATATTTATCTTCCAATTATTATCTTAACTTGATAATCTAAACTTAATTTCTTTTTATTAAGTGTATTACTCTACCTAATTCATTTGAAGGTTGCATAAATCAAATGAATTTCACTTCTAATTGTTATATAACTACACATCAAGATTTTTTATGACTATTTTTTCAATAGACTCATACAACTTATACATTATATAGTATTTTAGAGTAGTTATATTGCAGCTTTCACTACACCAATACCTACTCTCATATGATGCAATCATGATTTTGTATTTGTCTTCTTCTTCATGACTATAAGATAAAAACTCAATATTGTCACCTTAATGGATGATTATATATCAATACAATAAATAGGTTTATCTTCTTCTATTTGACTATAAGATAAAATCTCAATATTATCACTTTAGGAATTATATATCAATCTAATAAACATATTTGTTTTCTTCCTATCGACTATACGATAAAATCTCACTATTGTCACTTTGACATAAGGCCCTACTTAATCCTCTAATTGATCAATGCGATACCATGATTTCCAACAAAACCTATTGTCGCCTTCCTTAAATACAGAAGGCCCACTTAACCGCTTAGTTGACTATAGTGTATATCATTATACTCACGATTTCTTAGAGAAAAATATATACTGCAAGTCTATACTCGTTTCTAGAGCAATCGACAAGAAGAATTCAAAAAGAAAATTAATAAAAGAACAAAAAGAAAAGAATGAAATAGTTGGTATGAGTTTTTCAGAGTTCATAAAATTAGAATGCTTATCTTTTAGATTCAATTGTATGTATTTTTATGTCAATATTTTGAATCACTCTCAAAAATCTATCATCAAGAAAAGAATGAAGCCAACAAACCCAATGACAACTGGAAAAGACATGGAAGAATTAAAGAAAATACCTTCAACGATATTCTGGTAGACGTCTGGGTAGAGTGCCAAAGATCTGACAAGCTGGGTAAGAAGAGCATAAGTAGTGTCATGGCCTGCAATCATGACCGCCACAACGTTATCAATGATCTCATCCTGAGTAAGCGGCTTATTCTCATCATCCGTCATTGTGATCATGCAGGACATCGTCTTTGCGGTGAAGCTAGCTGCTTCCTTGTCCAACTCCTCCTTTCCACCAGCCCACATATCTGCTTGCAAACGCGCATACGAGCATCGAAACCCTTCCGGATGGCCGTTCCGGGTAAATCCAACGGAACAGACCAAATACCCTTAACCGTCGTATTGAATCCCTTGCCCAGTAACTCCCTCTCTTCGTTGTCACTCAAATTGAAAAACAGATCGCATGCAACTGTGAAAAGTAACCTTCTTTGGTCAATGGCATAACAGTAAGACTCTCCTTCCCTTCCCAACAATGGAATCCATTCTGCCCACAAACTTCTGCAGGGCCTCAGGCTTCAGGAACTACATGATGGCTCCTCCAATGCGCTTGTGGTCTTCTCCAGAGAGTTCAATAATCATATTCTCTCCAAAAATCCTTGTGAAATTTTGTGCGCACCTTTGTTCAGTATTTTGCTCCTGTCATTGTGAAGAGAAAGCGTCAGCCTGCTTGGCCTGGGTGGAGGATTTGGGCTTAATGGGCTGCCCAACAGCCGTACTCACTGGTCAAGCGGGCAACCGGTTTCTCTTACAGAATGACTACAACACCATTGTTAACAAACAGCCCACAACTTTTGTGAGGATTTTTGGGTCTAAGAATATAAACGAGCTGTTTGATGTAGAGCACAAGAGGATAAGAAATGCTATCATGGCATTCATGAAGCCAGAAGCTTTACAGAAATGTGTTGCCAGAATGGAGTCTGTTGTTCTGGAACACATTGCAGAGCATTGGGAAGGAAGAGAAACTCTACTTGCTTATGGGTTGATGAAGCAACTAACATTCCAAGTTGCCTCTGATCTGCTCTTCGGTTTGAAGGACCCTAAGGAGAGGGAAATTCTTAACACCGAGTCTATTACACTCATCAAGGCAATCTGGTCTGTTCCATTGAATCTGCCAGGAACTGCTTTTAACAGGGGCTTAAAAGCTCGTGCTCGTGTGATCAAGAGATTGTCTGCCTTGTTGAATTTGAGGAGGGGGGAAATAGCAGAGGGAAAGGTTGCTCCAGACAAGGATTTAATGTCATGTCTGGCAACTATGAAGGATGAAAATAATAAGTCCCTTACTGAATTCGAAATCATTGACAACTTGATCGTGCTTATGATAGGAGGTCATGACACTACTGCCATTCTTTTAACTCAGCTTATTAGAATGCTGTTTCTGAACCCTCCTGTGTACAAAAGGGTACTCCAAGGTAATTTTTTTTTTAATCTCATAAATTTCATTTTACAGTAACTAAACGCTTTATTCTAATTGTTAAAATTTTGATACTGTACACCATAGAACAAGCAGAGATTCGAGCAGCAAAGAAACCAAATGAACCGCTTGTATGGGAGGATATTAAAAAAATGGAATATACAGAAAAGGTTGTGTATGAAACTCTGCGCTTGGTACCCCCAGTTTTTGGTGGATTCAGGATGACAGTTCAAGACGTCCAATATAACGGTTATACCATTCCTAAAGGCTGGCAGGTGTGCTAATTTTCTTATGACTATAACAAAATAATTAGTATGATGATTATAACAAACATTGTTTGTTGTGTTATCTTTAAGCTATTAAACAACACACTCTAAGTTTTGATTTGTTTAGGTGGCTCATCTGAAACCACACTAATTGGTGGGTCCTATCGAAGAAGTTAGTGTAATTTCAGATGAGTCACTTAAGCAAGTCAAAGCTTAGAGTGTATTGTTTAAGCCTGGCCTTAGGTTATATACTATCTATTGACTAATTGATACCATTTATTATAGTTCAACAAAAAAAATAACAATTTTTTTAATCTGACAGTTATTTTGGGAGACTAGTACCACTCACTTTGATGGAGCAATTTACAAAGAGCCAAAAAAGTTCAATCCAAGTCATTTCGACAATAAAACTCCACCTTATACTTTTATATCATTTGGAGGAGGAGCAAGACTTTGTCCAGGCTATGATTTCGCAAAGTTGCAGGCAGAAGTATTTGTGCACCATTTGACATCCAAGTATGAATGGTCTATGATATTTCCTAATGAGAAAATGACTTGTGAACCTCTTCCAATTCCAAGCCAAGGATTGGCAATCAAGATTCAAGTCAAGGGAAACTAATCATATCTATATGAATATGGTATCTCTAGGGAATTGGGTCTAGTTATATCGTCGTGCAAAACTTTATTTCTAATAAATTGTTTATAAACTGTAGTTGTGTATGTATCTAGGTAGGAAGTACATAAATAAGGTGTTGGGCTTGTTTGAAACTGGTTGTTTCAAGAATGACTCTAGATACATGGTTGTGGTAAACTTTGTTTCCAATATATCATTTTCATATTATAGTTATAAATATATATAGGTCAGAAGTACATGAATTAAGGTATTGGTGTTCTTCAAAAATAAGGTTCTTTTGAAACCAATTGTTTCAAGAGTCACTAATAATAGTGAAAATTGTGTGTGTTTTCAATTATCTTGTATATTTGTTATTTGTTGAATCGTGAGTTTTTTCTATAGTTATGCTCCTTTTGTATCTTACCCACTCCTTTTCTATGGGCAACTTAAAATATAAAATATTAAACTCTTCCTACAAGTTTTAAAATAGTGCCTTTCCCTTCAAGTTGTATAAGTTTAAAAATTTGCATTTCTTCAATTTGTTTCTACAACTAAAATCCTCTTATCAACATCCAAATATTAATCACACATTGCTATAAAGGTTTGGTCTTTGGTAACATATATAGTTCAATTTTCCATTATCCCTATTCTAGAGGGGATGATGCCACAGTGGATCTAGTTCTACTGGTAACATAATAGTTGATTGATAATTGATGATAATGTTTACATTTTTGAATGTGGCTCTCCTCTTCTATCACTATAAAATCTAAGTAACAATTCCCTTCTTACAAACATCTAAAACTTATTTTCCTCCAATTGTAATGTACCTTAAAAATATGAATCTTGTGATAACTTCTACAGCTTAAAAAATTTCATGTACTAGGTTATCTTCCTCTATACCTTGTGATGATAAGGTATCTAGATCATTTATATTCTCATGTTAGGGGATGTGATATGTGTAAATGGAATCATGTATACTATCAACCTCAATAGATAATGTATGGGATGTTATATAAGGTTCCAAAGTGTAGTTAAAGATTTAAACTTGCTATATAATTAGAAAGCATAGATGGATCCATAATGTAATGTCCCCAATAAATATATTTTCCAAAATGATTAAAAAAAAATTATCCATAGAAATTATTAAGAAAAATATGATTCTCAAAACCCTCATGAAATTATTTTCCAACATAAACTAAAATACCCACAAAGATTCATCAATAATCTACACAAACTATGCACCTGATTTTGATAATCTAATAACCAAATCAAACAGAAACTTCATCAAATTTAAGATATATGTAATATCAACAAATAACATAATTTTTACTACATTTATCTTATATGTACCATAAATCTATCATTTTTTTATTTCCAACATAAATTCACATACAATCAATTATAGCACACCTGATTTCACCTAACAACACAAAAATGGCCAAATATGAAACTCCATATCATATTTAGGATAATTACTGATTTGATTATATATTCTAGGTCTGATGTAGAATTTTTTCATGTACAAAAAATCATAAACAAACCAAAACTCCTACTTCAAACCCACACCAAACAAGAGAGTCCTACTAAGTGTAACACACATGGAAAACTAAAAATATACATTGTAAACCCTCCAAACATACAATGTATGATCTTGGTGCCTAGAAAGAGGGTATGTAAAGGAAAATAAAACAATTATAGATAATCCAATAGAAAATTCAAACCCATAACACTAAAACTACTCCAACAAACCCTACAAACACAAACTTTGAAAAATATTGAATTTGCAAACTTCACTTGCAAAAGTGCAACCTTTAGATGAGATTACTCACTAAAATACAAGGTATGTGATGCTCAAATCACTTGAAACACATGGGCATATTCTCCACAAGATTCCAGTTGCAATGCTTTACCAACAACTAAAGAAAACACAAGGATACCACATTGTGAGATAAAATGAAAGATGTCTCAATACTCCCAAATGAAATAATTGTTTATTTATGAAACATTCCCAAATTGGGCATCCAAAAAACCACATTCTATGATTTGGGAGGGAAAATTAATTTGAGTTAAAAGCTTGATTCCACTTTGTAGCTAATAGTCAAACATGGTAATTTTCTTGTTTCTCAAAGATGCTCTGAAAAATGCTAAATCAATACCAATTACCTTCAAGATAATCACATGCCCCACCTATGCTAAAGCCACTAAATATATAATTAATTTAATATTTATTTGTCCACATGATGTAAATTATACCTAGACAATATAATATTAAATAAATATTTTTTCCCAATCTATCTCATTACCTCCAACTTAATATTTTTTGACAAAGGGATCTTACTGTTTTTAGTAAGTGCTATTTTTGGAAGAAGGTACATGAAAAGTATTCCCTTCCCAAAATTCTTGTCCTCAAGTAATTTCTAACATGATGCTTCAATATTTTAATGCCAAAATGATCAATTATGTAACACCCTGTCATGCGAACCCCAAAGGAGAATTAAACAATAATTACCACACAATTTATTTTTTAAACGTAAATCTAAACATACATGAGATGCACATTGAGTCATAAGTCATAAAACTTGATTAAACAAATTTGCTAACACTTACGTCCCTTGGGGTACACGAGGAGTCATTACGAAACTTAAATCCATACAACGACGATAAGAAATGAAAGCCAAAGATATAATCCATAACAAAGTAAGCATTTACAAATGCAACACATACATGATAAGCCATTAATAAGAAACCATCCATGTACGTACATACAACATAAACATGATTAACTCAAAAGACATAATGATAATCTCTTATCATCATCATAAAAACTCAAGGGACATAATTCCACAGTTACAACACATTGAATAACATCTTCCATGGATCAAAAGCCGCACAAGGTTTATCATTACATTACATTGCAATGTTCAAAAGTAACAATGATACAATAGTGTTACCCAACATGAATCGGAATCCATATAACAAGAGAGAATGATATATTTGAGCAACAGAATACAAAATATCATAACTAGCTCCAAGACGGAAACAACTTTGGAGTCACCGCAAATGACACCAATCCACACCTCTTGATCCTCGACTGGGGACCCAATGGGGTGCTTAGAATGTTCCACCCAACCGCATGGGTCCGAAGACCCACCCCCCCGTGCTAAGAAGCTAACAAGAAAGAGACTTCAACCAAGAACATCCAAATAGGGAACCACAAGACTCAACGTCATACAAGAGTAATATGAAAGCCAAGGATAGTCACAACATCAATAAACCATGACCAGAAAACATGACATCCAAACATGACGACAATAAATCACATCATAACAGTGATAAACCACTTCAGAATCATAGTAACAATAAATCAAGGATCATAACATCAATAAATCACTATAACAACAATAAACCACTTTCAAATCAAAAAAACAATAGATCACCAAACATATCAATAGACCACTTCCAGAGGATTTCAATAATATAGCTCATAGGGAATGCTAGAGGAGAGTGTCATCGCATGGCCTTACATGGATTATCTAGACATCCTATCTCAAGGTGTTGCCTCCATCTATACATGGATTATCCAAACAACCTCTCACCAGGTGCCGCCTCCATCTATGCTTATCCTAACTACTTATCTCAAGGCGCCACTCCATAGGGTTACTCATGTGGAAGCATTAACCTCTTGTGGAGATGAGGCAACGACCTTGCTAACCACGGCCTTCTCGGCCCACCTTTAGTCCATGAAAGCCCTAACAGATGGACGATGCATCCACAATTATCTTATTAATGTTTAACCACCCACCCATTAATTAATTAGGTTATCACTTGTTACTCTACCCTACGTGGGTTACCCTGACAGCCCCTTTGTGTGCGGGCCCCCAAGTAGAGCCACTCTCCCTAGAAAGCCAAAACATAAAAAAATCCAAAACCAAAATCCAAGGGTTATACCAACAAAGAAACATAATATCCGATCTCAACTGAAATACATGTGAGGCATTACCCATCCCGCCAAAATCACAATACAGAACTCCCATTTACATGGTACAACCCTTCCAAAAAAATAATTACAAACCACTTGCCACAATAAGAGCAAATAAAAGATAAAACATCAACTAACACTTGTCTCAAGCCTCTGGAAGACCAAGGAGAACAACTACCCAAAAGGGAAGGTAAACGAAGTGCTGCAGTTCCAACCCAAAAACTTTAACATTTGAAAACCTCCTCAACCAAAATGACTCAAATGGAAATCAAAATAATAAGGAATCACCATCATCCTTAATTAATCCAACACGACCTTAATGACTAAAATCACCTCTAAATCCAAACAACTCAAAAGGGTAGACACAACGAAATAATACCATCAAACCAACCTTTAAACGCACACAAGTACACTCAATGAAAAGCCACTAAAGATTAATTCATCAATCAAAACATGTGTTTATACATCCCTTTTAAACCTAAACCAATCAAGGAACTATAAATATAAATATCAACAAAACTATAAAACATTTTTCTTCCATTCACCACATAGGTAACAAAACAACGTGCATGGCTGGCCCTACAATGAATTAAATCAACTGACTCAAATAGATTAAACAATTGAATCAAGAATTTCCTAGCCTTTGGAAAACTAAAATCCCATAACACATATCAAATAACTTTCACTTGATAACTTCAAACAATAAAACTCACAAGAACTTGCTTTAACACTCATCAATATTTAAAGAATAGATCAAAGAATAATTCTATTTATTTACAATTTTTAAATACCATATTCATTCAAAACAAAATCTTAAATATTACCTAATCATACAAATAGATAACATTTTTGTTTTTTAATCAATAAGAAAATAAACTTAATATAAATAGAATCACTCAAATATCATCTAAGCACTTTTATTACAATTAATTGTTTATTAATTCACAAAGAAACAAAGTCTAGTTTTTACATTCTTTTAAATATAAACATATACTTTTGTCTTACACTTATTCCTATGATTAACCTCATTATCATCAACATAGAGATACATATTTTCAATATTAATTTATAAAATCAAACTTAATCTAATTACATTTTGATAAAATATATAGATCTAACTATCTATTACTACACGCATTCACAATTGGGGAGAATCAGTTTCAAAACTAATGTTTTCCAAAGAAAATCAAATGACTAAAGATGAGATCTGTTCATAGCTTGACTTAATAATGAGATAACATCAATTATGCAATTCGATTATCATTTGCAAATGAGCCAAAACAAGAGATTAGAATAAAATATTATAAAAGGTTGAGTTTCCAGCAATAACATTTTTTCCAGATCATCGAATGTTTTAGTCTGATCACACCAAAGAATATGATTTTTATCTGCATGCATATTGCTTAAAATTCACATTCAAAGGTAAGGATAAAAGCTCTAAAGTCTCCTATGTTCAAGCGTTGCCTCTATTGTAAGGAAGCAAAGGTGCACGGAATCGCTTCCTACACTAATCTTGAGAGGATGATTATGCAAATTCAACTAACTATTACAGAGATTTCAATGGACAAATAAACATGCATAAATGAAATATCACAATAAACACATAACACAGTAATTACTGTGGGGAAACCCTTCCAAGAGAAAAACCCCACCCTCCAAAACCCGCACAATGTATTATCAAATTAAGAAAATTACAATACACTTGCAATGCAAGTTCTTACAGGAGCGCATCACCACAACTCGAACTCAGACTCGGAGAGACTCCTTCTAGCACCCAGTCTTGCAAACTGAACTCGATGATTCAAACACCTCCCCAAGCCCTCCTTTTATAGTGATTTACAACCTAGAAACCATTTGTGGTTTTACAAAACCATGGGCCAAAACCATGGGAAAAACAACCATGCCACATGTTACCCACTTGTCATTTGTAACTCCAAGATGGAAAAACAACCAAGTTAAAATAGCATTTTCGTCCATAATTTTGTCCTCTAGTTTAGACCCCCATAAAAGTTATACAATGAGTTGTTTATACTCTAAAAATAGCCCTCCTATATTCTACTAGGGACAAGGCACATTTTTTAACAACTCATACACCTTTTTCCAACACATAAACATGTGGAGAATTACCACAAACAAATTCTAGAATTTTCTGGAAAAAGCTTGCAAGGTTGAGACACAATTCTCAACATTCTCCCACTTGTCGAACACCTTGCAAGAGTCAGGGGATCCAAAGTGTCATGGACTTAATTGCTAGGGGCCGAGAGCCCCATAGACTCTGAACACCATCTGAATTTCTCTGTGCTCACGGGCTTAGTTAATGCATCAGCAACATTCACCAAAGTCTCCACCTTCTCCAGCTTCACCTTGCCATCCTCGACCATATCTCTCACAAAATGATATTGTACATCAATGTGCTTGGTCCTGGCATGAAATGTCAGGTTCTTCGCTAGGCAGATTGCACTCTGACTATCACTATAAATTGTCACTGCACCCTGTTTGAACTCTATATCTGAACACAATCTCTTTAGCCAGATGGCTTCCTTGCAGGCATGAGTAGCTGCCATATACTCTACCTCTGTAGTGGACAAAGCGACCACAACTTGTCGCTTGCTCATCCAACTGATTGCACCACCGAATAATGTAAACACATATGCACTGGTGGATCTTCTTTTATCAACATCACCGGCCCAGTTTGAATCCACGTAGCCTTGAATATCCAAGGAATGCTCGTTTCCTGTTCCATGGAAACAAATAGAGTACTCTGAGGTACCCCGCAAGTATCTAAAAACTCTTTTTACTGCATCCCAATGTGCTCTTCCTAGATTAGACATGTAACGGGAAAGTACTCCCACTGCTTGGGCAATGTCTGGTCTTGTACAGACCATAGCATACATCAAACTTCCAACAACACTATGATATGGTACTCGACTCATCTCTTCCATCTCCAATGGGGATGTAGGACACTGTGAGCTAGAAAGCTTTGTTCCCATAGTAACAGGAACACTCAATGGTCTGGAATCCTGCATATTGAATCTTCTCAGAATAGTACCAACATACTTACTCTAGCCTAGCCAAAGCTTTCTATTTTTCCTATCTCTTATAATCTCCATTCCCAGAATATGCCTTGCTGTACCAAGATCTTTCATTTCAAACTTTGCTGAGAGCTGAGATTTTAATTCTGCAATCAAACCTTTTCCTTTTCCAATAAACATGTCATCGACATACAAGGCAATAACCAGGAAATAATCACCATCAGACTTGTAATATATACAGTGATCAGATTTAGATCGCACAAATCCCAAACTCAAAACATATGTATCAAACTTCTGGTACCACATCCTAGGACTTTGTTTTAAACCATACAAGGATTTCTTCAACTTACAAACCAAATGACTTTTACCTTTCACCACAAAGTGCTCTGGCTGTGTCATATAAATTTCTTCCTCCAAATCTCCATGAAGGAAAGTTGTTTTCACATCCATCTGCTCAACCTCTAGATCATAAGCAGCTGCAATAGAAAGTAAAAATCGAATGGATGTCATTTTTGCTACAAGAGAAAAAATTTCACCATAATCAACTCCTGCAACCTGGGAGTAACCTTTTGCAACCAAACGTGCTTTATACTTCTCAATGCTTCCATTTGAACCCATCTTCCTTTTGAACACCCATTTACAACCAACAGGCTTCCGTCCTTCAGGCAATGGTACAAGGTCCCATGTGTCATTCTTCTTAAGAGCTGCCATCTCTTCTTCCATGGCTATTTTCCAGGACTCTGAATCATTCATACCAAGAGCCTCTTCTACAGATCTCGGTTCATCAATATTAGCATTCAAAGAAAATATACACCTCCAATCATCAGGAGAATATCCATACCTTTCTAGTGCTTTCCTCTGTCTACTAGACCTTCGAACAAGATCTGGTTCAGGTTCAGGTTCTCCCTCTTCCTCTGATGATTCAGAACTCATAGAGCTCTCCTCAACATCTTGTCTTTCTAAGGGCCTCAATTCAACTTTCTCAGGTGTAGCAAGCAGTTGAATCACATCTTTCTTTTCTTCCATCTGTTCTGGCTGCACTATAACAGAAGAAGGCTTAGTTTCTCTAAAAATAACACTTTTGGAATAAAATACCTTTTGTGCAACAGGATCCCAAAGCTTGTATCCTTTCACACCATAACTATATCCAATGAAGATACATTTGACAGCTTTGTTGTCCAATTTTGTCCGCTTCTCCTTTGGCACATGAGCATATGCCTCACAACCAAACACTCTCAGATGTCTAAGTGAAGGCTTGTGGCCCGACCACGCTTCCATTGGCGTCTTATCAACAAGAGCTGATGTAGGAGACCTGTTTATCAGGTAGCAGGCAGTGGCAACAGCTTCAGCCCAGAACTTTTGTTCCAGTCCAGCTCCACTCAGCATACTCCTAGCCTTCTCCATCAAGGTCCTGTTCATTCTTTCTACAACTCCATTTTGCTATGGAGAATATAGAGTCGTCTTCTCTCTTTTAATACCACAATCTTTACAAAATGTGTCAAAATCATTAGAGCAATATTCACCACCATTATCAGTTCTCAAACACTTTATCTTCTTTCCAGTCTGCAACTCAACCATTGCTTTAAATTCTTTGAAACAACTGAAAACTTTAGCTTTACTCCTAAGAAAATAAACCCATGTTCTTCTACTGAAATCATCAATGAAAGAAACATAATAAATTGATCTACCAATAGAAGAAACATCAACTGGACCAAATACATCTGAATGGATAAGATCCAAAATACATGAAGACTTATGAGAACTCGAGTAAAACTGAATACGATTTTGTTTACCATAGATACAATGCTCACAAAAATCAAACTCAAGATTGCAGTCATTCAACCCATCAACAAGGTTTTTATTTTTCAAGGTCCATAGACCCTTCTCACCTATGTGGCCAAGTCTTTGGTGCCATAACATGGTCTTCTCTATAGGTAACTTTGATTTGGTAGATAGAGCACCCTTGGGTACCCAAAAACCATGACCATATGTTGAAAGAGAAACCCTCTCCTTCTCCAACAAAGTAGTCATTTTCACAATCTTATCAGAAGTACTATTGCACTCAACCGTGCATGCATCAAGCTGGTACAATGTACCCAATCTGCTTCCTCTTGCTATTACCATAGCACCTCTCACCATTTTCACACCTGCTTCAGAAAACTATACAAGCACACCCAGCATCTATTAGTTTGCTAACAGATAACAAATTTCTTGCTAGTCCTGGGATATGCAAGACACCATCAAATCTTCTAATTCTACCATCAGAAAATTTCACACAAATACTTCCATGACCAACAATATCAAGAACAAAGTTATCACCCAAATACACCTTACCACCATCAAAATTTTCATACTTACTAAACCAGTTTCTATTAAGAGTCATGTGGAAAGATGCACCTGAGTCTATCAACCATGCATTGTCACCTACATGAGTGGCCAAGGCTGCGATGAAAGCATCTCCATCTTCCTTCTTGGACTCAAAATCAGAATCTTGCTTCTTCTTCTTCTCTTCTTCTTCTTCTTCTTCTCCTCTTTGCAGTCCTTTCAGAAGTGTCTAGGTTTGCCACAATTCCAGCAGATTGCCTTGGACTTACCAGGAGATTTTGATCTTCCCTTATTCTTGGACTTAGAACGGCCATGCTGCTTTTCATTCTTGCGTCTTTCTTTTGGTCTTCCTCGAACACTCAAAGCCTCTTTGGCATTCAGAGAGACCTTCCTTCTCATCTCCTCAAAAAGTAGAGAACCAACAACGTCCTCCATCTTCAAGACAACTGAAGTGCTCCCTATGGCCATGACAAGGCTGTCCCATGAGTCTAGCAACGAACATAGCAAGATTTGGCACCTTTCTTCTTCATCCATTTTCACCCCAACTGAGGTCAACTGAGTCACCAACATATTGAATGTTTCAAGATGCTCAGAAATTCGTCCACCTTCTTCCATTCTCAAGGAATACAACTTCTTCCTCAAGAAAATCTTATTCACAAGTGATTTTGCTTGGTAGATCTCACTTAGCTTCTTCCAAAGCTTCTTTGCAGTAGATTCTTCATGGACATTAATCAGAATTGAATCTGCAAGACACAATCTTATGAGACCTTTAGCTTTTCTATCCATTACATCATATTGTGCAGCTAAAGTTGGATCTGCGGGCCTCAGCGTATTCTCATCCACCGCATCCCATAAATCTCGATCAATTAACAGATCTTCCATCTTCAGCTCCCACATTTCAAAGTTTGTGCCAGAAAAATTTTCTACATCAATCCTCCCTGATATGCTTGCCATCTTTGCAATCCTGTAATACATAAATGAAAACCTCTGCACAAGCTCCCACTCAAACCTTGATTAGCTCAAAAAACCTTGTACCCAACAAATAGAACCAAAACTAGCCAGGCTCTGATACCACTTGTAAGGAAGCAAAGGTGCGCGGAATCGCTTCCTACACTAATCTTGAGAGGACGATTCTGCAAATTCAACTAACTATTACAGAGATTTCAATGGACAAATAAACATGCATAAATGAAATATCACAATAAACACATAACACAGTAATTACCGTGGGGAAACCCTTCCGGGAGAAAAACCCCACCCTCCAAAACCCGCACAATGTATTATCAAATTAAGAAAATTACAATACACTTGCAATGCAAGTTCTTACAGGAGCGCATCACCACAACTCGAACTCAGACTCGGAGAGACTCCTTCTAGCACCCAGTCTTGCAAACTGAACTCGATGATTAAAACACCTCCCCAAGCCCTCCTTTTATAGTGATTTACAACCTGGAAACCATTTATGGTTTTACAAAACCATGGGCCAAAACCATGGGCAAAACAACCATGCCACATGTTACCCACTTGTCATTTGTAACTCCAAGATGGAAAAACAACCAAGTTAAAAAAGCATTTTCGTCCATAATTTTGTCCTCTAGTTTAGACCCCCATAAAAGTTATACAATGAGTTGTTTATACTCTAAAAATAGCCCTCCTATATTCTACTAGGGACAAGGCACATTTTTTAACAACTCATACACCTTTTTCCAACACATAAACATGTGGAGAACTACCAGAAACAAATTCTAGAATTTTCTGGAAAAAGCTTGCAAGATTAAGACACAATTCTCAACATCTGTGAGGTGCAAATAGAATCAAAAAGGTTATTTAAATCTATACGCCCTACCATTTTAAAGTGTTGCCACTGTGACAGGTTTCGTAAGGATACAGGGAGCTTATTTAAAACTATACCATAACTCTAGAGGGCTCAAAAAAGACTTAGACAATCTATAGCAGAGTAAAAATCTAAAAAGGCAAGTGTACTATGCGGGAGATTCAGGAGAAACTTCAGCAACAAGGCCAAAATAAGCTGGCAGACTCGCAGATATGGAGCAGGGCTGCGCCATAAGAATTTGGATTACTAGTGACCTTGTTTTAAGGAAGTAACTCCTTATTGTCCCACGCCTTCCTCAAGTGCACTATGATAGTAGTGAATGGTACAGCTGGGGTACCGAAATGGCACAACCTAGAAAGGAAATAATATTTTCCACCACAATGGAGTTAGCACTCAATCTCTTCTCTGTATTCGATATGATTTGCAAGAAAACATTTTCAATAAATCTGCACTCTTCAAGAGTCAACCCCCATTGCCCAAGAGGAGGAAATATGAGAGGTGAGGAAGGCCGATGGCTTCCTAAGGGAGTCTAAATTTTCCTCAGACTGATTTAAAACGGGACATCCAATTCATACAGTCGTTGGTAGAATTGACATGCAAGGGAGTTGATTAAGATTAGATGCTAACTACAAAACAATGAGATGCAGATTATGATAATTTGAGAACAAAAAGGAGTAAGAAATTGACATGCAATATGTAAAAAACAAACAATACCAATCTTCAAGAAAAAAAAATTACTGGTAAGAGAAGAGAAAAACACCACAGTAGCAAGACAATAAATCAAAGCACAGAGAAAGGATCGGCCAAAGGCGCATAGGAAAATTGAGATGAAAACATATTTATGCACTGAAGATAGGGATCACCCCCTATGGTTTTCATAAACATCGATCTCCATACTAGTAGATCATTGAATACTATGGGCGAACTATGCAAATCGCACCCAATAGTGAGCAACATCAATAATTTACAAGGGAAAGTTAAACCTACGGTGCCTTCGGAGTATTACTGAATGAAGGCAGAGTATTTCCCGCAATGAATACGACTTCTAACGGACCTAGAAAGGCTACGACGTGTGTTGATTGAAGTGAGATGCTATACAACCTAAAGTAACAACAGATGGAAGCATGCATCAATCGTAGTGACTACCGAAGGAATGCACAATAGGAATACACGAGCTATGATGACAATAACAGTAAGGACAACAATAAATCACATAAACTTAAACATAATTCCATTCTGAAGAGAGTCGAAGTTAATTGATGGCATGAAATAATAGATGTAGACTAGGAATTCAATCATCCAGTACATTTCATCAGTTAATTTCCATAGAGGAAAGAAAAATGGATAAGAGATAGACACAATAAACTACCAGTCAAACCATTACAGAGCGCTCAACCGCACAGAGGTTACTTAGCAATTTAATGCAAGCTGAGATTGATACTCTAACTTCACCATGCAACAAGAAGAATGACGACCAACCTGAAAATCTGCCATCTGTTGATGAAGACGGTGAGCAAACCGTTCTTTCGCTATAATCCCCAAAGCTCTTATCCCACTCCCAGTAATCAACCTCCTTCTGAATCTTAAAACTATGTTGTTATTATCAAAAAAAAAAATGACAGATAAAGACCATCCTCTGTACAGAGGAAATATTTCTTTTTTTGTTTTAAATAACTCATAGATGAAAATCCCCCACTCCCCTCTCAAACCACGCATGTGCACGCTTTTATCTTTTCTTGTCTTTTTACTATTTTCTTTCCACATTTTCTTGCCATTTACCATTTAGTTCAAAATCCTATCTCTTTATCCTCATTTTCTATTTTCCTCAAATGTGACTTCAGTTTTAAATCTTATCTTCAAGATTTTTCTTTGAAAACACATTGTTTTATCATATTTAATAATTATCCCATAAGATAATTGATTGAATACTTTTCTAAAACAGATTGATTTAATTCTTTAATATTAACCACACACAAAATGGACTTATCAGTTTATTATTTTAATTCTAATTTTATTTAGATTGTTTCTTTAGAAATTATAATTCAATTAACTGATTATACCAATTTGTTTAAAATATTAATTTCTCCTCACAATACATTAACACGCTAAACAACAAGGACGCAATAACACTTTCATGAATACCCAAAAAGGCCACATAGAGAGAGACATTACAAATTATACCAAACTATATATATTAAGCGTTGGTCTTGTACCTATGCAATGTTGCATCTTTTCAAAAGAGTATTGTGCCAACCCAAGGACTCAAATTCTCTTGTGGAAATACTATGTTCCAAACAAAAATATTCATGTGTTTTAACTCATTTGCTAGATGAATTATAGATGTCTTCTATCTGATTCCCAAGTTAATCAAAAATATCTTGAAATCTTTTGTGAGCTCCCCAATTGCAATTTCATCAAATTTCCTTCCTACCACTCTGGTAAACATTAAAGTTATGGGTTTAAATTTCAGTGACGTTGTTATACAAATATTAAAGTTATAAAAAATTTATCCATGCTATTTTCTAGTATTTAGTTTCTTTGAAATCCTCTTTCATCAATAACTTTCCTTTTTCAACTTTTTCCCAATTGTGTTTATGCAATGTTACAACAAAAGCTAAATGAGAAAGTCTTGCAACTTTTACCAATGGTATAAATCTAATTTATAAAACATAATTGACTTTAATAGCAACCATACACATGGTGAAAAATTTTCTTCTTCCATCTCCATATTTTTTAAATACACAAAAAAAATATACAATAACAAACCCATACATTACCCCAACCTATGAGATGTTGTATTTATATTCATGGACTAATATATATGGGTCATGTTATCATACTAGATCAGAATTAGTATCATACAACAACAATATTCATACCTCAACACTATAGGCAACTGAGTTTGATCAAATTTGATGTACACCCTCATATTGTTGAGATATACATAGGTGAAATACACATCAACTTACCCATTCTTCATCTTGAAATGTGTTAATTTCACTATATGGACTGATTTTAAATAGTAATAGCACAATATGGGAGCAAAACTTAGCAACCTAGAATAGTAGCAAATTTAAAATACCAAATTTACAAACATAATCTCATGAAATGAAATGATTACCTTTTCAATATTTCTCAAAACTTTTTATATAGCATCCTCACTTTTATTTATAGAACAAATGAATTTCCTAATGGATATGAGATTAGTCCCCTATGTAGATATTTTGGTAGAAAAATCATTTTTGTTGAATTTACTCAAAAATTTATGGCATCCCTTCTACAAAAGTTACATATCAATCCAACTAGAATCATATAAAACTACTTACATTATTTTAAATTGCTCCATTACCATAGGCATATGAGAAGTGACATCCTATAGATTCTTAATTTTTCAACTCATAGGCTACAACCATTGAACAATATAATTATTTGAAAATAATTTTACTTATGCCTTTGTATATTCGATTTGAATTTTCTTGTATAGGTTGTTGATTTGGCAAGATGAGATTCAACATTGATAATGAGCGTTGAACCCTTTTTATGTGCATGTTTTTTAATTAAATCATTTTGAGTTTCCTTATCATAATGACATAGGGCATAAAATGTAATTGGAAAATAGCCAATGCAACTCACTTCAATTTCTAAAGAATAATCAAATATTTTGCCATAAATAGTAAACATGTTTCCTAAAAATTTTAAATTTTTTCTATCCATTTGATTGGAGACCCACCTTTATTTTCATAAAGCCCATTTATCTTCCCATAAAACACCATACTCATCTACAAATAGATGTGAGAAATTTGAAACGAAAAATATAGGACATGAGTTGATTACCTTGAAAAACTCATCCAATACCTGTCATGTGTTCCCATAACATGCCCCATCTTATCAAAATAACATAAGGACCCATAAATTCACTAGACCAATAGGTGAAACTAAAAAAAAAAGGCTAGTCTAATGTTAGGTGAAAGATAAAATTTTGAAATATGAAATGTATCGAAAAAGCAGCCCATGTTAGAACCAAGTGTCAAAGCCTTCACAGTTGGAAGTAAGCAAGGAATGACCTATAGGGTTTTGATGAAGCTAGTTAGTGGGACTATATAACTAAGAAGGTATTTTATAAGAATACAGGCATGAATGATACAATCTAACAAGTCAACAAGAGGATGTGGTAATTCAATGAATTAAATTATAAAAGAGTAGAACAAGTTATTTAGCAAAGGTGTTGGTTAATAATGTTTTCTATAAATCAAGTAATTAGAGTTTTGAGAGAAACTTGTAACATAGGAAATTCGTGATATTTTCCCATACCATCAATAATCCCTGAAATTCCTTACAAAATGGAATTCTCGAAATTCACCGAAAGGCCAAAAACCCAAAAAAGTTGAGTAATACAAAATTATGTTCATAAGAATGCTTTGGAAATGACTAAGTTAGATAAAGGGAAAACATTTGATAATGATTTATTTTGGGTAAAGTGAATACATGGTATTTCACTTGTGGGATAATTTTATCATGATTCAGGTAACTAAAAGTGGTAGGATGCAGAGATAGATGATGTTGTTGGTAGTAGATGTTTTGCCCAATACAGTAGTGGAAATTTTGCCAATTCTAGTAGTAAGAATTTTTCCCAATATTGGAAATACTTAATGCAACATGGGGATTTTGAAGCTTGCCATCACTAGAGGTAAAAAAAATTCTTTTCCACCTGAATTCTTCAAGATTCAAAATATTAGTTGCATAGACCAAAGAGATGAAGCATAATTCAGATCTTCCCCTCCAATTTTTTTGCTCGACACCTCATGTGCAAGAAAATATCTTTGTGCCACATGTCATTTGATAATTGAATAGGTTTCTCTCTAGCAATGTGTTGTTTTGTAACCAACTCCTACCTTGTGCTCTATAAAAGGTAACAAGTTTCTCTTTTATAAGGATCAAAATTTATTGATATAGTAGAACATAAAGTGGAATTCCACCAATTTCTATTTTATTTCATGTTTTATGTTCAATTTTAGATTAAAGAATTGTATGTATTGTTAGGATTTTAGAAAAAAGAAAAGGGAAACCAAAAAAAATGAGATGCAAAATTGATTAAAAAATGAAAAACAAAAGGAAATCATAGGAAAACCAGCACGCCTAAACTCAATAAAAAAATGATTAAATTGATTGAAAACTCAATAGGGGTTTTGATTCTACTTGGTAAAGACATGTGGGAAGGGAGAAAATAAACACAACACCATGAATACATATATACAAATGCTAACAAATGAACCACAAACCACACATGTCCATCAAACCAGATAGCACACAAACAATGGTGGAGGGAAGAAATCGTGAGGGTTTCATAACTCGACAATAATCTTCTGAGCTCATGAATAGTAAAGGTAAATGTAAAAATAAGCATAATAGACTTGATAAACCCCCTTCAGTAAACCCTCATAACTCATTAATTATTCATTAAAATTATGTCAATACCATAATTTTGAATGATTGATTTGATTGGCGTAGGGCTCGACGAAAATAGGTGTCATCACCATTAGGCGTTTGTGGTTCGAGCATTTTTCTTAATGAATACCTGACACCTAAAGTCCAAAACTATGAGAACCAACCACTAAGCACTTGTTGGCTATCATAGTTCATGCCTTATCCATTTGGTATGCCCGTATGGAAAATCCCAACATCTCCAAATCCAACAAGGTACTTAGAAGAAGGAGAAAAAACAATGGGAAAGGAAAGAAAATAAGGAAAGGAAGAAAGAGGAAGGAAAGAAAAGAAAACAAAGGAAAAGAAAGGAAAGAAGATAAACATGACAACACACCAAAAATAAGAAAAGGGGCTCCCCATTTTGATAATAAAAAATGGGGCATGAATGCAAGGCATAACAATTATGTAGAAAGATAGATTACATTCTCTTGAGTGAAGAGTGAAATATAGCCAAGGTAGTTATGGTGGTAGTTGAAAATGTTGAAATTGCAACTTTATTTTAGCTTCATGGATTCATAGTTTAATGCAACATTTATTCAACTATAGTAAGGAGATATATAGAATCTTCACCTTCACCATTGGGACCAATATAAAATATATGTGTTGCATTCAATTTTAATGGTTGCAATTTTTAGATACCTAAGGGTTCTCATTCTTTGTAAATAAACATACCTAATAGGAAAACATTATTATGAAATGAAAGAATTGGTAATATAGGAGAGAACGCTCTTTGGTCCATAAACACAAAAATCTTGTTGAAGGGTTGAATGATTATAATATTGAGTTTTAACTTTACAACTATTTTAAAAATAGAAATAAATATCATGTTATCCTTAGCCATTGATAACTAGTTGAGAAATTAGAGTCCTTGTATTGATAAAGTAATTAGTAATTTATGCTCTAGTAACAAACTTAATGGTTTCCCCTTTAATATGTGTACAACATCAACATGCATGGAACCCATTATTGGTTCAATGTATATGAGTGACTTAAAGATGAGATCTTGATGTGATAAATAGTGTCTCATGTAATGAAAACCCAACTGTAGTGGCCTAATTATATTTGTAATTTTTTTGGGGTTATATAAATCACCATGGGAATAAAATGACAAAAGGAAGAAGTCTAATCATTAATTTTTTCCTTTTTACCCATGATCATAAGTTATTTATGAATTAATGTGTGTCAAATATTCTTGTTAAATTATAGAGGCCAAGATAATATTAGAGAAGGGTTTTTACTTGTAAATTTTAGAATTAAAAAAAAATTGCATCATTTTGAGATAATAATCTCATCTATAATATTATCTAGGATGTTTAATTTGTAAGATCTATAAGAAAAATACAAGTAATCCAAGGTTTAAAAGTTCTTGATTCTATAAGATCATTGGAAAAATATTTACTAAGTGAATTTTTAAATTGGGAAAGCTAAGTAGGCTAGGGATAAAGAAACCTATGAGTTAAATTGAGCAACACTTTGAAAGTTCAAGTTATACTATTGAAATTAATTTTTATTTATCTATTAAATATTGCAAATAGTAATATAATAGGTTTGACTAAATTCAATAATGAGGTTGGTTGTTACAATTGGGTAGTCCATTAAATATCTTTCAAAGAAAAAAAATCATTACATGGTACTCTTTTCCCTTGTTCTTGGTTACACATCCACAATATAATAATTTTTAATATCTACACATGAAATTATGTATACCTACTTTAGTACATTTTGATAGGCTAATGTATACTTTTATTATTTTGCATGTTAATAGTAACTATCACCAATAATGGTATTTTATTATTTTTATATCTCACTTATTGATGTATGTTTAGATGTTTTGCATTCACCTTGTTCTATTTTAAGGATTAAAACTAACATGCTTACTTATAATTAGTTATTATGTAACTTTGCATTCATATCTATATTTCTATACGACACCCATGTATACTATTGTAATGTAGAATTATGTGCCTTTACTTTTGAATTGGAAATCAAAAGTGCATTTAATATATATTTAATCAATAAATATTTAGGATACATTTCTATTGGACTAATAAATTATGTCTTAGTTATTTTAATAACACATCAAAAAGGGTTTAATAAACACTAAATTATACCTAATAAAATTAAGATTGGGATGAAATTTATAGATGAACTCACAAATTGAGAAAGGGATTGTGAAATTGCACATACACATCCCCTATTTATTCAAGGGTTTTATTTTTATTTAGGAGTTATCATTACCATGTCTATTAAGTATATTAATATTTGATTCACAAGCATTCTTAGAGATTTATTTTTACCTCTATACTTTAAGTTTCTATCACCTTATTTACTTTTCTATAGATTCATTGATATTATCTGAGAAATAATGAATTCATTGTTTTTGATAAAAGGGGTAAAACGGGTTTTACAGGGACTCGAAACCACAATGTTTACAAAATAGAAAAGAGGACACAAAAGTCCAACCAAAAAGACCAGCTGCCCGAGAAAAGATCAGCAACAACCAAACGAAAAAGACTAGAAAGGTCAAACCAAAAGGAACAGAAAAATAAGCACCAAAAACCCCAGTCGTTAATTCAGAGTCTTGAGGACAGACTTCGTCTCCGCCTCCAGATTCTGCATATCATTGACTCCCTTTTTTAAAATTTGAATCATCTTTGAAGTAGGGGGGACCTTGCACTTCATATTGGCTCTAGTTCTTTTGGAAATGCCTACATCTGTATCCTGGCTTTTTTCCTCTGTTTCCTCCAGATCCACCACCAGAGATCCCTACTAGGCTTTATCTAGCTTTTCAGTCATCGTGTTAATGATAATGGCATTGTGTCTTGCCATTCGGTTGTTTTGCTTAGCAACAGTTTTGATGGTATTCCTTATGTTCTCAATGTTGGAGTCTACATTTCTGTTACTGTGATCCACATCTTTCTTTTCAATCTCTGCAATCTTAGCACCCAGCTCTTCAATCTTGCTTTGAAGGGCCCAATTTTTTATTTTCAACTCATTAATTTCAATGAAAGTCAATTCCAAGAGTTTGAAGTGGGACTCAGAATTGGTTTTGGCAAGGTTCAAAACATCCAGAGAGGGCTCTTTTCCAGTATTAGGACAAGTTTTCTCAGGGTTAGGAATAATAGGGGAGTCATCATTAGCATGTTTATCCGGCAGAGTTTCAGCACAAAGCTCGGTTTTATTGGCATTAGACTCCTCCGACTCAGAGGATTCTTCGGAGTAGGAAACAAGGCTTTTGGCCTGGGGTTTCTTATCAATAGAACTATTCTTAAGGGAGGGTCTATCAGGCTCAAGCTCAGCACGGGTTTTACCAGAAAGGGGAGTAGGGTTTTTGTTCCCAAAAGGGACAGCATGCAAGCTAAGGGCTTTTCTAGCCGGACTAGAGTTAGGCAGATACTCCGAGCCACTAGGCTCAGTGTCGTCACTCTCAGAATCAGGGATAGTTTCCAAGATAGTAGGGGCAGGCATTTTTTGGAAATGTTCAACAATCAACCATATTTTTTTTATTATTTATTTTGATAAAAGAAGGCATCACTACATCCTTAGACATTGGTTAGATGACATGTACTACTATATGCTACAAAACATTATATCATAAATCTATATAAAATATCATAAAGTAATAAATAATATTCTTCATCTACTTTAACACCAATTATGGATAATTGGCTTGTAATAATTTTGAAAATTATTTAATTCCATTTTCCTACAATTTTTGTTCTTCATCACAAGAGTACATATTTTCATAATATAATATAGGTTCTTATTGTTTATTTTCTTGAGGCTTTCAATTCCATTTAATCTTAAAGGTAATGACACCACTTTAATCTTTTTCATATTACTAATATTAATCCCTTATTTTAT
This sequence comes from Sequoia sempervirens, assembly GCA_007258455.2. Classification (NCBI taxonomy): domain Eukaryota; kingdom Viridiplantae; phylum Streptophyta; class Pinopsida; order Cupressales; family Cupressaceae; genus Sequoia; species Sequoia sempervirens. The sequence continues at coordinate 274,794,924 of VDFB02000008.1, forward strand.
TTTCATACTTGAGGTGCTTTTCACTAACTTGACAAGCCATCGATCTATATTGAGAAGATATAATGTATTCATAATCTTCCATAAAAAAAAATTTCCCTTTTTATTTTTTATCTCCATTCTCCATCCTTGAAGTAATTTACATTTTCCTTCCTTAATAAGTTTCACTTATGTAGAGTTCTAATTCTATAAAGAAAAAGTTAGAGGAAAAAAATCCCATCTCTTGAAGAACTAGTTAAGCCCTACTTATAATACAAAATAAAGACAAGATGTGTATAGCCATATTTTCCTCTAAAGAGAAAATTTATTGAGAATAAACTACAAAAAATAAGGATGCAATCTTTTTACAACATAAATGATTTCCATAAGAATAAATCATATGTTTAAATTTAAAGATCTAATTCATCAAGCTATGGAAAAATACATTACAACATATGTGAAAAAATGACCAAGTAAAAGTAAATAGTTAGTTCTATAAAAAAATATAGTTTTTTTACTATAACTGTAAGGATTTAACCCAAACATCAATAATATTCAAAATATCTACAAAACTCAAATAGTAGTCCAACAACCAAAAAAACATGTTATATGATTCACTTAGAATAAAAAGAAATTTGCTTGTGGCATTCATCTAGCCTTTCTCATAAATGGGAAAGATTTTATTAAGATGCAAATCAATAATATGACATGAAATCACCTCAAATGAATAAGAGAACTTCCATCATCAAAGACAACTAATTAGAAGGAACTAGTCATTGTATCAATAAGCTAAGATTTCCCCATATAATATATTGCACATATTATATAATTTTTATATTAATATGTAGATGATTTGTAGTTTAGAAATATTTATTCTAATTATAAAATCATAGATACTTAGCTTGAAGCTTGATTGGAAATCCCATAGTAGGAACAGGAGAAGGGTCACATATTATCTTCTCCTCGAGGTCCTTCAAAGACCACTTCCATTTAGTTACTAAATGGTGCAAAAAAATCATTGTCCCTATCTTTGCAAAATCATAGCCAGGGAAAATTCAAGGTCCTCTGAATAGTGTAAAAGTATACGATGAAATTTGACCATTGAAATGAGATGCTTCAAATTTATTCGGTTCCTTGAAAATCTTTGCATTTCTATGGGATGTGCTTGTCTCCCAAAATAACTGTTCAAGTTAAAAATTACATAAATAAGACAACAAATATATAATATTCTCTAATTCAATACTTATATTTGATTAGTTTAAATTCCATATAATTAAAAAGTTCATACTTGCTCACCGATTAAAAAAAAAAGTACATACTTGTCATCCTTTGGGAATTGTATAGCCTTCATATTCAATGTCTTCAATTGTTTTCCTAAATCCTCCAAAAATTGGAGGGAATAAACATAATGTTTCTTGGGCCACCTTCCATATATACTTCATTTTATGAATATCTTCCCATCTAAGAGGTTCATTTGGTTGCTTTCCTTCTAGAACCATTTTTTTCTCTATCATATTAAAATAAACATATGAAAATCTAGAGTTAGAGTTTATCATATTGAGCACATATTATTAAAATGAAGTGTACAAGACAAAAGAGGAAACTACATAATTAAATTTACATACATGTATACTACATATCATAGTTTGAATATAATTCTTAAGATTTCTACCATTAAACCAAATCACATTTGTAAAAAATAATTTAAATATAAATTTTAATTTATAGAAAAACAAGATGGATTATATGATAATATATTTAAAACTCAAAAAATAATAACAAAACATATTTTAAATAATTTTAATTATTCAAAAAAAACTACATTATAACTACAAAATGATATATTGTATTCTATATTGAAATTATTTATATCTTTATTTTATTTTTTTCTAATTAAAATCATAAATAATTTTACTAAATCAATAAAAAAAATTAATATTTTAATTTCTCATATATATATATATATATATATATATATATATATATATATATATATATATATATATATATATATATATATAGGTCCAAAAAGAAGGGTACACAATACATCAAAATTTAGAAAGATGTATTTCATTGATCTATTAATACTTTCTTTAAAATAATAGGTAAAAATAATAATTCCTATCAACAGTCTCGCAATTATACACTTGAAACATTAATTTGTTATGTGTTATGTTGACTAGAATATACAACTAAATTTTTTATTGAATAATATTTTAAGCATAGTTGGTTAATAGGATTAACTACAGGTTGATTCAAAGCTTGTCCTCCAAAAATATTAATAATTCTCCATGTTTATATAATGATTTTTGAAATTTATTTTAGTTTATGTAAGGGTAAAAATGATACTTTAGACTTTTTATTTTTATTTTTATATTATCTTTATTAGATTATTTTGAATCCAACAATTAAAAAAGTAATAGTGGTTTTTAAAATAGATAATTAATTTAAAGTTTTTGATTAAGGAACAAACAGGTTTTAAAGGGATCTCGAAACCCTTAACAGTAAGAAGGAAAAAGATAGAAAATTAACAGAGCCCAGACAAAAATCAAAATGTTGCCCACAATGAAGAAAACAATGGAAACCAAGGTAGCACAACAAAACAACCAACCACTAGGCCAGATTCCTAAGGATCTTCGCTGCCTCCTACTCCAATTTGTTCATATTAAGTGCAAACTTCTTGATCTCCTGGATATTCACTAAAGCCTAGTCTGCCTTCCTTTTCAAGTTTGCTATGGTCCTGTTGCTCGGCCCCCCACTATCCGGCTGACCTTATTCTTTGTCCACATCAACAAACACATCAGTCCTAACTTGATAAGCATTTTCCAAATTCTCCACCATGGTATTCATGGTCTTAGCAGTGGATTTTAAAATCTTATGGCTCATAACCATCACTTTGTGGAGAGAATCTTTGATGTTCCTCAACTACTCCTCCATCTCAGATTGGTTGCCTTCGTGGTTGCTTTTAAAATTATGTAACTCATCATCATTTTTCTTGAGGCACTCAACCATATATTTCTTATCATCCTTTGTCCATAATTCAGTGGCGCTAACACTACCTCTATTATTATTGTCATCATCTTTCTCCATTTTACTGCTCATGGCTCTCTAGTTCAGTTTAATCTCCTTAGTTTCAAAGAACACCCATCTAATTAACTTGAAAAAATCCACAGACCCATTGCGGGCTATAACAAGAATATCAGTAGGAATTCCTGTTCCTCCTTGAAGTAGTGATCCTCTGCCTTGAGATCCATAGGAAAACAGGGCCTCTTATCTTTGTTCAGTAGCATAGTAGTTGGAGTACTCAACGACGATTCCAATTGCGAGTCCTCGTCATTTACATCATAGGATGGATTCTCTGAAACCTTTCTCTTACCCTTCTTATGGGGAGAATCACTAGATTTCCCTTTCCCCTTAACAATAACCCTATCTTTAGAAGAGGGAGTCTGGTGGGACAGAGCTCGACATGGCTTTAAAGTGATCATAAATAAGAACAAGCAAGCCTTCATGGAGAATGGAATGCCTAGTAGGGTTCTATCTATGGCTTTGCAAATTGGCATTCAGAGAAGAGGTGAGATAGAAAGGAAATGAAACCCTAACCTGATGCCTAAAGTGGTTGAGGAGAACGAAATGATACCCGAAGACTCTTGTGTAATGGCCATCTAGAGTGATGTACTCCATTAGCACATTCAAGACCCTCCTCCAGTGCGAGACAATCCTCTCTGAATTGTAATAACTTCTAATTGTCCTTCGTAGATCCTCCCTTTCAACCTCGACTTTGGAAATTTATTGACTGCCTGGTCAGAAAGCTTTCTATCCCTGTAGAACTTAATACCTTCCATAGAGAGGCCCGTAACCTTACAACTAATTGCTCATTAATGACCACTTATCTGCCAAACAAATTTATCTCACCATCCTTCCAATCTTTGTCAAAGACCCTAGTAACCTCTAGATCCCAGCCATGGAGTTTCTCAATGAAAACATTAATGTCGCCCTTCTCCAACTTCTCCCAGAGCTTGGATTGTTCCTTAACTGTTCACTACTCATTGGCTCCACCCTACGACTCTCGCCACCCATTTAAGTTAAAGTTAGTGTAATTGTTATTTTATGTATTTTCATCATTTTTAAATTTGAACTAATTCATTCTTTTTCTTTGGTCAACTTCATTGGATATGAAGATGAACTTGATTCATTTTTACAACACACAAATGATTCTAGATGTTTTAAAATTAAATCTAGTAGCCATGTTAGCTTTCCTTTCTACTAGTTATGTTACATGCCAAATTGAGCATGAATTGTGTTAATTTGTGTGTTAGGTAATTGTGAGAAAAGATAAACTGTAATCAACTTTCAAGGATCTTAGGCATATTTAACATCAAGGAATAATCATTTCATCAATTCAAGAGAGCATTACATTGCATCATCAATTTACATTAAAGCATCTACATAATAATAGATCAAATCATGCTACATAGTTGTGTGTTTCTTTGATAGATATGTTCCAAAATCATTATATCAAAAAAGAAGTATTTTATAGAAACAAAAGATCCTTGCTTAGAAAATATCCAAAGATGTTCATTAACATACTATTTATCAAACATAAGTTAGGAGAGATAGGTTTCAAGTATCTAGGAGTGTGTAGTTCATTTACAAAAATACAAATTGAATCAAAGCTGAGTTTATTTTTGTAGACACAAAGATTAATCTTATAGATATGGATTCAACTTCTAACAAAGAACTAAAAAATAATTATTTAAAAGAGCTTATTAATCATAATACGCATAATTTACAATGAAATATTTTAAATTCTACATATAATTATATGTTAACTAACTAGATTAACCAACATCTTATCTAACCTTACCTTACCTTACCTACCCTTTTAAAACCATTAATCTCTTTTATATCATTTTGAAAAATATATTTATCTTCCAATTATTATCTTAACTTGATAATCTAAACTTAATTTCTTTTTATTAAGTGTATTACTCTACCTAATTCATTTGAAGGTTGCATAAATCAAATGAATTTCACTTCTAATTGTTATATAACTACACATCAAGATTTTTTATGACTATTTTTTCAATAGACTCATACAACTTATACATTATATAGTATTTTAGAGTAGTTATATTGCAGCTTTCACTACACCAATACCTACTCTCATATGATGCAATCATGATTTTGTATTTGTCTTCTTCTTCATGACTATAAGATAAAAACTCAATATTGTCACCTTAATGGATGATTATATATCAATACAATAAATAGGTTTATCTTCTTCTATTTGACTATAAGATAAAATCTCAATATTATCACTTTAGGAATTATATATCAATCTAATAAACATATTTGTTTTCTTCCTATCGACTATACGATAAAATCTCACTATTGTCACTTTAATGGAAAGAATTACATATCAATCCAACCACCTTAACTTTGACATAAGGCCCACGAATCCCCTAATTAGATCACGTTTACCATGATTTCCAACAAACCTATTTGTCGTCTTCCTCTTGACTATAATCTCACTATTGTTACTTTAATGGAAAGAATTATATATCAATCCATGAAACTTAAGTTTGACTTAAAATACAGAAGGCCCACGAATCCGCTAGTTGGATCATGGGTGTATATCATTATACCACGATTTCTTAGAGAAAAATATATACTGCAAGTCTATACTCGTTTCTAGAGCAATCGACAAGAAGAATTCAAAAAGAAAATTAATAAAAGAACAAAAAGAAAAGAATGAAATAGTTGATATGAGTTTTTCAGAGTTCATAAAATTAGAATGCTTATCTTTTAGATTCAATTGTATGTATTTTTATGTCAATATTTTGAATCACTCTCAAAAATCTATCATCAAGAAAAGAATGAAGCCAACAAACCCAATGACAACTGGAAAAGACATGGAAGAATGAAAGAAAATACCTTCAACGATATTCTGGTAGACGTCTGGGTAGAGTGCCAAAGATCTGACAAGCTGGGTAAGAAGAGCATAAGCTGTCATGGCCTGCAATCATGACCGCCACAACGTTATCAATGATCTCATCCTGAGTAAGCGGCTTATTCTCATCATCCGTCATTGTGATCATGCAGGACATCAAGTCTTGGGTGGGTGAAGCCAAGCCTTGTTCCAACTCCCTCCTCCTCCTCTCCACCAGCCCACATATCTGCTTGCAAACGCGCATACGAGCATCGAAAGCCTTCCGGAAGGCCGTTCCGGGCAAATCCAACGGAACAGACCAAATACCCTTAACCGCCGTATTGAATTCCTTGCCCAGTAACTTCCTCTCTTCGTTGTCACTCAAACTGAAAAACAGATCCCATGCAACTTGAAAAGTAAGCTTCTTGGTCAATGGCATAACAGTAAGACTCTCCTTCCCTTGCCAACAATCAGCAAAATGTTGCCGAACAATGGAATCCATTCTGCCCACAAACTTCTGCAGGGCCTCAGGCTTCAGGAACTGCATGATGGCTCCTCTAATGCGCTTGTGGTCTTCTCCAGAGAGTTCAGTAATCATATTCTCTCCCAAAATCCTTTTGAAATTCTTGGGCACCTTGTTCAGTATTTTGCTGCCGTCATTGTGGAAGAGAAAGCGGTTGCCTGCTTGGCCTGTCAGGACGGCTGTTGGGCAGCCCACAAGGGACGTTTTGAAAACAGGGCCATATTTTGATACCCGTTTTGCTATCCAATCCATGCCTCTATGGGATTTGTATGCGCTTATAAATTGAAGCGTTTCGCCAAGGAAAGTCACGCCCAAACTTCCAGGAGGAAGATTTTTGGCTTTTCCAGAGCTCAGATTTTTGGCTATGACCAGCACAACCAGGGCCGGGCTTAACCAGCACACTCTAAGCGTTGACCGCTTAGGTGGCTGGTGTGGGTCCCTCCTTACCCATCCCCCTAAGCCTTCTCCGTTCCGTTGGCTGTTATCCGCGCAAGTTTAAATTTAAACAGTGTCTCCCGCCCGTAAGATCTCCATGTACAACTTCTCCGATCAGTCTTCATTTGTCGGCGTACTTCCGGCCTGTGCCAAAATGGGAGCTTTGAAACAGGGTATTGGCGTCCATCAAAGCACAATGGAAGGACGATTTTTGTCAAGATATTGCAGTTGGAAATGCTCTGGGAGACATGTATACAAATCGTGGAAGCATAGACAAGGCACGTCAACTTTTTGACCGGATGCCTTAAAGAACTGTGGTCTCATCGAATTGCCGGATTTGCACCAAATGCGTTTGAAAAAAAGGATTGAGAAACTTTCAACCAAATGCCATTCGCGGTTTAAAGCCAGACTCCACAATCTTTGCCAGCAACCTTACAGCCTGTGCGAAAATGAGAGCTTTGGAATGGGGTATGGACATCCATTACAGGATAAATGATGGAGGAATTTTGTCAGATGTTGTAGCTGCAACTGCCCTGAGAGATATGTATGCAAAATGTGGAAGCATAGACAAGGGACGTGATCTATTTGACAGAATGACTCCAAGAATTATTTACAGAATGCCTCCAAAAATTACTTACAGAATGACATGAGTGTAAGATACGCAAAAATGTGGAAGCATAGACCAGACTCCTAAACTGTTTGACAGGATGCCTCAAACGCACTGTTCTCACGGAACGCTCTGATTGCAGGATATTAACAAAATGGGCTTGTTGAAATGCTTTAGAAACTTCCAACCAAATGCAATTGACAACTGTAAAACCAGACTCTACAACCTTTGCTACCATCCTCCCAGTCTATGTCAAATGGGATCTTTGGAACAAGGTGTGGACATCCATCAAAGCATAAAGTGTAGAGGCATTTTGTAGAGGTAGTTGCAGGTAGACATGTATGAAAAATGTAGTAACTCATCTTAGAACCACTCTTGTCGTACCATTTTCTCTCTTCTTTCTCAGGTTGAAGTTAAATTAATGAAATCACAAATATAAACAAGTATTGTCTATTGATATATTGTACAAAAGACTAATTTTTGAATTTTAACTTTCTTACTACTTGCATCACTAGCTGTATAATCAATTCTTAATCAATTTCAAAATTAAACCTAAAATTTTATTCTTAATGGTCCATTAGATCCTTAGTTTTGCAAAAATTGGACTATTTATTTAATTGAACTTCTTAAGTTTTTGCCCACATTATATAAAGGAATGTAGTCTTACAACATCAATAAATCCCTATAAAAATTCATCCAAAAATTCTCTTGGATCAACATACTTGGCTTCTTAGGTTTGATAACAATATTGATATTAGGCATTCATGATTAGGTCTAAAAAAGTCCTTATTGTATCTTAGCATATGGTGACATCTACGAGATGGGTCTTATGACAAGATTTAGTTTGGCTGAACCATCAAATTTTAATAGAATTAGTATGGTCTGAACATGTGCTCAACTCCAATTGGTACATTCTCGCATTCATTAAATCTTAATCATATTTGGCATACTTTAATTATGATTATGTATGTGAAAGCATTTTATACAACCTAATTTAATTAGGTTTCTAAGTCCAAAAATTTAATGGCCTTAGACATGTGGGCTCAGTGCATGCAAGAGTCCTATAAAAAATTACACACACATGACATGCACCCAATTGTTAGGTTTCTTGACTCTCAACATCTTAGGCACAAGCATATTATCAATCCTAATTTATTTGGGAGCTTGGTTTTGGAACTTAAATGATTTGTCTCTAGAGTTCCATAGACCTAAGTCACCTACTAACTTTGACAAATTTGTGCACTCGAGTTTGAACTTACTAACAATTATCTTCCAACCCTCATCTATCTATGAACACCTGTGTGTGAAGAATCACTCTAGTAGATCAACCTTGGATACAAATTCAATTGGGGGCATCAATAGTTAGAAAATTCACTAGTGCTTGCCACAAATGTGGGAACTTCATTAATTCTAACATGCCCAGGCTTTTAATTCCAAAATTATTATGGAAGTATGAATAATAGCATACGATGGACATAAGAATCCTTGAAAAGGTTAACTTGTTAGAGCACTCAATTTCAATCTTGACATGTGATTGATTCTATTTAATTTTTTTTATAAATATATATATTCATAATTTTGATTTTACTCAAGATCTCAGGTTTGAATTTTAGAATTCTTTATTGCTAAAATTCCTAGTGGATGTGAGGCTCCTTGTAATTTTAACTTAGCATAGTTTTAATTATAGTTTTTTTACAAGGAAAACATTCATATTTCCACTTAGATGATAGACATCATTGCATAATTAAATTTGGTCAATCAATGATTTAGATCTCACTTGATAGAGTAATGAATATGGTTTTATCTTGACTTAGAACTCTTTCCAACACGAGATTTACTCTAAGACATCCATGATCAAGAATTTTCTTAAGGAATTTATGGTTAGGAGTTATTAAGACTTGGAAAGTAAATTAGGCTTCAATATTATAAAGGAAGCTAGTCTCAAAGGATAGATTTGATAGAGAAATTCTCATGAATGGACTCTAAGACTAATTATAACTAATTCAAGCTTGAAAACCTCACATAATTAATTTATTTAGACTTTAGATCATTGAATCTTACAACTTAGAGCCATAAGATAGTGTTTTCAAAGACTATGTTAGAATTTACCTCAAAGAGTTTTGTTATTATTTCCTTTGATGATTTATCCATGGGGTTCACATTATTATCTCTTAATAAATTTTAACCTTTGTAGTGATGCTGGTGGATGAGATAGATTAAGACACATAAACTCGGAAAATGCAATCAAACAAAAAGCCAATGATTTTCCTAATTTGTTGTTGCACTAGATGTATTCCATTTCTTGATTCAAATTTATTGCATGTGCCTCTTTTTATAAAGGTCTTAGAGAGATACGGTGATCATTCTAGTTCTAACTAGATCTTGGGTTGACTTGCCTCACTAACAAATATTTAATGCATTTTCCTTCTTATCATTATCTCTAAAATTATACTAGAGCATTACATTAAATAATTTCTTCCTCATTTAATAATTTCCCCCATAACATTTAATATTTGTGGTGTGGGAGAAATTATTACTCCAACACTCCCCCTTAATTTCTATTACACATGCTTCAACATTTACCATTCCCAAATTTTGTCTCACTCTGGTGGTTGCAACCAAGTCCTTTTTGTATTAATTTTGTGGTATCAATATGTGATTTGGGTTCTCATTCCACCTCCTTTTTGTAATTTCTTTCCTAGATAGTTTCTAGGTTACTATCTTTTGAATTCTTGATTTAAGTGTTTAAGGAGGTTGTTTATGCTATGTTACTATCATTCACATTAGAAAAGTCTCTAAGTGTTAACCATGAGATTAACCCTTTAAAACTCTCAAGAAACCATTAAATAGTATTGGAAATGGCTTGCAAATCATTTTGGAGTATCCCCTTACAAACTCTCCTTGAAACATTAAAACCCTTTATTATCTTTCAAAATAATATTTGGTGTCAAGAATTTAAATTTAATGGATGGTAAGAGGGTAATTTAGAATGAAGGTTTGAACAAGGACCATCAGATATATGGCTTGCCTTGAATGCACCATTAGATCTCTATTAGATCATTAATTACCTTATATTTTCTCAGTACTTTTGGGGCTAAGATTGATAGATATGCATTGAAAATACTTGCCTAGCTATCATGATAGAGCTACAATTATCAAGTAGGACCTTAACACCTACTATAGGGTTTGACAATGTGATGCATGATATCAAACTCCCCTATAGTTGTTGCAAAGAGAAAACTATAATTTTATTGTGTTATTGATGTTTGAATGTGGAAATATTTTTGGAACATTTTTTTGGTTGTATTATGAAGGTTTCCACCTTGTTGTTAGGCATTAATTAAAATTCAACCATGAAAGTTAAGAGGATGATCTCATCAAGGGTAAGAGTGTCATAAATGCTAGTATCAAGACTAAGATCATTTCATGTAGAATACTAAAATTTCACTCTTACAAGATAGTAATCATGAATTGGGTAGTCTCGTATCTTGTAAGAGGCTTTTCATGATAATTTAATGTCACTTAAAAATTCCATACCACACACTTATAGAGGAGATAGTCCCAAATTACATATAGTATCACTAACATAACCTTGTCATTATTAAGTTAAAATATTGCCATGACTAGTTAACATATACAATTATCCTTGTTTGGTTTTATTGAGTGTGAAAAAAATATGGCATTAAAAAATTCTAGAATTTTTGGAACTAAAATAATCAAAGCTTTATGTGTGAAAAAAATATGGCATGATGTCTTAGCTCTGTGATAAGTATAGGATTGTATAGGTTAGCCTCTTGAAATTAGGGAGGCCTATCCTTCCAAGAAATAAAAGCATGATAAACTTGGCAAGGTCTTGGCTATGAATGAGTTATGGAAACCTACTAACTTACATTTAATGATGGTTTGAAATCAATCCATTGTGATTTGATGGTGTGAAATTTTTTTAGTATGTATGGGTGATGTACTTTCTCTATGTACTTCTATCTATGTTAGGATATAGCCTCTAGGATGGCCTTTGTTGACTAGGGGCAGTTAATGGTAAGTATTACCAATATGTTATATATTTTTCTTTATGTTGGTTAGGTGGACAATAATATGATAAGCTTTATAAGTGGTACTATATGAAAATTCCATATAATTAGTACTAAGATATTATACTACTATGGGTTTAATCTTTGTCTAATTATAACTTATGCATTTTTAAATAAACCTTGAATGAAATGAATAGACTTTGATTCCTTATTATTTTATATTGCTTTACGCATATGTTTATGGACAAATGTCAACTCATGTGAATTCAATGTGTTTCTTATGTGTTGATAAATTTTTTGTTAGGATTAATGTGTCTCAACTTTGCAAGTCCTAGAATTTGATTTACTAATTTATTAACTAGATTTTATGCCTAAGTTTATTTTCCTACTTTGTCATGTCACTTTGTGGGACCTACTAGTTGAGGTGGAATCCTACATGGAGGTGACTAGGATGACATGAAAGGTAATTATGTGGAGATAGGTATCCCATTTGGTGGACCCAAATTTGAAGCTAAAATGGTGGCATATGTCATGTTGTAAGAGTTCTTATGACTGATTAAGATATATTTATTTATCAGCTTATTTAATGATAGATTATGACAATGTAAGAGTCAAGTATGAAAAATTAAAGGTTGGTCTTGTGTGATTTAAGTGCCTATGTGTACAAGGGGTTTTTATACATGCAAGGTACATTGCATGTTCAAAGGGGTTGTGCATGTTAAGAAGGAATTAAAACTGAAGAAGATTATGATAGGTGGATCCTAGATATGACCCAATGCATTACATGCAAGGATATTACATGTATGTAGGCACTATACATGTCAAGTAGGGTTGTTTTCGCATTGGATGTATTTTCATCAAGTGCATTGTTAATTATATATTGGATACTTATGCCTTTATATGTAGAGGATGAAATTATTTACAAGTATCGTTATGTTGAATTGTTTTTAGAAACTTGTCATTGATTGAAGAATCATGTTTACCAAATTAGATATGGAGATTGTATTGTAACCATATTCAATTGTTGATAATACAAAGGGTTGTGATTTTGAATTGTGGGTTTTTTCTCCTAAAAGGTTTTCCCCCATGTATATCTAGTGTTATGGTGTATTATTTTATTGCATGTTTATTTTGTTATATGTATTTGCATCTAATACCTATAATTGTTAAGGGTTTGCTTAAGAATTATTTTGTAGTACATTTCCACCACTTAGAATGGTGTAAGAAGTTTCTTCCACTTACTTGAATTCCTTTCATTGACCCTAGACCATTACAAAAAATTGAACAATTTAATAGATACCTTTGGTGTAATGTAACTAGATTAACTAGATAGGGTCATAAACCCTTCAAATAGTATGTTTTAGATCAAAAACTAGGGTTAAGTGACGGACTCTACAAAGGCATAGGTAGAGGATATTTTTTCTCTTCAACTAGCTTATTCCACTCACTGTAAATTGGTCACTGGAATTATAAAACCTACATGGCCCAATTATCGATAATCTTTTCATTGCTCTAGCTTAGAAGGAGCTAGTGAGTATGCTCTACCAAAATATGCACATCATTGTATCATAGGGTTAGCTAACTTTCAGTAATAACACACAAGTGATAGATTTCAAGACCTAGGTCCAATTTTGAGTGGTGGCATAGAGTTATCCTCATAATGATGGATGGAAAAGCTGTGAAGTTGACACTTCTAATATAGATGAAAGATCTTTAATCAATTAAATTTAATAGATAAAAGATGTTTGATCATTTAAATCAATACTTGTAAAAAGGAAAATTAATATTAATCAAAAGATAGTTGTTACACTTATTTAACCGTGAGAAAGAAGCAATGCCAGTAAAAACTTTGTACATATTTGAATACCTATGAGATGGCTTGAGGTCTCCTTCACTACTAATAAATGTTTACTAAGGGTAAATCCACTGGCCATCAAAACCTTTAATATTTTCATTGATAAAATGTGGGGTTCCAACAATAATATTTTTATATACATAAGATAAAACAAATCACAAATAACATGAATATTATCATGATACATCTAGTAATACAAAACATAAAAAATGCAAGCATAGGCTATGTGGATGAGTGCTCTTAGATCTACATCAATAGACTAAAGCTTATAGAAACATGGATAATGTTAATTAGATGTGAAACCATGTAGAAACTTCCTCAATTTTGAGACATCCTTAATTGTCTTTAGAGATTGGAGACTGCTAACTCCCCAGTTTGGCACCTTGCCATGCCCCAATATGATAGAAAGGAGAGAAATAAATAAATATTTTAAAAAACGGGAAACTCCTTCAAATATACTCATTAAATAATTTAAGAAATTATTCTCTATAACAAATCTGAGAGCTCTTCAAAGGGGTGAGTCTAACTTTCAAATGCGGCCATGGGTCCCACTATAACTTCAAATGGAGATTTAGTCTATTTCCTATTTGTCAATAACACGTGACTAACTGTGACGTTTGATGCTTGCAATTACTTCCCATTGACTGGTTTTCTAGCTTTATTTTTAGTTTTTAGGGTAAACATCTATGAGCATGAAACTTCAATTTACATTTTTTTTAGTTCCTCTCTTGCCTAGCTCGAATGCTTAACAATGTTAAATGTAGATTTAATTTCCATATATATAATATAAATTCAATTATTATTCTAAATTGTGATATATTTATGAGTAAAAAGAAAAGTGAAGAGTGAAAATATAAATTTTCAATTATCATAACAAATTATAATTTATTTTTTAATTAAAACTATGAAAAAGTAAAATAATCTTGTTGTGTGAACATTCACCATTTCATCTCACTTGAATTGATTTAAAAAAAAAATTACATTCTTTATATTCATTTTGTCCCCAATTCATATCACTTAAATATTTTTTTACTAAAAGTAAAATAAATACACGAGTGCAATAAATATTACTCATTGAGTAAAACTTATATATGTCCACAATTTTTTTTAAATGTTATAAAAATCATGAAAAACCAAAAAATTAAATGTAAATATTATTGCTTTAAACATTTCCCAACTTTAATCCATAGATGCAGATGCCTCCACAGTTTTATAAAACAAAAACACAGTTTACAAATACGGCCCCCAAAATTATCATTGATCAAAACAACTTATAAAATGAAACGCCTACTAAAACTGGTAATCACACCACTAAGAGTGCTCAGTTACAATTTTTATTCTGAAAATCACATTTATTACCTGAACTTAGTATATATTACTGGCAGAGACCAAATGAACATAACAGATCAGAGTGTCAGCAAACAGAAAGTGGAAAGGCCCCTATGATAAAGACAGGAAAAAAATGAAGACCGTATTCCAGTGGGGTAGAGATGTTTTAGAAGGTAAAGAAGAGAAAAGAGTGTGAGAGAGGAAATGAAGGCAGAGAATCCACCAAATCCAGACCCTTGTTTCTATTTTCATTGCCAGAAAGGAATGCGTTGAGAAGCACAGATTGTATAATGGCATCTAATCCTAATATCATGCATGCAAGTTTCCAACGTTCAATAACAGAAGCTTCCTCCTATCTCTCATTCTCTTTAGCTAAACCACAAATTCATAGAATACATAGAAACAAGAAATATTGAAATCATAATATGCATAGTGCAAGCAACAGTTATGGAAAAGTTACATACCAGTGCACCATTGTACTCCCATTTCTCTTGAATGTGCTATGCAAAATATGTGTGCAAATGAAATCTTTTTGATCGAAAACTTGTTTGTTGCTAATGGATATAATATGGGCGGGAGAAAAAAAGTTAAAAAATTAATTTTGCACGGGATTAATAGTGAACAGAAACGGCTGATCACAAACAGTGAACGAGACAGATTAAGGGGGCCCATGCCAGCCACCCAAGCAGTCAACGCTTAGAGTGTGCTGGTTAAGCCAACCCTTTAGAAATAATGGACTATTTGCTCCTAGGATCCATGAAAGCTTTAGTTATTGGATTCTCCATGGTAGAGATAGGCTATAATCACTACAAGTAATAAAAAACTTTGGCCTGTGAAGGAGTGCCGATATGGGAGACCCATTGCTTCTTATATAGGCAACCCAAAGGGTCATTGAATGACTAAATTCATGTCTGAAATGTAAAGAATGAATTGCAACAGAAGACGACAAACCTTCTATAAGTAGATTGATTCGTTGAGCTTCGATAGGTGCTATATATGGAAATATTTTGATTATACTCACTGCCAAGAAGTATTGTTTTTTAAGATGACAAACCTCCCTTTAGGTAGATCGATTCGTTGAGGTTAGACAAGTGATATATATGGAAACATTTGTATTATACACATTACCAAAGAATTTTTTTATTCAGTTGATATTATTTTTTTTTATCATTTTCGCACCTGCTTTATCCTAACTTGAATTTATAGAGGGTAACATAATTCTTAAGTTCATTTTTGTGAAAATTCTATTGCACTTACTGATTATTAATCTCCTATCTAATATAGATTATTTGACTGCCGAAAATTAATTCACAGCAAATATTGAAAAATAAGACAACTGCAACTTCACAAATAAAACCACAAGAATAAAGAAGAAAACATGCAAAATAAAGAATACAATATTTTTGGACAAATTGTCCTTGGAAAAACCCCAAAGGGAAAACCAGTACTGCAGATGAGGAATTTTATTAAAATTCAGCAAATTAAGAGATACATTGCTTACCTCTTATTGGCAGAGCTCTAACAATATTCTTCTCCAGAAATTCTTCCCTCAATTTCTCCTATTGAAATTCCACTGTTGTTGTCCCCAACGCTAACACTACGCCCTTGCTAACACTACAACACTATTTTCTCTCACTACAAATCTACTTGCTATCACTGCAAGTCTTTCTCAAGTGTGTGTCTTCTCCAAATTCCCATTGATCTCCTTTATACTATTCTCATAGAAAAAAAAATGGTCATGATTTAATCTCAATCAATGGCTAAGATTAAATAGACTCTTACAAACCCTAACTAACTAGATTCTAAAAGTCTCTAGAGAAATCAATTAATTAATTAAATAATTAAATAAATATTTCTTGGGAATGGAGACACCTGTCCAAGCTACCAAAATTAACACTCCCTCTTAGCGAGAAAGGTGTTCTACATGACACCCAACTTATCTTTGAAGAAGATGAATTTTTCCTTCCCCAATGCCTCAGTCAAAATTTTTGCTACTAGCTAATTTGTAGGTATATACTGTAGCTGAACAACCCCCCACTGTACACAATCCTTGATGAAGTGATACCTGATGTCTATATGCTTAGACCTATCATGAAACACCAAATTCTCAAACAATTTGATGCAACTCTAATTATCACGGTGTATCACCGTGGTCTCAACACTCTAACCAAACAAGGCCACCGACAACTTCTAAAGCCATATCACCTCATACATCACCATGCTAGCTGCTATATATTTTTCCTCTGTAGAACTCAAAGCCACAGACTTCTACTTCTTGCTATACCAAGAGACAACTCCTGATCCCAAACTAAAGCAACACCCTAAAGTGTTTTTCTTGTCCGTTGTACTACCTACCCAATCTTTATTAGTATAGCCTATCAACCTGATACCATCACCTTGAGCATATATAATTCCATACTCGATTGTACCATGCAAATACCACAACACATGCTTTGCCACTATCTAATACACTCTCTTTGGCTCAACCATGAACTGACTAAGAGAGTTTACTACAAAGGATATAACTGGCCTGGTGTTGACCAAATGCATGAGAGATCCAATCAATTGCCTATATAAGGTGGGGTCTACATCCTTCTCCCTGGATGAGTCTACCTTCTTCCAATTTGTGATCATAGGAGTAGGCATGGCTCTGCAATTCTCTATCTCAAACCTCCTCAAGATTTCAATGCAATATTTCCCTTGTCCAAGGAAAATCTCTCCATTTGTCTGCCACACCTCCATGCCTAAAAATTAGTGCATAAGCCCCAAATCCTTCATCTCAAACTCTATTGCAAGGTCCCTCTTGCACTCCTCTATGAACCCTAGTGAACCTATTAAAAATAAGTCATCCACATATAGGACAAGAATGAGAACCCCACCCCAAACCACCAAGTAGTAGAGCTTAGCATCTGCTTCACTCTTTACGAAGCCCATTCCCTACAAGTATCTATCAATGTGCTCATACCATGCCTTGGGAGCTTGCTTGAGTCCGTACAAAGCTCTCTTCAATGATATGCACACGTGGGTTTTACTATTGTGTGCTACAAATCCCTCTGGTTGTTCTATGTATACCTCCTCTTTCAATTCACCATTAAGAAACGCCATCTTAACATCCATCTAATGGATCTTCCATCCCATCTATACTACAAGTGAGATCACAACTCGTATAGAAGTATACCTAGCCACTAGAGAAAATGTCTCCTCATAGTCAATTCCCTCCTTCTGAGAGAACCCCTTGGCCACAAACCTTACCTTTTATTTCTCGATGCTACCATCTGCACCATGCTTGATCTTATAGATATAGCGTGATCCAACCATTGCCCTATATGTTGGTCTAGGCACAACCTCCCACACATTTTTTTTCACTATTGAGGTATATTCCTCAACCATCACATCTTGCCACACTTGTTGGTGTGCAGCCTCTTGATAGCTGGAAGGCTAACTATCTACCAATTAATTAACTAATGCCATATAGTCATTATACCTGGCTGGTTGTCTTTGTTGTCTACTACTAGTCTTAGGAGCTCCCACAAACTCTTGAGTATCTCTATGTATCTATTGGTTCCTGCTACCAACTATAGAGGATGAAGTGTCAACCTTCATGTCTTCTTGATACATCTCTTGGATCTGCTACATCTGTTGATCTATACTCTGGTAACTCTCTGCACCTGAGCCTATGCTTGTACTAGTAACTATACTTGAGCTTCATTGCTCGTAATCTGGTTGCACGATCATTGGAGCTTCTACTGGCTACTCACTCCTTGGAAAATTTTCTTTTGCAAACTTCCCCAATACACATCCCTTACATACATCATCATACTATGTGCTCACCTCTAGAACACCTATCACTGTCTCACAAAGAAATTTAAGTGCTCCATGACATATATGGCCCATCCTCCTATGCCATAGCTCTCCTTTATCTCTAGAATTACTACTGCCCATCAGTGCCTTATGAGTATCAAACTGCAACCTGTAAATCTGGTCGTGCTCCTTACTCCAATAGCTATGGGTGATTTCCAATCCTTATGCTTGATTAACAAATTCCCCCCCTCTAAATAGTACATTGTAACCTTTATCTTGAAGGATGGATACGGAAATAAAATTCATACCCAAGCTTGGCACATGCAACACATCATGAATGGGAATCAACTTGCCATTCTCCCTCTGAAATAGAACAGTCTCTTTCCCAACAAGATTGAGTTTGGACATGTTCCCCACATAAATCTAGATTTTGATGTCCTCCTTCTAACTAGAGAAGTAATCTCTAACTCCTGTCATATGAAATGATGCCCTACTATCTATATACCAGACACCTTGTGAGGTTGAACTAACCATACAAGCTATGAGTGCAAACTAATCGTCCATTCTGCTAGAGAGCTCATCTATACTTGTTGAAGTTGTCATCTGCTTTTTTCCTTTCTTTTCATTCTTCTTCCTTTGTGGGCAATCACTAACATAGTGGCCAAACTCGTGACATCCATAGCACTTGATCTTAGACATGTCCTTCTTCTTCTCACTTTCTAGATTTGATCTTTTGCTAGACCCCTTCTTCGCTTTCCCTTTTCCTGCTAGGGAAAAATTTTCCTATTTTGTCTCATATTTTTTACTCTTACTACTAGTTCCACTAACAAGACTTATTCTAAGCTCCTCCTAAGTGAAATCACACCATATGCAATCCCAAATTGGTAAGGTGTCTCATCCATTGATAACTTAAACAAACACATCCCACTTCTTAGTAAACCCATTTAGGGCTATTCTTACTAGCTCGTCATCATCTAGTTTATCTCCAATAGCTACCAACTCATCCTTGACAAGTCTGAGTTTGGTGAAGTAACTTGTAACTTCTTCTCCCTTGTTCATCTGAGTATTCCTTAACTTTTCTCTGAGAATCAGCTTTCGATTAGTGGTACCATTCTGGTACAGATTTAGAATGGCGTCCCACATCTTCTTCGTTGTATCTAACTTTTCAATATGTGGAACAATATGGTCCTTGACACCATCAAGAATCAGCCTCCTCGCCTTGGCATCTTCCTTCTTATATGTTAAGAGTTGTGTTGGATCTATAGGTACAGCTACAACACTAGTCACATATTCCTTGATACCATTCTCTTCCAGCAATAAAGAAATTTTGGCTTTCTAGACACCAAAATTTGAGGCTCCATCCAATCTATCCTGATCTCTTAAACCTATTGAGGACATCTCAAAAGATAAAAGCAATAATAATAATAATAATAATACTTGAAGAGGTAGAACTGGATTTTATAAACCCTCAATTTTTCCTTTTTACGCTGAGCCTTGTCTGCCCTTAGATCAACTCTGATACCATGTGAAAATTCTATTGCAGTTATTGATTATTAATCTCCTATCTAATATAGATTGTTTGACTACCAAAAATTAATTCACAGCAAATATTGAAAAATAACACAACTGCAACTTCACAAATAAAACCACACAAATAGAGAAGAAAACATGCAAAATAAAGAACACAATATTTTTGGACAAATTGTCCCTGGAAAAACCCTAAAGGGAAAACCAGTACTGGAGATGAGGAATTTTACTAAACTTCAGAAAATTAAGAGATACATAAACTGCTTGCCTCTTACTGGCAGAGCTCTGACAATATTTTTCTCTAGAAATTCTTCCCTCAATTTCTCCTGTTGAAATTCCACTATTGTTGTCCCCAACGCTAACAATGTACCCTTACTAACACTGCAATACTATTTTCTCTCACTGCAAATCTACTTGTTATCACTGCAAGTCTTTCTCAAGTGTGTGTGTTCTCCAAATTCCCATTGATCCCCTTTTATACTATTCTCATTGAAAAACCAATGGCCATGATTTAATCTCAATCAATGGCTAAGATTAAATAAATTATAACAAACCCTAACTAACTAGATTCTAGAAGTCTCTAGAGGAATCAATTAATTAATTAAATAATTATCTGGACAACTAACTCTTTTCTAGAAGTCTCTAGAAAAATTAAATAATTAAATAAATATTTCTTAGGAATGGAGACACCTGTCCAAGCTACCTAAATTAACAATTTTTACTAAATCCAATGCATAAATATAACATCATTCACTTACAATTGTGTCCAATAACAATATTAAGACATGTAATTAAGGAAAAATCATTAACATCTACAATCAATTACAAATCATCTCTAGGAAAGATGTTCATTTACAATTACATAAGTATAGGACTCAAATATCCTTTCAACATCATATTACATTCAATTGAACTAATTACAAAGTAAATGAACAAGGAGAAAAGGAGACATCGATGTTGCCTTTGGTCCTCAACCTTTGAACCCCATTGGTGCTTTCCATACCACCCTACCACATGAAACCAAAAGGGTACACTCCCACCATGCTAGGAGATGGTCACATGGCCCAATTACACTCACACAAGACACTTGGGAGAAGGCTTACATGCACACCATACATGATGTATACATGTATCACATACGAAAAGTAAGATCAATCAACATCACAAGACGGTTTACAAACACATAAACCATTGGAATGAACACAATGGTATAATGAGCATTCACATTGGAAAAATTCATCAATGGATAAAATTATCAAGCACCAAAAGGCTAAAAGGACTAGGTCCTATATTCATCACATTCAATAAACTCAATGTGTCATGAAAACCAATGCAATAAATTTCAGCTTGATTTAATTTTTATGTGGTGTTTCCACAACACCTATTTTCATATTTCACAAAGTAAAAATTCATTTTCATATTTAACAAAGTTAAAATTCATCCAAGCATTCCAAAACATCAATTTGTATGATATTTTTTAAAATTTTATCTATTTTTCTACAATCCAAAACCCAAAAAATTACCAAATCCTTCATTGAAATTTCACCAAAATTTAAATTTTCAAAAATAAAGTCTAAAGATACCCTTTGGTAGCAAAACTATTGAACACCCCTCTTAAACCATAAACCAATAATTTTGCATAATTCTTTAAAATTTGGGCATTATAACCTCATATTTTTGAAAAATACCAAAATAAAATGAAAACACTTAATTAATCATCCTAATTTGCAAATAAAAAGACTTGAAATAAATTACTCAAATTAATTAAAACAAGAAAAATACGTCATTTTATTTCTAAAATCAAAATGAAGTATATGTCACACACACCAAATGAGGTATCTCAAGAACTAACAACCACATTCCCCTACCAATTCCTAATGCAATGAATTCAACCTCATCAAATTATACTATCGAATGCACTCCCATTCAACAAAATACCAAATTTACCAAAAGAAGGTTGCTCTATGTCAAATTTTCTTCACAAAAAAACATAAGATGACAAATGAAATGTTCTTCCCTATTCACCCCTTCCAAAACCCAATAAAAAAATAATAAAATATAGATTTATTCACTTCTTAATTTGAAACTCCTTCAAATTTTCCCCCAATTCAATTTATTACTATAATCAATTTCCAAATATCATTCAACATTTTAATTAATCATTAAATACATAAAAGCATAAAAACATAATTAAATTTGTGGAAATCAAAAATTAAATAAAACAACCCACACATTTTCCCTAGACATCCACAATAAGGTTATGGTATTCAAAATCATACCAAAGATAGTATCCATTCAACATGGGTAACATTCTTAGGCACTTGCACTCGGATCAAGTATAATAGGTAAGGAAAAATAATAAATGGCCAATGTGACATCTCTTTATAACCCCTGTCAAGGTATACTTAGACTTGTGGAGTCAAGTGGAGAAATACCTAGTACTTGTATCCACTCAATGCAAACACCAAGCATACCTGCTCCATATATGTAAATAGTTGAAGCATCACATAATTATGCAATGGTGTCTAACATCATATCCATAATTTCATTGCATTTAAATAATTTGTAGCTCATGATATAACATTTAATTACATCTATATTAATTCATATATTCATGAACTAAAACATAATAATAATCACTCAAGAAAGCCTGCATCATGCATGGATACTAGGAACACCTCCAAAATGAAATATATCCATCCCTTTTCAAAGAAATTGGAAACATAAGAAACATACACACTTCATCTATTTACACTAAGTAGAAAAATAAAACAACCATAGAGAAAATAACGAATCAAAACATAGAGAAATAGTACCAAAATGTGATCATCTAGCATATCAACATATACACAATATAATGTTGCCACCAACATCACGTTCTAGGAATAGATAGGCACTAACCTCATCCACTATAAATTTACTTACTCCTAGAAATTATGGAGGTCAAGATGATCACGCATTGTACAACAAACCTCCTTTTACGAAATCAATAAATCACACATCACCCAAGAGATAAGCAATATTACACATAATCCACCATTGAATATAATATAAGCGAAACACAAAGCATCCAATTTCTTTAGCAACATTATCATTTTTCAAGACCCACCTTACTTACAAGTTCTCAAATTGAAACAAAATTGAATAATTAGTAGTCCTTTCTACATAGATACAATAATTAATTTTTTAATCATGATTAATATTTCCAACAACTCATGTGCAACTAGATCCAAAGAAAAACATTCATTTACACATAAATTCTACCATCCACATGAGAGGGTAATCACACAAGGTATACAATTCAGTCATGGAGGCACATAAGTCTTGAAAATGACCAAGAATATATGCCAAAATAAATCATGTGACATGATGGAGTTAGGGCTACACGAGCTCTTGGAAATACCTTCTATAAATGTCCAAAAATGACCTACCTCTTTTTTCTATAAAGGTTTTAGCCTTCAAGAGATAGTCACACACATTAGGAAGGCAGTGGCCCATTATTGTTAGCACAATCCACCCATACTCCCATCCTCAAGGTTTCCCTATATCTACTTCCTTATATACACTCAACCAAGGTTATCTCCCTTAACCCCAATGAGTAATCACATCACAACAAAATATAAACACTTCAAAATAAATGAGATCCTAGTTTAGCCATACATGGGGGAATAAAAATATTTGTGCAACTATACCTCATCAATATGATCAATACATTACTATCTTTGTGCTAACTTGGGGGGAAGGATACTTGATCTTATGTGGTGTATCCTTTCCAAAGGATCCCCTCTTTAGTCACTAATCTCCTTAAGATACTATTGTAGCAAGTACACTAATATTTTAAGTGGGTCGTTATTACCCCATATATTACAAATATAGAATACGAACGGACCCTTTAGTGGTGATATTACACATAAGTTTGGCCTTATGTCTCATATAATACCCTTTTAGTGGTGATATTACACATGATATCCCTTAAAGTGTGGTTTTTTTTCTCAATTAATTTCCTCTTTAGTAATAATATCAAATACATGTTCACTAAAGTTTGGCCTTAGACTCAATCTATGTTTGTGTCCCCTTTGTAGTGATATTAGAAGTGATACCCCCTAATGTGTCTCTTTTCATGTCATGTTATGTCCCCTTAGTATTTTTATTATGCTTTATACCCTCTAATATGTGACCCTTCATTCCAATATTTGTTCTCTTAGTGGTGGTCTCATGTATGATAATCCCTAAGGTGTGATCTCTCATGCATTGAGTAGTATAATTTGAAATATAATGATCTATTTGTTGGCATGCACCCTTTGTGGTGGTGCTATTTATAACGCCCCCAAGGTGTAGCCCTTTGATATTTTCATCCCCCGTGATGTTAAGCATTGTACACCCATTGAGGTTATTTTTTATCCCTCGTGATATTAAACTTTGTACACCTCCTGAGGTGATGTTTGTTTCCTATGGAGTTAATCTTTTATACACCCCTTGAGGTGATTTTCCCTATGAGATTAAACTATGTACATTAACTGAGGCATGATTTACAAAATAGTCCATTGACTCTACATAACACAACTTTTTGCTTCATGTACTTGAGAACCACATTAACATGGATACCTAACATAACACAACTTCCTTTCTAGTGGAGCCTTGTGTTTTATGAGATGCCTATCATAAAAAATCTTATTATCCTTGTGAAACCCATCATATTTCATAAACATCTAGCATAATGCAACTTTCTAGCCAGTAGACCTATGTAGCTCATGAGTGACATGGCATAGCATAGCTTTCTAGTCCTTATGAGAGCACTCTCTTGTCTAACATCTTATTCAAGAGATTGTGTTTAGTATTTGAGACAAATTTAAGACTAAGGTCTCTTTTCCTTACCAACATGAATCATTTTGGTGCTAACCTTGTGTTTTTTATCTTCATTATTATATGCCTTGTGATTATTACGTGTCTTATGTGTTTTTACATTATGCTTTCTTTGTGTTTTATTTCATGTTTATGTTTGCATTACATTATGTCATGTGTCTTCATCATCTATGCTTCATTTTTTATGTTGCATTACATTTCACATATGGGTGTTTCTTTGTCCTCATATTTTCTTGCCATAGGATCTTAAATTTGGGTGCTAGTCCATTCCCCTAGATTTGATGTCATCTTATCTCTTTAATATTTGGATAATTGAACCCCTTTTGTCTTATTCATAATTTAGTGGTAGTTTGAGCATAAGTTCATGATCTCACTAAGGTGGGGGCTAAATGTAGCATACAAAATTGTCACCTTGACAATTTCACACTAGGTTGAGTTCCCCTTATGTGCTAGACCTAATTATGTAGTTAGTTACCTGTTTTATAAATATCTTCAAAAAAACCAAACAAGGAAAGTGAAAATAAGTATTTAATATTTGTCCTCAACACTTTATGCTTTGAAAAGGATGGGTTTGGTCTAAGATGCCCCACACCCTAGACCAGCCCTCTTTTGCTCCAATTTTAATATGTCAATATATTTGTATTTTATTATTTGAATTTCTAATTTTGTTTGTTGGCTATTGGCATTTGATTTTTTAGAAATTAGAAGAATTGCAAATAGATACAAGTCATTTTCATTATTTATAATTCTAAACAATCTAATGAATATTAGCACTTTCAATGAGAAAAATTATACTTTCTTATAGCAATTAAGAGTAGTCAAGCATATAGTTATCAACCTTATTGTAGTATTTATTTTAGTCAAACATCATTTCAATCATTTATCATGTTTTTATGTAATTTTTTTATGTTTTATGTTCATTTTTTGTGATTACTAACATTGCAAGACTTCAATCAAGAAACCAATTTCTCATTGAAGGTGATGAGTACATGATTTAAATACATTAAGGAATGGAGATTTGCATGGTGAGCTGCAGAAATTTTTCAATTCATTACATTTTTATCATTATTCTCTACTCAATTCAGGGTAAGTTCTCTTTTATACATCAACATAGTTTTTGTGGAGGTAAAAATACCAAAATAGGGCTTGAATTAGGTAAGCCCTATATGGCACAACCCTTCCTCCTCTTTCATGTGTGCAGGTTTTAATATCTAAAGCTAATTGTAGTAATATCAAAGACTAATTTCTCATTCATTCAAGCCCTACAAGTTGTCAATCCATGAAAACTCAATTTTCTCAATAACATATAAAGTTTTTATAGTGACCTTGGGAGAATAGGGACTACAGACTAGAGACTTCAGGCTTGCGATTTTAGACCCTAAAATGTAGGAAGCCAATATAGGGCTCCCCATGCCCTGGACTAGTTATTTGAACAACACCAAATTTACATGTCAAGTTCCTTTGTGTCTACTCTCTTTATTTCTGATGTCTATTTCTATCTTTCTATTATCTATTTCTCAAAAATTATCTCAATTTATTACATTTTCGTAGTTTTCCTAGGAACATCATTGCATCTTAAAATTTAGTAAATTAATAATCAATCCAATCATCTAACATCATTCCCCAATAGTGGATTAAAACCTTGATCCACCATTCTAGCTCTTCCATTGAGATTTGTAGCCAAGTGGGTATTGAGATCATTTTTAATCGACTACAATTGAGAGTTGTGTGATTTCATATTTAGATCCCTTTTCCCAATCAAACAACTATCATGTGTGAATTCATATTTCCTACTTTGTAATTTTTGAGCCACACAAGAAAACACAACTTTCTAGCCAATGCACTTCACATCTCTTGCATTTTCAAATAATTTTCATTGTCACCCTACAATCAATCTTATAGCATTTCTAATCAATGAAAGTGTTGAATGTTTCCTATCCCTTGTGAATCCAAATATCTACTCAATTCCCATTTTCCCTTAATTTTCATCTACTGTAAATATATATGGGTAAACCCACAAAAGTGGTTTACAATTTGAGTGAGAAAGGAAAAGTTACAAAAAATGACCCCATGGAAAAAAATTTCATTTTTGGTGTTCAAATGAACCCTTTGGTTCAAGTGAACCAAAAAAGGGTTTGAATGAACCCTGGTTCAAGCAAACCAATTAAATGCAAGGTCCCACCATTCCCGCCAAAAAATAGAACTTAGAAAACATTTTTTGAAAGGGGGCTTGAATGAACCCTGATTCGAGTGAAACCCTAGGGGTTCAATCAAACCCCCTGGTTTGCCCGAACCCCCCTTTTCCCACCTTCTCACCCTCTAACACCAAAAATTTCTAGAATTTTGCGCTTCGAAGCTCTGGTTGAGGATGAAAATGGAAGATAATTCACAAACCCAAATGGATGATAGTAGTCCTTGGAATGAGTTATCCAACAAATATAATTATAATATGTTTTGATTTTATTATGTTTTTTTTAGTTTTATTGAACATAGGTTTTTCACCGAAAATCAAGCTCTCTTTTCTACACATGTGGAAAAATAGTAGATTATAAAAAAAAATGAAAAATATGAGTGCACTAGATATTGAAGTCCTCGATCCAATAAAAAAAATTGAATTTTGATACATACAAAAAAAGTTATGCATTATATGGTCCGCCTACATCTAAACTGTAATTGATTTGACTTCGAAACTTGACTAAGGAAAAAATATTCAATAAAAAACTATCTAACCAATTGGAAGCACTAGATATTGTAGTTACAAATCTAAATTCAAAAGAATTAGAATTTTATCCTTCATGGAAAAAATTTATGCGTTATACAGTGAGCATCACTCCTTAAAAATGTTGTTTACTGAAAAAAACTAGTTTTCAAAGGAGATGGAAAAATAAGTGAAATCTAATTCCAAAATTTTTGGGAAAAATATATTTAGAATCTACAGACAAAATGTGACAAATCGCTAGTTTGCATCATCTTCAAATTATTCATATTTTAGCCGCTATAGGTGCCCGAAAGTAAAGATTTAGTTAGAAAAAATTATTTCAGTATCCAATT
The DNA here is from genome assembly GCA_007258455.2 of Sequoia sempervirens. Taxonomy (NCBI): domain Eukaryota; kingdom Viridiplantae; phylum Streptophyta; class Pinopsida; order Cupressales; family Cupressaceae; genus Sequoia; species Sequoia sempervirens. Next base: position 274,822,851 of record VDFB02000008.1, read on the forward strand.
TGGCCAAAAATTGTAAACTAGTATTGTGGGATCACCCATATTTTTATTTCAGGTAATATTAGTTACTCTCACTACAACATTTAACTTTCTTTTGTGCATTCCATCATTATTACTATATTCTTGATCACTTTACCAAAAATTTCAAGTACATGTGACGACTCTCAAGAACTATATGAAGATCATGGGAGAATCTTGTCATAGATTATTTTCCTTCATTTTTCTCACCAAGTATGTGAGGTCACTTGTACTATGATTTTTCTCTAGATTCTCCTTATATTTCTATTTTATCATTGTATAATCATAGTTCTTATTTTATATTAGTGTTGATTCCCTCATAAATAATGTATTTGCATTAACTAATTTCTCATTGCATGAACATTGTCAATTCTAAAATTTAGTACTAACCATGTTCTAGTATCTAGTATCAACCATTTGTCTCCCAATCTAGTGCAAATATATGTACTCTAGAAAATCTAACTCTCATCACTTGATAAGGTTTCCAAGATGAAAACCAATTATCAATCTTGAGGTGATTCATCTTCTAATCAAAAAAAATAAATTATAATGAAATTTCTATATTGAATAGGAACAAGTTATATCTTAATGATATATTTTATTTTTCAACCAAATATTAATTTTTCAATGCATCAATGAGAATACAAGAGACAAATAATCATGTGGAACCAAATTAAATATGCATAGACTTCTTATTATATTGTTCCTTCAAAAAGAAACCCCACTAGATGGGAAATTATTTGGACAAGTTTCTAAATAATTTTCATGACCAAAAAAATCATACTAAAATATCATTTAAATAAAATAATACATGTGCACAAAAAAAACTTATACAAGAACACACACAAAATAATAAAGGAAACAAGAACATGCATGCAACCAAAAAATCTATCTGTCAAAATTGTTTTTGTTTGATACAAAATTGCATAACCTCTAAGATGTTCCTCCATTTGTAGAATTTGATTTAATTTCTATCTTATCATTTCTCTTTTGAAAACTATTGAAATCTTAAAAGATAAGAACATGTGGAATATCTATGTGAGGATAAATGCTTTAATTTGTTAAAAGCACGTAGCTTAAATTTAAAATTATTAATTATGTGATCCTAAAGGACAATGAAAGAAATGTATCTATTCAACTAGACAATAGCTTTGAGGAAGGTAATATGATCTTAATTTAAATTCTTCAAATTTCATCGTATAGAAGTTAAAGCTTCATTTTGTCACAACTAATTGAAGTTGTATACATATTCATGAGATTCTTGTGCACATTTGAATAAATTAAAAAATAGTCTTTGTCCATATTCAATAAAAATGGTTGAGAAAAAATGTGACTATTTCATCAACATAATTGATAGTTCTAGGATTGAAATATTGAAATCATTGAATACTATAATCTATAAATATACAACTTGGAATATATTGGACCAGATTTTTCCATCACAACAATATTCTAATTGGTCACATAGAAGTCTTATGAATCAGTATTAGAATCACCTTTATCATGGTATAGTTCAAAGTGATGTGAAACGATATCTATGCATAATAGATAGGCCACAAGATCAAACAAGATATGCTTAATATATCAAACAATATATATGAACACATTGACTAAGTTAGGCATGAAATCAACTTTATTTTCACCTCTATATTGTTTCAACAATAGTGTATTGAAGGTAGATATATGGATGGTGTTGGTAGGAGTGGCATACATGTGAGAGTAGGATTTTACGGGGGATTAAAAATAAATGGTAAACATGTGGCTAATAGGAGATAAAGGTAGGATGAACTAAGGTAGGGATTGCACTAATGTATTAAGGGATGCAACTAGTGGAAGGAGAGGTGGTGATAAAATTAATTTGATGGGAAGTAGAAATGATGATTGAAATGATAGGGAAAGATGGAGGATGATGAGCCACACTGGGATCAAGATGGTTAACCTCTCTTTTCACTAGTTATTTCATTCAATTATGCATAGATGAATATCTGAAAATAAACCTAAGTGATATAACAATAGAAAGGAAGGTTTTAAGATGGTAAAATGTTTTATACCTTTTGTAAAATGTACTTTTTTGGGCCTCACTAAGGACTCATTCGGCTAGTGGTGAATGGGTCCTGGATAGGGTTCTGGAAAAATGCTTTTTGGGTTATGTTCTTCAATGTCTACAACTCCAAACTCTAGGTGTTCATCAAAAGTAGGAAATGAATTTTGTAGAATAATTTCCATGATTTTGCAAGAAATATGGCAACTTTAATAACTTTGAAACTTTGAAAAATTTATAACTTTTTCTTTCCACTTGATCTTCAACCTGAAACCTGCAATCACACATCAAGAGAGAAGAAAACTGTTGTTTTGTTAGAGCATAGGGGTTTTCCTTGGTCAAAATCCATTTCGGTTTAATCAATCCTTGGAATGAAACAATGCATAAAAGGAGAGATGAATGAACAAAGCAATTTCACTACTCACCAATCCACAATTGAACCTTAGATAAATCCAAAACTTAGCATGTGTATGGGACCAAATTTACACACCTTGTGTAAATTCCCCTTTCGTATACCCTCACCTTAGAAAATCAAACCAAAAGGAAAAATTCCACATCACCCATTCAAAATTCATCCACTTCACATGTGTTTTATGTGTCGATGGGGGGATTTTTGGCAGGAATGCAAGCACGGCAAGTGGAGTCTATATGGTATGTTGTCGTCCCTAATAAATTCTTACCTCTGGAATGTATAGGGGCATTACACTCATTGGGGATGAATTATAACACCTCTATGCGACCAACTAACCTGAAAATGACTTCTTTCCCTCTCATTTTACCCTTCAAAGGCATTCATTTCACAATCACTTCATCTCTTTAGTAATTCTTCAACTTTTTCGCATCCTTTAGCATTTTCATTCTATCTTTCACATCTTCTCACAATTCTAGTAGCTTTCACAACTCCATTGAGCATTGCAGTAGCTTGTTAGTCAATTCATTCCATATTTTTTTGTGTTGTGCTACCATAGAAGTTGTGAGCTTGGAGTCTTGCGAGACCTCCCTTCATCACCACTGTGGTCGTGGAAACTTTTCCAAGTTCGTTGCTTGCATTCTCTCTTCATCAACCTCGAGATCCTTTGGGTGGAGATGGTAACACTTCATTTTTCCTTTCTTGGTTTGAAATTGTAGAGTAAAATATTTTTTAGTTTTCATTACTTTCCTTTCCTCTTTCCTTTATCATACTTTCTACTTCATAGATTTTTTGGTTGTCTGTGGAGGTGGAAACACCAAAACAGGGGTTTGACTAAGGCAAACCCCTATACATCCCAAAACTTTTCCCCTCAAGTGCTTGTTTGTAGGTGAACATGTGTGTGGAGATCACTAGTGAGCTAGGGCTTTAGTGAGTTGATCTTCACCACCCTTGTCTTTATCTACTTACTTTATCATTTACGCAGTTACTTTTCATACCTTACCATTCTGTTTGTTTCATTAAAACTAGTTTACTAGGAAGCTAGTAGGTTTTTTGGAGTTTTATTTTGTATCTAACATTTCCTAACCGTATGGATGATAGTGTGCTAGAGAGATGCCAATGCACCACACTATGGTCCAAGACCCACACTGTCATCCTCAGATAGAGAGTTGTCTGAGGTACAATTTAGACTCCAAAAACTAGCTCGTCTAGCCCCAAATAGACTTTCGAATATGTAGAGTGACAGAAGAACTTGAGAGTTCTCTTCATTCTCAATCCTCATCCCAAAACATCCATTAGCTTGATGTAAGTTAGGGAAGCCCTCTACTCTCATCTCTTCGTAACCTGGAGCCTTGGTGTGGTTGGTCCCCATCTCTTACATTTTTTTTGAACCTAACGTGAAACAATGGTTATCCATTCATTTGTGTTGGGACTTCTTCTCCACATTTGGTGATTGTTGCAATCCTGAATGTTGTGAAGGTTTATGAACATAACAACCTAGTCCAAAAGTTCCAGATACATTGTTAGGAGAAGTGTGTTACACCTACCGATGGAAAAGATGAAGGTCACTTCTAGCTTCACCTCCAATTTTTCCAGTGGTCTGGCCATTGACTTTACCATAGGTTTTCCTATAGGTTTTACAAATGATATGGGTTTCATAGATGAGACCACTCTTGCTCCTGCCCCTCCAACATCCCCTACATCTTCATCCATAGATGAGGATGATGTTGTGCATATCCCTATGAAAAACCTTTTAGCATTTGATAACAAACTGTTAGACCTTGTGAACCATTTGGAGAGAGCACCAAGCATGGAGAGAGATGCTAGGCTCACTAGCAGGGTGAGGAATCTACTGTGAAAGGATCAGATGGGTATAGATTTCTTACGTGGCCTTGTCAATCTAACCGAAGCTTATATATCCCCTCGTATAAGCCTAGATTGGGTACTACCCAGGGGAAGTGCTCGATGCCTGTGAAAGAAAAATAGGCATTTCAATGCCCACCACATTTTTATTCATGGAAAAAACAAGCCCCTCAATTAGTGTCTCTTCTATTTCTCAAGGACCTAACATAATCAAGGAAAGTAGAATACTCCTTGGGTTCAGTTTCACCTCTCCTACTACCCTTGGTGGTGGAGATTCTAGTGGAATGAGTTGTGGTGGCTTTGGTAGTGGAGGTGGCACTAGTAGAGGTGGTTTTGGTGGAGGCCATGGTGGTGGTTTCGGTAGTGGGGTGGCTCCGATGGAGGCCCTACTGGTGGTTGTGGCTCTGGCGGTGGTCATAGCAGTGGCTCCGAAGGTGGCTCCGAAGGTGGTTCTAGTGGTGGTGGTTATGGAGGTTACATTGGGCCTTTTTCATCCTCTAACCCTATTCTAAACTCTCTTCTTTAGAACATGGGTCAAATGCCAGTTGGTGAGCCTTTCTCAAGCTTTTGCCTAGCCTATTTTTCAACCTTTCTTCTGACATGGCCCATTGATTGTAGCAATCTTGAGCACTCCCTTCCCACAAGGAATGGAGATTCCTAAGTTTGAGAAGTATGATGGGAAAGGAAATATGTAGACACATGTGTCAGCCTTCAACGCCATGTGCATGGATTTCTTTCATCATGATGTTTAGATGGAAAAAGTCTTTTCTCGATCTCTCAAGGACACAAAACTCGATTGGTACTGTTCCTTGCCAGATAATTCTATATTCTCATTTTATCAACTTGTGAATTAGTTTCTTTGTCAATTCCAGGCTAACATTGATCTAAATATGACCTTCTTGGATCTCATCCGGTGTAAGGAGAGAGATAATGAGAAGATAACTAATTTCATAGCACGATATCAGGCACTCTTTTCACAAATATCATACCCATTTCCTGACTCCGATGTGAAAAAGGTGTTCATAGGAAACCTACAGAGAGCTTGATAGGAGAATTTTTCCCTAATCAAAGACCATTCCTTTGTGCATCTGTGTGTCGCGTTGTGAGAGCATCAACAAATGGTGGTTTAGTTCATGGGACCTTCCTCACACTCCCATTTAGAAGGAAATTATATTGTGTCTATCTCAAGAAAAGGTAAGGTTGTTGTGAATGTAGTCCTTGCAATGAATGATAATGGTCTCAACCGCAACAGGAAGTTTACAAATTTGGTAGAATCTTACTCTTTCATCATGCAAAAGTTGTTGAATGATAAGATGATAACTTTGTAGAACCCTCGACCTCTTAAGGAACCTTATCCTAACTAGCACATGATGTGAATTCTTTATGTTAGTACCATCGAGTTAATAGGTGTGATACCAAGTATTGTATGTGCCTGCATCATGAGATACAGGATCACATTGATGATAGTATCATTTGTCTCAATGGGATGAAACAAAATGCAAACAAATCGATAGTGAAGGCCAATAATGAGTTGCATATTTACATGGACCCATTTTTGTCTCATTCTATAAACTTGATTATTGAGCCCTCTGATGCTTCTACTCAACCCTTGGCATACGTTAATATGGTCACAATTACTCCTTCCTCACATCCTACGATTGGTTTTCCAGATGTGACATTCACCTCTTAGGACATCCCCTTGAATAACAAGTCCTCTCCCCTATACATTCTTGCTTTCCTCAATGGAGACATTATGACAAGGGTCTTAGTTGATCCTATGAGCTACTTGTGAATGTTATTACAGAGGAGACGTTGTGGTTACATTCATTGTAGAGGGAGGAATATGAAGAAAAAAATTCTACCATCTGTACACATGATGGTCTCTCTCTTAATTTGTATGGCTTAATAACCCTTTCAGTCCTAGTTGGACCTAGGGTTGTGGATACTATCTTTGATGTTATTTTGAAATACAATCTATTCAAGGTGAAGTTGGGCATCCCATGGCTAGCTTCCATGAATGGAATCGCGTGCCTTCTTTATTCATAAGTGTTTAAAATTCTCCCATGAAGGTGTTGTGCACATTGTGCATGACATTGGATATCGGCCTTTGGTATCCTATAGGGGTTATTCACTGGATCATTTTTGGCCCACCCCGATCGGTCCACTTCCCCTCAGAACGGACTTACTTTAACAAAACTACGTAAAGTAAAAAACTAGGGGCAAGGGAAATCCTAAAGTGACCCCTTCAATAGTGTAGCAACAAGCTGCCTCATCTTCTTGAAAGGGAAAGGAGAGGCATTTTCATCCTCAGGATGCCTCTCCTGTTCACCTCTCTGAAGAAATTTTTTGGATGTCTACTCTTGGATTCCACATAAGAATTCTGATGGTTTCTGCTTAGCGTAAAGCCAAGATCAAGATATTAGACCTTCCTACTATACCTTTCAGACCTTGGCCCTACCTATATGGTAGAAGGAAAGGTCCCCACAAGGAATCTTCTATGTCTTGATCTTTGTGGCCTCCTACTGCTCCTACTCCCAAAGCAATGAATGGGAAGAGGCCTGCCATCGAGGCAATAGAGTTGACTCCCCCTACTATTAGTTCAACCTCTTCTTAGCCTCTCCCCCCTCCTCCCATCCAAGATTCTCTCCCTCTACTAGAGAAGGTTGTGATGGACACTCCTATGGCCAAGCAAGAGCCTTTTGTTCCATCTCAACTTTTGGTCTTGTTGGTTCTTTTCTAGTGCACTTAAGAAATATCTAAGGGGTAGCCAACTCCTATGCTCAATAATTCTAAAATGACTGAGCAACTAACAATATCTAGTCAATGACTGAGATCTTTTGTACTTTAGGCTTTGTGGGACCAAGGAGAGTGTTTCGATTGTGTTCATTTGAGAATATACTTTATAGAACACATCAATTTCATAGATCATTTTGAATGAAGGATAATTATCTTACAATTACTACAAGAATGGATGATCTTGAAGTAAATTGCTTACCCATTCATCAAAACAAAGGACATTCTATATGATAGTTGAAAAATACATGCGTTGAGATTGATAAATTTTAAAATGAATTTAATTCCTAACTTTAGGTTAGTCATTAGATAATTATTTGATCAACCCTTTAGGTGAATCATTGAGGAATAGACCTGCGCCTTGTTACATTGGGCAATAGAGTCACATATACAAGAACCAGTAACACAGAAATGACTTTAAAATTTGATGGGATGGACTGCTCTCATAACAACTTTGCATTATGGAGTTCACTCTTAACTACTTAACAAATCCCTTGCTAATAATTGTAAATCTAAGACTCCATTTAAGCATTTAATTGATTGCTTGAATCAAAGCAGAAACAGAGGCATACATTTGAATAGATGTTCAAAGAAGAATGAGAATATCATTAACATTCCATTCAAAATTTACACGAATTCACATAAGGAGAGAAGATATATCAGAATTATATGTTCATTCATATTTATTAGTCATGTCTACATAACAATTTAAGATAATTTCCATATGTTATTCCAAAGCTCAAAATAGACTATCTATTCTATTCCTATCGATCTACGTACACCTAACTCAAAACCTAACTAGAATTTTCATCCTCTTGCAAAATGTGACCTGAATTCCCTTTTATCAGACAAGGGAGCAGAAAAGCTTTAGGCTCAAATGCAATTTCATTACAAAATTTCATTTCACTAGAATCTCATTTGCATTTCAAAAATTCCCACATACTGATTATGCAACAACATGTTGAGCATGGAAAAAAAATGAAAATTACAGCCACCACCCAAAAGAGAAAATGAAAAGGCCCACCAAAATATCCCTTTATCACTTGGTACACACCATATCATATGTCCACATCACCATGAGGGCACACACTCAACATCAGACCCAAAAAGTAATAGTCACATATGTCAAAGAAGAGACTAACTGCCACAACAATGTATCAAAACTGAAATTTACCACCCCACATGACAATTCCTTATCAACCAGCCACCCCACTCTTACTAGTGTCTAGACCACGATACACACGCCTGATCCAAGTCATCACAAGGGATGGAGAGAAAACCTCATATTCTTCCTCATCCTTTTCCTTACAAAGCACAGTACTAGTTCACCCACCTGAAGTTCTGATTGCCAGTGGAGGAATAGACAATATTTATTCTCCTGCAGCCTGAGTTCGACCTAGAGTGTCGAGATACCGTTGATACTCAAAGTCTATCTAAGCCTAGTTGTCTGATGGGATCTTAGTAAGGTCAATGGGAAAATTTTGGTGCCTGAAGGAGCCACTCACATACCTGATACTTTTGTGTCCTCCAATGGCAAAGTGCACTGGTTCTTTGCCTTTATCTTTGATGTTTCTAGCAACAACATTCTGGAACTGTAATCTTTGACTGCACCTTGTGGGTGCAAGTATGGGCTGTCTAGCAAGAACGTCAGACTCCATAGTTGAAACAGCTTCTTGTACACCAACACTAGGCTTCTAAGAACTCAGGCGAATAGACCTCCTCACTGGTTCACTCATTTTCCTTGTCTAACAATTACTCAAACTCACCTTGTCTTTATCAAGAAACTTCTAACTGCTAAGTGCGAATGACACGAATAGTAGTTATTCTCTTAGTATTTATCATGTGAAGGGATGGCACCCACAATCAATGTTTAGCAAAACACATGTGTAATTTGGGCAGCTCATTGGCAAATGTATTGTCATTGTTTAATTCCCAATTGTATGGAAATCCATAGATTGATCACACTTCATGATTGCCAACATTTACGTTTCCACATGAATTGATATCAAATTGATCACTCCTGTAGAGATCTAGACATTAATGTGCGATGCTTACAGAGTAAAACCGCTATCACGTGTTGTTCACCAACTTTGAATATTACCCATTGATCCTCTAAAGAGATGGCAAATTGAACGATTCACCTTGGGCTGACCTAGTTTGAAATCCAACAAGGCATCACTGGTTTGCTCTCAAAAAATGGTAGTGATCCACCTCGGACAACAATTTCCCCATCGACAAGCGTCATATGTCTCATATATTGAGTGGTTGGAGGCACGTGTCATGATCTCGCTCATCTTGCTAGTCTTAACTAGCATTCACTTTCTCCCAGTGAACCAACGGGGAATGGTGGAGATCATGCTCGAGATATGATCTTGGCCATTTTTTGAAGGTGTGAGATGGTGGGCGCAATGGTGGGGATTGGGTCCCATAGATGTACAAAGACACGCATCCTTATCTCACCAACCTCATTGCTTTTAACCTGCTGACACTTAATTCCCGCGAGCTGGCGGGGTACGATCAAGATCTTATCCTAGATCCTCGAATCTTAAAACCTATATTCCATACAATGTTAGCATTAAATAGAAAGGACTTCTTTAACTCGATGATGATATGACCCATTTAGGATAGATGACTTACGCTTAAGTCACTAGGAAAAAATTGACACCCGACTTAGGGAAAAAGCTCAAGTTGGTGGAATAATTGGTGACCGGTACTTCGAGTTAATAGGGCTGGTAAACTAACATGCAATGTGGCTCAAGAGATGAATTAAGGGATTGGTGACTGATGGAGCAGGTCAACTTACAATTATAATTCTTGCATACTCTTGTAAACAAAATCCTACTCATTCATGGGGACAAGGGTTCAAGAATGGAGACTAAGCTCATGGGGAAAAGGGAAAATTCCTAAGAATTTAAGAAGCTCCATCAGTGTCTCATGCTCGGGGATGCATACCCCTGGTGGGTATGACAAGGACAAAATCTCTAGTTGAAGCAGACCAGGGCAAAAGACCAAAACCAAGGAACTCACCCGGACAAGGTAAGAAAACCCAACAGAAAGCAACAAACCAGACCAACGTATGTACACTAATTACAAAATATACATTGTGGATTAATTCCACAAGATGGAGGCCCTGGCCCCCAAAATTTTAGGGACAACTCTTCCCTCTATCAAAAACTATGGATTGTTTATCCTACAGTGAATTCATATGAGTATTGTGTAGTCTGAAGTTATTAGCACTATCTTGATCAATGCTACCTATAACACTTGAAGTAGCATTGCCACATTTTTCCCTTTCCATTATAGGCTCATCAAATTGAATAGGAAAAAGGAGTCCCTCATATTCTACACTGTCATGAAGTATACCATCATGTTCCATCTATTCATCAAACTTGAAAAACTCATATACACTCTAGCTCAAACTAGGCCAATCCTTAGTGAATTCAGGAAAGCAAGCATGACTAGGTCCATTGTTAACCTATTTATCATATTTTTTATTCTCATGAGGTGAAAGAAGTTTGATAATCAAATCCATCAGATAAGGAGTATCTACAGATAACTCCATTGTAGCTTCATACAGTCATGTATTATGTTCATAATCACTTGTGTCTTTGGATTGCACTTCACATGGGTGAAAAAGTACTATAATATTTGCATCCTCTATAGAATCATCAAGTAATTTCTTCTCCTCAACACTAGGCGGTGTTAGAATATCCATGCAATCATCTTGTGGAGCATGAATACTTGACCTTTTAGTTGTTTTTTCAAGTGTACAACTCTTCACTGTAGGAGATTCAATGCAACTATGTGCTTCCTTTTGGATATCCACACTCTATCCATAGTTGAAACCATGTTTGGGAACTTCTTTATTGATGTCTACATCCCCACACCTTCCATCCAGTTTAGAACTTAGTAAGTCAAAAGTGACATCTTCATTGACACAACTACCTACATCAACATCACTTTGATCTTTACACGGACTATCCACAATATACCCACTGATGGTACTTGTTAGATACTCATTAGAGGTATCCTAAAAAAGATGATTGCTCCTATACACCAATGGGTATTTTCATTTGCAACATCACTATCCAAGGCATCTTCATCAAATAAAATATTTTTCCATACATTAATTGGATGTATCTCATCATCTTTAAAGTCATGATGCCAACAATTTAGACTATCAGTGTACTCAAATTCAATACATTCACTTAAGGAACAAAGAGAGACAATCTCAACATTCTCCTCATCATTTGTGTTTACAACAATTGACCCATTCTCAGATAATTTGTCACATGAGGAGAATTGCTCACTACCCAGGAAACACACACCCTCAAGGCTATTAACATACCCCATACTAGAAGCAAGGAATTCCATCTCCACTTCATATTTAGAATAATATTCAACGGTAGGTTGCTCAAATTCAATCTCTTCACTTTGATTCCTCATGTGTATTGTAGCATTGGGACCAAGTTTATTCCCTTCATTGACGAGTGCATCAAGTTGTGAGTCTTCATCTTGTGTTTCTTGTGTTTTCTCACAGCTTACAACATCACAAGGAAGGTAATTAGGCACTACCTCCTTGGTTTCATGTTCGCCCTCTTCAACATCTGCACTACTATTGGCTTCCACCTCTAGGTTATTAGTGAAATGACAACATTCAACAATCAATTGTTCTAATTTTGATGCTTCTCTTTGACCTAATAATCTTAACCTTTGATCCTCTTCAACATGGAAACCACTACTCACATCATGAGAAACAGATAGGCACAGATGACCATGCTCAATGTTTTCCACAATATTAATCCAATCCACTAGTTGATCAAGGCTATGAGGCTTTAGATCCTTAGACCATTGGCTAGACCCTGACATATATGCTTCACAAAACAAATTAATGCACATTAGATCACTAGGTCTAAAACTCTTTGGTATTTCCATCAAAGTATCTAAAAATCTCGAGAATAAGTCATATGGTGACTCATTTGCATGTCTCTTTATTTCATATAACTTTCTGATAGAAAAGGTTATATTAGACCTTCCATACTTGGTTGATGTGAAGTTGATTCTTGCTCCCATTTTTCATTTCTGGGGAATAAAGTGGATACAACATTCATGAGATCCCCTCCTTGACAAATCCTTTTACCTTCTGATCTACTTGGTTCAAAACGTTGGGCAATGCAAGGATTATTACTAGCAATCACAGGTCCCCTCATCATTGAGTATCTCAAATTATTCTCAATGTCAATGGCAATGTGATATGCCTGGTGCAAATTTGTAGGCTATTTGTCTCTTAGTAAGAAGCTCATCTTCTTGTCAAATGCTCCTAGATATACAACCAAACATTTTGCATCATTTGGCCTTATGTCTTCTAGAATTTCCCTAATTACCTTTCCAAATCAAAGGTTGAAAACAATAACTAATTCACCCTCACTTATATGAATTTCCTTAAAAAATATCTCACCACACTTGGATTTACCCTTTCACTAAATTGGTCAACAAAGCTTGTCATGAACTGATTCCATGAAGCTATGGAGCCTACTGGCAGATATGAATACCAATCCCTGGCATCATCCTTCAAGGATTGAACAAAGAGTTTCATGAAAAAATTCTCATGACTTATCTCATAATCCACCATCACATCCATAAATGTTTGCAAATGTTTAGAGGCTGATTCTGAACTTTTCCCTGTGAATTTGGGAAAATAATTCCTTTAACCTTCTAAGGTTCATCAAGTTTGGAAAACCTCTAATGCCACTAAAAACCAACGATATATATCTCTCAATAATAAATTCCCTTTGAGGGCATGATATGGCTTCTTCGCCCTGCATACTTGTGCTTGATCCTTTACAGGGTAATTCTCTATGAGAGAGTATTCAAAAGAATGACATACTTCTTAAAATAATTATAGGCTTTACACATTAGAAGTATGAAGAACCATTATTATTCCCTGTCTTAATGTAAATTCATCTAATAGGGAATCATTTATGATCTTAAGTCTTGAAAGTTCTCATAAACTTTTTCCAAATAGAATAATGTTTGCTCTAGATTTTTGAGAATACCTAGAAATTTGTAGCAGCTATTAATCCTTCTTCCTAACTACAAAGTATGCAAATCTATCTAAAGCTTCTTCACAATTCAACTGGTTCTTTGAACAGAGTCACCACCTCCTTTCACAAAGGAATAAACTTCAAGAGTAAATATCATTCTGGGTATCATCTGCCAGCAGAGTCACACTCATATCCTTTGATCTTTGCTACAACAAAACTTCTCTAGGTCCAAGAACTTCTCAATTATCTAAAAAAACATGCTCAGATATACTAAATTCAGAATGGTTAACAGTATGACTCTATGCAAGGACTCTTTAGGGTTAATTCTTCAATATTTGAATGACTCTTTGACAAAGCGATTTGTAACTGAATTTCTAAGTGCAGTTCCCAGTAGAGTCACCATTCTATTGGTTCTTTTTCAATGCACTTAAGAAATATCTAAGGGGTACCCAACTCCTATGCTCAAGACTCCTAAAATGACTAGCCAACTAACAAGATCTATTCAATGACTGAGATCTTCTGCACTTTAGGCTCTATGGGACCAAGGAGGGTGTTCCTATTGTGTTCATTTGAGAATATGCTTTATAGAACACATCATTTTCACAGATCATTTTGAATGAAGGATAATTATGTTACAATTACTGCAAGACTGGCTGATCTTTAACTAAATTGCTTACCCATTCATCAAAACGAAGGACATTCTATATGATAGTTGACAAATGCATGCATTGAGATTGATAAATTTTAAAATGAATTTAAATCCTAACTTTAGGTCAGTCATCAAAAAATTATTTGATCAACCCTTTAGGTGAATCATTAAGGAATAGACCAACACCTTGTTACATTGGGCAATAGAGTCACATATACAAGAACGAGTAACACAGAAATGAATTTAAAATTTGATTGGATAGATTGCTCTCATAACAACTTTGCATTATGGAGTTCCCTCTTTCAGATACATAACTACTTATCAAATCACTTGCAAATAATTATAAATTTAAGACTCCATTTAAGCATTTAATTGAATGCTTGAAAATAGAGACATACATTTGAATAGATGTTCAAAGAAAAATAAAAATATCATTAACATTCCATTCAAAATTCACACGAATTCACATAAGGAGAGAAAATATATCAGAATTATAGGTTCATTCATATTTATTAGTCATGTTTGCATAACAATTTAAGATAATTTTCATATGTTATTCCAAAGCTCAAAATACACTATCTATTCTATTCCTATCGTTCTACCCATGTACACTTGACTCAAAACCTAACCAAAATTTTCATCCCCTTGCAAATGTGCCCTAAATTCCCTTTTATAAGACAAGGGAGTAGAAAAAGCTTCAGGCTCAAATGCAATTTCATTACAAAATTTCATTCCACCAGAATTTCATCTACATTTCAAAAATTCCCACATATTGATTATGCAACAACACATTAAACATGGGAAAAAAAAGAAAATTATAGCCGCCACCCAAAAGAGAAAATGAAAAGGCCTGCCAAAATCTTCCTTTATCGCCTAGTACACACCACATCATATGTACACATTTCCATGAGAGCACACATTCAGCATCATACCCAAAAATTAATAGTCACATATGCTGAAGAAGTGACTAACCACCGCAGCAATATATCAAAACCAAAATTTACCACCCCACATGGCAATTCCTTATCAACCAGCCAACCCACTCTTACCAATGTCCAGACCACGATACACATGCCCGCTCTGAGTCATCGCAAGGGAAGGAGAGAAAACCTTAGCTTTTTCCTCATCCTTTTCCTTATGTAGCACTGTACCAGTTCACTCGCTTGGAGTTCTGACTGCCAGTGGAGGAACAAATAATATTTCTTCTCCTGGAGCCTAAGTTCGAGCCAGAGTGTCGAGATACTGCCGATACTTGGATTTTGTCTTAGTCTCGTTGACTAAAAGTCTCTCAATAAGGTCAATGGGAAAATGTTGGCACCCAAAGGAGCCACACCCATACTTGATTATTCTATCTCCTTCGGCGGTAAAGCACACTGGTTCTTTTCCTTTATCTTTGACGTTTCCAGCAGCAACGTTCTGGAATTGTAATCTTCAGTTGCACCTTGTGGGTGCAAGTATGGGCTTGTAAGCAAGAACGTTGACCTCTATAGTTAAAGCAACTTCTAGTACACTAGCACCAAGATTCTAAGAACTCAAGCAAATAGACATCCTCATTGGTTCACTCATTTTCCTTGTCTGGCAATTGCTCAAACTCACCTTGTCTTTATCAAGAAACTTCTAACTGCTAAGTGTGAATGACATGAATAGCAGCTATTCTTTCTATATTTATCATGTGAAGGGATGGCACCCACAATCAATGTTTAGCAAAAAACATGTGTAATCCGGGTAGCTCATTGGTATATGTACTGTCACCATTTAATTCCCAATTGCATGGAAAATCGTAGATCACACTTCATTATTGCCAGCATTTGCATTTCCACATGAATTGAGATCAACTTGATCACTCCTACAAATATCTAGCCATTAATGCATGATGGTTATAGATTAAAATTCCTATCACATGTTTCATTCGCCAACTTTGAATATTACCCATTAATCCTCTGAAGAGATGGCAGATCGAACGGTTCACCCTGGGCTGACCTGGTTTGTAATCCAACAAGGCATTGCTAGTTTTCTCTTGGAAAATGGTAGTGATCCACCTTAGACAATAGTTTCCCTATTGGAAAGCTTCATATGTCTCATAGATTGAGTGATTGGAGGCATGTGTCGTGATTTCGCTCATCTCGCTAGTCTTAACTAGCGTTCACTTTCTCCCAGCGAACTAGTGGGGAACAGTGGAGATCATGCTCATGATATGATCTCAGTTGTTTTCTGAAGGCATCAGATGGTGGGAATGATAGTGGGGATTGGGTCCCATAGATGTACAAATACACGCATCCTTATCTCACCAGCCTCGCTACTTTTAACCTGCTAGCACTTAATTCCTGTAGGTTGGCGGGGTACCGTCAAGATGTTATCTTGGATTCTCAAATCTCAAAACTTGCATTCCATACAATATTAGCATTAAATAGAAATTACTTGGTTAAGCCAACGATGATATGACCCCTTGAGGATAGATGACTTAAGCTTAAGTCACTGGGAAAAAATTGAAACCTGACTTAGGGAAAAAGCTCAAATTGGTGATCGATACTTCGAGTTAATGGGGCTGGTAAACTGATGTGCAATGTGGCTCAAGAGATGACTTAAGGGATTGGTGACTAATGGAGCAGGTCAACTTGCAATTATAATGCTTGCATACTCTTGTAAACAAAACCCTACTCATTCATGGGGACAAGGGTTCAAAAATGGAGACCAAGCTCATGGGGCAAAGGGAAAACTCCTAAGAATTTAAGAAGCTCCATCAGGTCCTTGCCTCCTAGAGTCACAGAAATCACCTTGCACATGAGAAAAAGTGTCAGCAAAAGGATCTAGCGAGTGAGCAAGTCACTTTGGAGAAGAAGGAAGGGGAGCCGACTGCCCCTATTTCAAGGCCTCTTGTTGTCTCCTCCTCTCCTAGCCCCTCTACCTTAGTTTAATTAAATTTGATTCTATTTACAACTCCTGCTATGAGCATGAACGCCCCTAACCCTAAAAAGGTGTAAGTGTTTATTGCTCCCTCGGTCGAGCCACCTCTCTTGATGTCCCTTCCAAACATCCCATAATTCCCTAGACTCGTGGACATGCTGAACACCTCGGTGGTGTCCACCGTAGTTTTCTCCTCCTCCTTCATGTCTCTTGCCTCGTCCATGGGGAGTTCACATCCTCCAATGAAGAAAAAGGTGGAGGTTGGCCCTTCTAGCAATAGTGGGTGTAAGAGGATTTCACCTTCTTTAAAGGGTGGTCCTATGCTAGCATGTGCCTTCCTAATGATGGAGCAAGTTTCGGCTTCCCCTGAGTTTGTCACTACTCCTAGGTCACTCGATGAGCCTAGAAGTGAATCTTGGGTACTACCTTCCTTGCCTGTTGAGGTAACACATGACACTCTTTTGAATTACATATTTAACTCTTTGGACAAGGTCTTAGCCTTCTTAGTGATCTTCGCAAAATTTCTAACCATTGCTCCACAAGAGCCGAGCAAAGAAGACCTTGCACAAAAATTTTCCTCTGCCCTTGTTCTAGGACGGTCAAATGGTTTCACCCTTAACATTACACCACTATAGTCTCATCCACCTTCCCCATATAATGATCTAGATTGGGAAGAAAATGAACTCTTGTTTGATGAGTTTTAGGGGGGCATCTCTTCTTTATCTTTAGATTAGGTGTGTGTTTGTTGTGATGTGTTCTCCCATTCTTGAGTTGTGTTCCTGGATGACCCTTGTCACCCTTGTAGGTGCTTGGATATATAGGAGTGTTTATGTGTTGTAAAACTTCCTCTATTTTTGGCATCATTCTAACATTGTTATGTGTATTGATTTTCAGCAAATTAGGGACAATGCAAAGTGTTGGCGGCATTTACGCTTCCCTTCCATGTTGATCCAATTTTTTATTTTACTTTGTTTTCTCATACATTCTTCATATGGTCTGATATAGTAGGGGACTGATGATATTTCATCTATATACTATTACTAATATATTTATGGGCAACTCTGACCCCAAAATATCAGATCGCCCATGTGCTCTTTGTTTGTGATGTTATTGTCTCTTTTTACTTTCTTTGTATATTTCTCCCTTCTTTGCTTGAGTTGTCCCTTATGTGTGTGTGACAATGTCACTTTCATAATGTTTTTATTTTTAGAAAACATATTTGCATCCAACAAATCTTTTCTCAGAAATTTTTGCAACCTTTTTTTTAAAATTGCATTCTCAACAAGGACCCCCTAGAAAAATGTGTTTACTTCATCATGGGTTTGCAAAGAAGGAACTTGAATAACTTTCCTCTGAGGAGAAAGAAACTTTTTCTATGGAAGAAGCCTTGACCTTCTCCTCGCGAGGGGGCACTTTCTTCCTTTCAAATTCCTTGATGAAGTGAACATCTTTTGAAAGGATTCCTTAATGATTCAATTGATTTGCAAAAAAAATTCTTGCACTTTCAAACAACGCATCCGTTGAGTGGACCCATTTTCTTTTGAAGGGTTCCCAAGGGACCCCTCTAAAATATTTTCAACTTTTTGACTATCTGCATGACTTTCTGTTTGTTTTCCTACATGGCTACTTTTTGTTTTCTGACATGTTTTATTTGTAGATTAACATGTTGCTTTATAGGTGCACCTATGAATCCGCTTTCCATTCCAAATCTATCTAGTCCCCTTTCATTGGGCTTCCTTCATGAGAGAGTACTTGGGGGGAAGCCTTCTTTACAAGTCTGAGGGCATGTGAAGCACTTGCATCCTGTGGGATTTGTCCATCATTGTTCTACAGGCCTTCAGTGTACTTTATTCAACTTCATAGTTATGCAGAGCTACGGAGTCCTTTTGTTCAAACCTCCTTAGGAGAGAGTACATATGGAGTCCTTTGTTTTCCCTAAACTTTTGAGTTTTCCAGATTGTAGTCTGCTTCCTCGACAATTCAGGTATACATTTCTAAACTCTTTGATCTACTTTACTGAACACTCGTAGATAATTGCACTCACTAAAGTGGGGGGAAAATGTATAGGAGTGAATTTTCACCCCTTGTGTAAATTCCCCTTTCGCATACCCTCACCTTAGAAAATCAAACTTGAAGGCAAAATTCCACATCACCCATATGAAATCATCCAATTGGCACGTGTTTTGTGTGTCGGTGGGATAATTTTCGTCAGGGATGCGACCATGACATGTAGACATCTACACAACGTGTTGTCATCCCTAACATATTCCTACCTCTAGAGTCTACAAGCATGTTACACTCCTCATTGGGGATGAATTGCAACACCTTTAGCATTTTCATTCCATATTTCATATCTTCTCACAATTCTAGTAGCTTTCACAACTCCATTGAGCATTGCACTAGCTTATTAACCCATTCATTCCATCTTTATTTGTGTGGTGCTACCATAGAAGTTGTGAGCTTGGAGTCTTGTGAGACCTCCGTTCGTCACCACTGCGGCCATGGAAAATTTTCCAAGTTTGTTGCTTGCATTCTCTCTTCATTGGCCTTAAGAGCCTTTGGGTGGAGGTGGTAACACTTCATTTTTCCTTTTGTGGTTTGATACAGTAGAGTAACATATTTTGCAGTGTTCATTACTTTCCTTTCCTCTTTCCTTTATCATACTTTCTACTTCGTGGCTTTTTTGGCTGTCCATGGAGGTTGAAACACCAAAGTGAGGGTTTGACTGAGGCAAACCCCTATACAACCCAACACTTTTCCCCTCTTTCTTGTGTGTAGGTGAATGTGTGTGTGGAGCTCACTGGAAAACTGGAGCTTTAGTTAGTTGATCTTCACCACCCATTTCTTTATCTACTTACTTTATCATTTATCCAGTTACTTTTTATACGTTATCATTCTATTTGTTTCATTAAAACTAGTTTACTAGGAAGTAGTAGGTTTTTTGGATTTTTCATTCTATATCTCATGTTTTCTGACTATATGCATTCCAGAATGCTAGAGAGATGCTAGTGCATCACACTATTGTCCTAGACCCATGCTACCATCCTTGGATAGAGAGTTGTTTAAGGTATGATTTAGACTCCCAAAACTAGCTCATCTAGCCCCCAATAGAATTTCGAATTTGTAGAGTGACAAAAGCACTTGAGAGTGATCTTCATTCTTGATAATCATCGTAGAACATCCATTAGCTTGAGGTAAGTTAGGGAAACCCTCCGCTTTCAACTCTTTGTGACCTAGAGCCTTGGTGTGATTGATCCCCCTCTCTTACAACATGAAATAGCCTCAATGAGTGTATATCTTGATCATGAACTTAACATAAGATAATGGCTTTGAACACTTGAACTTGATCACCAATGCTACAACATCACATTAGCTCAACAACATGCATTACTTTGACATGATGATTGATATCTTGATTGCTGCAATAATCTTAAAATATCTTCTCTTGAATGCTCTTATGAACTCTTGATCTCATAAATTTTCTATTAGGACTTGAACACTTGAAAACTTAGATGAAACTATGTGAAGTAACCCCATATTTATACATAACTTAATATTAAATTTTCCCAAAATTTAAATAACATAAGCTAGCATCAAATTTAGGATTTGAAATAATTAAAATACTACCAAAAAAAAATTTAAGAGGGGGTCCTGGGGTCAAGTGAGGACCCATTTTCCATGTGGCAAATGGGTCCTAAAAAACTTAACTAGGACACAGTTCAGACAATGGGAAAGATCATGCAAAAATAGGGTCCTAAGACCTAGTGAGGACCCATTTGCTAGGTGGTGAATAGGTGCTAGGTCACTAACCTAAGACACTCACAGGTTAAAAATTAAGTATTATGTTATATCATTTATGAATGTTATATTTTATTCCTCTAAATATATAATTAATTAAGCTTGGATTTTAATTAAAAGGTCCAATGAAGATCAATTAATTAATAAGGCCCTTCCGGTATTGGCATGGTGTGTTGGTTTAAAGGTGGCATTGTTGTTCTTGCCACCAAGGTTCAAACCCCGTTGGGGTGGTATTGTTGAATGGTTGTATTCTAGTTCATAGCTCCGGTCAAAAGCGTTTACCCCTTGAATAAAAATTAATTAATTAATAACGCTCTAGATTAGTGTGAAAGTGTAAAGATACACTTTACAACACCCTAAATAAGGCACCATTAAGTCTATTTAATTTAGAAAGGCCATAAATAGAATGTGAATGTGTAAAACACATTACAACACTAAATCAAGGCAATATTAGGTTCATTTTAATTATTCCCAAACAAAGGAAAAAGGGATAATTTTTTTGTTACCACATTTCTCCCCCACTTTAGTGAGAGTATGACCCCACATCAAACTTAGAATAAAGTGGACATTCAATACACTTATGTATGTAGCAATGAAAAAGATACACAATCATACACTATCAAAGACCAAAAAGAGATCAAGCCTAAGTGGTCCAACGTGATGTGGAACACATCTACTTTATCAGTTTTGTATTCACTCTAGGGTAGTGGAACCTCAGGCCATCCACTAGGTGAGTATCCCTCTAGGAAGGTGGCTTAGTGAGAAATTCATGCTAGTGCAACGACTCTCACTGTACTTACCATACCAAAGCTATCCCTCTGATAACCCTGGCACAGTGCCACTCATATTCTTGTCTCATGCTTGAGAAGGTGTGTTATGCCAAACATTATGTATATAGGTTTTTGTTCAATGGGGTTTTTCTTCATTTGTGTAAGGTCTTCTTCTTGCAGAACATTGTGCCTAATGTCTCCAAGAGGGGACAAGTCAAGAGTAAGATATTGCCACTTATGGGATGCCTCACATTGCATCAAGCCACTATCACAAGAAAGAAAATTTCACCATGAAACATGAAAAAATGTCAAAATATATCATCCATGTATGCCCCCACTTTAAAGCAATTTCTAACACCATTGTTGTGAGTGACTGCTTTAAAGTAGCCAATGTTTACTCCTAAGACATGAGAGATTTGGGTATGTGCAGGATCATCATGGAAAAAATAAGCCCTTAAGTGGCAAAAAATTTAGAAAAATCAGAGTTAGGTAACTTGACGTAAAAATTTGAATAAGTTATCTATATTATTTCAAAAATATGTAAGAATAGAATCTGTAGAAAATTGAATGTAGTTTCTAAACTACTAGATTTGTTTTAAAAAAAATCTATTTGGTGAAAATTTGAAATTTCAATGCAATAGTACTTAAATTTCAAGGAAAAAATAAGAAGTAGGTGTTTGTCTGACCACCCTAACCACAATAAAATGATACTATTTTTTTATAATATTTTAGATATAATTAGAGGACTCATGTCTCATTGTGATGCATATTTTTTTGTAATTTTTTTCGAAGTAAATAATTAATTATGATTTTTTTATTACAAATTTTAAAAAATATAAAAAACTCGTATGTCTAACCACGTTAACTTGGCCAAAACTTCATGAAATTAAATTTTTATTTTTTTAATCCTATAGTATGTGAAGCATAGAATGTGACGCATGTTTTGGATTCAAAAAATGTGATACTGTTTGAAAGCTATAGATGTTTTTCAATCAACCTACTAATTAGGACTTTAGCCGTAATTCAAATAGAAAATGAATAATAATTACTTATTAAATTCAAAGTAAAGCATAATTAATATTGGTGGAAAGCTGAGAATCTTATTTAAAAACCCTTTTCATTTCATCAATTTTGGGTTAAAAAAAAGTTGTCAGCCACATACCCGTCATATTGCCACTTTTTGGCCCATCATGATCCTGCACATACACATTTCCTCAGAAAACCCTATGCCAAGTCATATGTTTTAGAAATAAAGCTATAGCATGACAAAGGAGGGAGGGGTTTCCCCTAAGAATACATAATGGATCTATGGATTTAGGGTCAGTATGTCTTTGCTACAATGTTATTTTAGAGCTCAGAAATGTCATCATTCTGTAAATACTCTTAGAATTGGAAGAATGATACAAAGAGAGAGAAAATAAAGAAAAGGCCTTTTGGGTCAACATGGAAGAGACCTAAATGTCTGGATGCCTTGGTTCATTCCCAAAAGGAGAACACAAGACAAATGAAAAAGATAAAATGTTTATGACATAGAGAAGAATGTAGATACATATAGAGGAATAAACAGAAATAGAGAGATACATCAAATAAAACATCACAAGGGATCACATTACACACATGCAATCACATAAAGAACATGAAAAGGAAAAAAAGGAAAAAGACTAGTAAGGTGTATGTGAGTCAACCTATAGCAGGTCATTTGTATCGTAATCTTGATCAGTATATACAGAAGGAAAACAACTAGCCAAATGGACAACATCAAGTTTCGAACTAGGTCACATACCAAGTTCAACACTCTTTTTAGGATATTTTTCATTTAATCTCATAGAAGAGGAAAATAATGAATTTAACTCATTATGCACTTGTTCATCAATCTTAACAATTTCAATTCCATCATCTAGATTAATCACAATAGCAGATCAAATGATAATGTCTCTAGAAATTTATTGTTTATGTTGCAGCAAGGGTAGAGAATCATCATGCATTGCTTTAGGTGAGTTAGGATTTTGATTCTCAATGTTTCTATTTACTTCTTTATTTTGTGACATACGAGTTATAGCACGATGTCTATGCCTACACTCTCTAGCATTTCAAAAAAAAAAAATCTATTGTCAAGTTGGGCTTGTGTAGTAGTGGGTTTGTCAATTATAGGTTTATTCTCTTCTCTTAGGGGAGGAATTAAAGGATTCATAGGAGATTGTTCAACCAATTTCTCTTTAGCTTTGTAAACTTGTTTGATTTTAGGAGGCACAACTGGATTGTTTTGGTTATATTGTGGTCTCTTAAATAGGAAATGGTAAGAGGTTTTGTCATAGGTTGCTCTTGGATGTTTGGAAGGGATTTTTGCTTAATCATAAGTTCATCAAGAATAGGTGACTCAATCACGGGTTGTGGCATGTTTCTAAGGGCTAATTATGCTATGTGCTTCACCTTAAATTTTAATATGATTTGCAAAAGTAGTCCTCATGAGGTTTGATAGGTTCAATAGGCTTGAGCCAAATCCAATGAAAAGTTCCCTTGGGAAGACAAAGGATTAAAGCCACTATGATGCACAGTAAATATTTCATTACCAAAAGGAAACTTTAAACATTTATACATAAAAAATGGAACAACATTCATGGAGTGAAGCCATGGGTAGCCTAACTTCACACGAAATTAGTCTGATGATGGTATGATGATGAATGAGACATTTAATGTTTTTAGTCCAACTTTTAAAGGGAGATTTATCAAGTCTATCATAGGACAAGAGAAACCATTATACATTTTGATCCATGCTTTCAATTTATCATATGTATCTTGATAGAGTTCATGCAAAAATAGGAATTCTTCAATTTTTGTGTTCTCTCCATAAATAGTATCAATTAATTTATCTCCTTAGTAGGCTTATCATTGATTCTTCCAACTATGTAAAGAGGACCATTGGGTGCATGTTTAAGTATGTCTTTGTTTGAGAAAGCAATATCAAGAGGCATTTTGGTTGAGCCCTTACAAGGTCTAGCTTTGAAAATGCGATCATTTTAATCGATTCTTCTTCATTATTACCTTTTTTTTTTCGTCATTTGTGTCAACATTCATCACATCATTCTTTGTTTTACTAGCTTTGCTAAATGAAATAGTGTGTTTCAGCATGGGATTTGTAAAGATTTGTAGGTTTTGGTTAGGAGGAGCTATAGACTTATTACCTTGATCGTTCACACCTCCAATTAGAAGATGATTAGAATCAATGAAGTCTTGCATGAGATGTTTAAGATGCTTACTATATTCTATATCATGTCCATTTTTTCAGTGATAATGGCAATAAGAGTTTGGTTTGTACCCTCTAGGTAATTGTTTATAAGAACCAAAAGCTCTAACAAGAGGTAAGGAAATCATATTCTTTTCTACGAGCTGCAACATGATATTATAAAGGGTGTCGAGTAAAGGAGTACTAGTACAAATTTTCTATTCCTATACATAAAGGAATATGAATTTGTCGTCTTTGTGGCAGCCACTTGGTTATAAACTTGTTGATTTGGTTGAGGGGAATTAAGTTGTAGAAAGCCCCTATTTTGTTTATTGAAAGGTTGGTAGCCATTTTTAGATGCAGAATTAGACTTTTCAGGATGGCTAGGATGATTTTTCACTTCACGATCGTAAGCTGTACATTTTGATAATTAGGAAGATTTGTACATAATTGTGTAAAGAATGAGAATCTCAACATCTCAAGTTTGGTTTGGAGTTTTCTTCATAAGTTGGCAATAAACATTTGTTGAAGGTTGACATCAGGAATCTTCATGTTTATTTATGAATAAAGTGTTTGGTATCTTGTTATGAAATCAGTCACTTTCTCATCATCCTTTTGCTTACATGTCATTAAAACAACTCGAGTCATCTTGGGACCCATGTGAATGTGGAAGTGGTTGTAAAAGGAATCAACAAACTCATTGAGTGAACT
Source organism: Sequoia sempervirens (assembly GCA_007258455.2). Lineage (NCBI taxonomy): Eukaryota > Viridiplantae > Streptophyta > Pinopsida > Cupressales > Cupressaceae > Sequoia > Sequoia sempervirens. The sequence continues at coordinate 274,848,071 of VDFB02000008.1, forward strand.
AATTGAGTTATTTGGTATGGAAGAAAACCACAATAAAGTTGTGCCTTTCAATGACCTAGGGAAGAGTTTAGCCAAAATCTTGTCTTCAAAGATGAAATCACTACATAGGGTTGTATAAGCAGAAAAATAGCTAAGAGGATCTCCTTTCCTACCAAATTTCTCAAATCAATAGGAATATTTATGTACCTTGTGGCATTGGTGTTCTCAGTATCTGTAGGGATAATGTGTTGGTTGTGATGTATTATGGAGGTTCACCACTATTATTTCACTTAGGGTTGTGAGTTGTTGAATGGATGGCATGGTTTGCATAAGTGTGCTAACGACGAAATTATTGTATTAGTGTAAGGTGGAGTGGTGTATGTATGTGAAAGAAAAGTAAATTGTAAGTTTGTGAAGAAGGATGGTTGAGGAGATATAGTATGTGAATGCACAAAGCTAGAAGGATTCCCTATGGAAATATCTAAGGAAGTGTTGGCATTGCTAGCAGGTTGTATGGTTGTGGTAACTTGAGTACTAGTGTATGTAGGAATGGAAATAGGTATTGTAGAAGAAGGAATTGAAGTTCCTCCTTGGATTTTGGTATACCCCAAAGCTTGAGTACAACTAGTCATGGTACAAATGGTATTTTAACATTAGGCACATTGGTTGTTGGAAGTGAAGTCAATGGGAAATAAGGTATGCATGCTATGATCCATAGGGGGTTGATTATAAACACTATTAGAAAGAGAGTTACAAAACCCAAGATCCATGGTGAATGGTGTATCACAGGATGACATGAGTCTCAAACTACATCTCACAATAGTATTACTAATAGGACACCAAGTTGTAAAGCTCATACAAGTTTCACCAGCTTAGTGTACAAACCCAAAATGGAAAGAGACTTAAAATGCAATGTAATGACCTAGAATGCAATGTTTAAATGCAATTTTTTGATTCTAAACAAGGAAATTTACTAATTACACTATGCAACAATCTAAAAATGAAATGTTGTAAATGCAATTTGGAAATTAGGAAATGCACTAAATGTACCAAATTAAGCTAGATATAATGAAATTGACAAAACAAAAACTCAGCAAACTGAAACAGAGATCTGCTAACAACAAACAAAAACACGGAACTAAAGATTTTAATTTCTAGAAATGCATATTAAGGCTTGATTAGGGACTCATTCACCCTATGGAAAATGAATCCTAGATGAGGTTTTATAAATTGATTTTTATAGATTTTTAGGTGTTTTCCAGTGATTTTCAGATACAATTTGCTACAGTAAGTTTTAGGTTCAAATTTTGTAAATGTAATGTGAAATTTTAGTGCAAATTATGACAAAATGATGACCTAAACCACCTAGTTTGATATGCAATTTTATTTTCAATTTTCAAATGCAAGATTATATGATACAATATGATATGCAAAATGATTGATTCTTATGTATTCTTCATATTTAAAGAATACAAAAATAATGCAATCCTAAAACCCTAGATGAGATGCAAATTTGAATGCAAACTAGACACGCTAAATGAGATCTAATTCAATGAAAATGAATGGAAATGAATACAAGATCTAAATATAGGATAAAAAGGTCTCCAAAATAAGAAAACTACAATACTCAAAAAGTCGGGTTCACCAAAATGAAATGATGGGAAAGAGAGAGAGGGGGATTAACCAAAATGTAATCAAGATGATTAATCTCTCTTTTCACTAGTTATTTCATTCAATTATGCATAGATGAATATCAAAAAACAAACCTAACTAATATAGCAGTAAAAAGGTAGGTTTTAAGATGGTAAAATGTTGTGTACACCTTTTGCAAAAAGCATTTTTTTGAGCCTCACTAAGGAATCATTCGCCTAGTGGTGAATGGGTCTTGGCTAAGGTTCTAGAAAACTGCTTTCTAGGTTTTTTTCTTTAATGTCTTCAACTCCAAACTCTAGGTGTTCATCTCTTGAAAGTTGGAAATGAATTCTATAGAAGAATTTCCATGATTTTGCAAGAAAGATGACAACTTTAACAACTTTGCAACTTTGAAAATTTTGCAACTTTTTCTTTCCACTTGATCTTCAACCTAAAACCTACAATCACACATCAAGAGAGAAGAAAATTATTGTTTTGTCAGAGAATAGGGGTCGTCCTTGGTCAAACCCCATTTCGGTAATTAAACCTTGGAAGGAAACAATGCATAAAAGGAAAGATGAATGAATAAATCAATGTCACTATTCACCAATCCTCAATTGAACCTTGGATAAATCTGAAACTTAGCATGAAATGGCCTCAATAATTGTATATCTTGATCATGAACATGACATAAGATAATGGCTTTGAACACTTAAACTTGATCACCAATGATACACCATCACATTAGCTCAACAATATGCATGAATTTGGCATGATGATTGATATCTTGATTGTTGCAATAATCTTTAGTAATTTTCTCTTGAATGCCTTCTTGAATGCTCTTGTGAACTCTTGATCTCATAAATTTTCTATTAGGACTTGAAAACATGAAAACTTAGATGAAACTATGTGAAATAACATCATATTTATACATAACTTAAGATTAATTCCCGAAATTCAAATAACACAAGCTAATATCAAATCTAGGGTTTGAAATCATTAAAATACCACCAAAAACATATTCCAAGGAAGGTCCTAGGGTTAAGTGAGCACCCATTTTCTATGTGGTGAATGGGTCCAAGCACACTTGACTAGCCATTAGTGACTAGATCCCTATGAAGAATGCCAAATCTCGGGAGGTTGACCATTGTTTTGTTGAGTTAGGGTTTTGACTTGTTGAATGAATGACATGGCTTACATAAGTGTGTTAAGGATGACTTCATTTGTATTAGTGTAAGGTGGAGGGGAATAAGGTGGAGTGGTGTATGTATGCGGAGGGAAAATTAATTGTAATTTTGTGAAGGAGGATGGCTAAGGAGATATAGTATGTGAATGTACAAAGCTAGAAGGATTCCCTGTGGAAATACTTAAGGAAGTGTTGACATTTCTAGTAGGTTGAATGGTTGGGTATGTGCAGGATCATCATCAGCCAAAAAGTGGCAATATGATGGGTATGTGGCTGATGACTTTTTTTTACCCAAAATTGATTAAACGAAAAGGGTTTTTAAAGGAGATTCTAATCTTTCCACCAATATAAATTATGCTTTACTTTGAATTTAATAAGTAATTATTATTCATTTTCTATTCAAATTAAGACTAAAGTCCTGATTGATAGACTGATTGAAAAACATCTATAGATTTCAAAAAATATCACATTTTTTGAATCTAAAACATGCATCACATTCTATGTTTCGCATACTATAGGATTAAAAAAAGAAAAATTGAATTTCATGAAGTTTTGACCAAGTTAAGGTGGTCAGACATATGAGTTTTTATATTTTTAAAATTTGTAATAAAAATTCATAATTAATTATTTACTTGGAAAAAATTACAAACAAATATGCATCACATTGGGACATGAATTCTCTACTTATATCTAAAATCTTATAAAAAATATTATCATTTTATTGTGGTTAGGGTGGTCAAACATACACCTACTTCTTATTTTTTCCCTGAAATTTAAGTACTACTACATTGAAATTTCAAATTTTCACCAAATAGATTTTTATTTTTTAAACAAACCTAGTAGTTTAGAAACTACATTCAATTTACTATAGATTCTATTCTTACATATTTTTGAAATAATATAGATAACTTATTCAAATTTTTATGTCAAGTTGCCTAACTCTAATTTTTCTGATTTTTTTGCCACTTAAGGGCCTATTTTTTCCATGATGATCCTGCACATACCCGGTTGTGGTAACCTGATTACTAGTGTATGTAGGAATGGAAATGGGTATTATAGAAGAATGAATTGAAGTTCCTCCTTGGCTTTGGGTATTCCCCAAATCTCGAGTACTAGTCATGGTAGGGATGGTATTGTTAACGTTAGGAACATTTGTTGTAGGAAGTGAAGTCATGGGAAATGAGGTGTGCATGCTATGATCCATAGGGGGTTGACTATCAACACTATTAGAAAGAAAGTTAGAAAACCCAAGATCCACAATGAATGGTGTATCGCAGGATGACATGAGTCTTGAGCTATGTCTCATAATAGTATTGCTAATAGGACACCAATTTTTAGAGCTCATACAAGTTTCAAAAACTTAGTGTACAAACCCAAAATGGAAAGAAACTTAAAATGCAATGCAATGACCTAGAATGTAATGTTTAAATGCAATTTTTAGATTCTAAACAAGAAAATTTACTAACTACACTATGCAACAATCTAAAAATGAAATATTGTAAATACAATTTTGAAATTAGGTAATGCACTAAATGTACCAAATTATGCTAGATATAATGAAATTGACAAAATAGAAACTTAGTAAACTGACATAGAGACCTGATAATAGCAAATAGAAACACAAAACTGAAGATTATAATTTCTAGAAATGTAGATTAAGGCTTGATTAGTGACTCATTCACCCTATGGAAAATGGGTCTTAGATGAGATTTTTTAAATTGATTTTTATATATTTTTAGGCATTTTCTGGTGATTTTCATATTTAGTTTGCTACAGTAAGTTTTAGGTTTAGATTTCTATAAATGTAATGTGAAATTTGAGAGAAAATTATTACAAAATGATGACCTAAAACACCTAGTTTGATATGAAATTTTGTCTTCAATTTTCGAATGCAAGTTTATGTGATGGAAGATGATATGAAAAATGACTTTTTTTTTAATTTTTTGGATTTAACAAATGCAAAAATAATGCAATCCTAAAACCCTAGATGAGGTGCAAATTTGAATGCAAACTAGACACCCTAAATGAGATCTAATTCAATGAAAATGAATGCAAATGAATGCAAGATCTAAATCTAGGATGAAAAGTACTCCAAAATCATAAAACTACAATGCTCAAAAAGTCAGGTTCACCAAAATGAAATGATGGGAAAGAGAGAAAGGGGCATTAACCAAAATATAATCAAGATGGTTAACCTCTCTTTTCACTAGTTATTTCATTCAATTATGCATAGATGAATATCAGAAAACAAACCTAACTAATATAACAATAAAAAGGTAGGTTTTAAGATGGTAAAATGTTGTGTACCTATTACAAAAAAGCTTTTTTGGGCCTCACTAAGGACTCATTCAGCTAGCGGCAAATCGGTCCTAGCTAGAGTTCTAGAAAAATACTTTCTAGGTTATGTTCTTCGATGTCTACAACTCCAAACTCTAGGTGTCCAACTCCCGAAAGTCATAAATTAATTATGTAGAAGACTTTCCATGATTTTTCAAGAAAGATGACAACTTTAACAACTTTGTAGCTTTGAAAACTTTGCAACTTTTTCTTTCCACTTGATGTTCAACCTAAAACCTGCAATCACACATCAAGAGAGAAGAAATTTTTTGTTTTGATAGAGAATAGGGGTTTGCCTTGGTCAAACCCCATTTTGGTAATAAAACCTTGCAATGAAATAATGCATAAAAGGATATATGAATGAACAAAGCAATGTCATTACTCACCAATCCTCAATTGAACCTTGGGTAAATCTGAAACTTAGCACATGAAATGACCTCAATGAGTGTAGATCTTGATCATGAACTTGGCATAAGATAATTTCTTTGAACACTTGAACTTGATCACCAATGATACATCATCACATTAACTCAACATTGTGCATGACTTTGACATGATGATTGATATCTTGATTGTTGCAATAATCTTCAATAATCTACTCTTGAATGCCTTCTTGAACACTCTTGTGAACTCTTGATCTCATAAATTTTCTATTAGGACTTGAACACTTGAAAACTTAGATGAAACTATGTGAAATAACCTCATATTTATATATAACTTAACATTAATTCTCGAAATTCAAATAACACACGCTGACATCAAATCTAGGATTTGAAATTATTAAAATACCGCCAAAAACATATTCCAAGAGGGGCTTCTAGGGTTAAGTGAGGACCCATTCACCATGTGGTGAATGGGTCCTAAGTCACTAACCTATGACACACACCTTCAAAACTTAAGTGTTGTGTTATTATTTATGAATATTGGTTTTTATCCCTCAAAATTTGTAATTAATTAGGCTTGGATTTGAATTAAAATGACCAATTAAGCTCAATTAATTAATAAGGCCTTAGATTACTATGAAAGTGCAAAGATATACTTTAAAACACCTTAAATAAGGCACCATTAAGTCCATTTAGTTTAGAAAGGCCCTAAAATTAATGTGAATGTGTAAAACACATTAAAACACTAAATCAAGGCACATTAGGTTCATTTTAATTATTCCCAAAATAAGGAAAAAGGGATACATTTTCTATTACAATAATGATATATGCAGGAACATAATAAATTATAGGAATGATAGAAGTGGCAATATCGAAAGTATCCACAATAAAGGGATCTAGCACAATTTGAGAGGATGAGGAATCATTAGAGTATGAATGGATACTTAGGGGGGATGAGGACTACAAAGAGTTATAGAATGATAGGAGATTTCTAATTTCATTAAGAATCTTGGTAAAAAATGGTGCATTACAGACAAGTATATAATGATATGATATTACTAATTTCATCAAGAATCTTAGTAGAAAATGGTGCATAAAAGAATGCATTGTGAGGAGATGTTGTTAGCTATGGAGGAGAATTGGCATGAAAAATGTATTTTTTAAGAAGTAATTATTCAGTAATGGATATATCTTATATGACATATACATAGTAAAAAATATGATGTATGTACATGTTGTGGAAAATGTTTATAGATGATGTGTCAAGGTGTAGAAAATTTGATCATTATTAACTAGTTGAATGTTTTAATATTTATGAAGCCATCATTTGTAATTGTAGGTTACTTCTGCAATTGTGGGATAACTAATGACATCAATGTACATATAATTCTCATATAGATCCAACCTATGTAAATCCTTTAATGTTTAATTTTAATCTATCATGAATTTTTATTTACATATCTTTGCATAAAAATTGGTTGTGTAGTGGAAGTTTACATTTGACAAGGATACCTAGTCCCTCATGTCAAACCATTTTATGGATATTAAGTTAAGAACTTGGAAAATTACCCAATAGAGTGGGAAAACATGAAATGAATGTCATAGATGATGATGTGATGTAAGTTTTTTGATATATGATCCTCAATTATTTTGCAAGTATGAATACAAATTGAGATCGAGATGTTAGTAAATGAACTAGGGTTACCCTTTTAAATACAACTCCAAAGTAAATGAGACTTTTCATATATCAAGTAGATATAAAATGGTCAAGTATTAAGGATTCGATTAATCCTAAATTTGAATTTGGAAATTAAAATTATAGTGGTCTATTACATAAATGTGTATCTAAACCAAGTCATACATGTATCTACAAATGTGACTCAATGTAGCATATAAATCTTAAAAATCAAGACTCATTCCTCACAATAATGGAGTTTAAATAATATAATTTCAAGTTTTATATCAACCATCAATAAAAAGAGTTTCATTTATAATATTTTTACTATTGAATAAATAAACCGAAATAGATCAAAAAAATGAAAAAATACAAGGTATCCAATTTTCACCATGAAAAAGTTTAATAAATTATTCTTTGTTTGTAGTTTTAAACGACATTACGAAAATTCACCACTAGCAATTCACTACCAACAATTCACCGTGGAAAAATTCACCACCATGACAAGTTCACCTCAAGGAAAATTCATCACCAGCAGTTCACCACCACAAAAAAATAATCGCAAACTTTTAATGTGATGAATTTTTCGTGGTGGTGAATTGTTGGTGGTGAATTCTCCTTGAGGTGAATTTTTCAAGGCAGTGAATTTTCCCACTGCGAATTATTGGCAGTGAATTTTCGTGCGGTGAATTGTTGACGGTGAATTTTCCTAGAGCCATTTTAAACACCTTGTAAATCATTAATGGCCCTCAATTTGCTAGTGATATTAAATAGTTTTCAACAATTCCATTAGAGATCAAGTATTGTTAAGTGCAAGACCCACAATATCATAAGAAAAAAGTTAAAGTCATGTCAAACCAATATATCAATGAATCCTTAATTTTTTGTTAAAAATACATCATATTAAACTCGTGTACTCCTATTTTAATTTAAAAAATGTATCTAAATTTGACATAAAACCCCAAACTAAAAGTCAATATGTATCAATTCTTAAATGAGGGGGCTCCCATAGCATTTTAAAATGTTATTCATTGATACATTCTTCTTGAAAAATTTACATAGCAACTTTGACATTAGCAATGCCCTCGAAGACATGTACCTATCTTTGACATTGGTGGCATATTGCACATAGAAAATTTCTTACCAAACCATGCCAAACCAATTACCAACTTTTGTTTCATTAAAATATAACCAAGTTGGTTTCATTAAAATATTCTTATACTTTTGGAAGAAATATAAGAAACGTTAGTTTTATTAACAAGATTCTTTCTACAAACTATTGATTATATAAATAAAATAAACGTTAGTAAAGATGCCTTTAACGTCCGGACAAATGGAATCTTGGCCGTCTTTACTATGGAGGAGGAAAGACTTTTAGCGTTTTTAAATCTGAAGGAACGTCGACGTCACATGTTTTATTTATAGTGATCGATATCACGACCTAATAAATTTTAGGTCAAATATTTTATGATTATTTTATTATTATATCGACAAGTATAATTTATAATTGTAGAAAGGAGTGGAATGTAATTGAATGTTTGTTTTTGGTTTTAATTTTTTATAATTTTCAATTTGAGAGTTTTCGCATACAATTCTTTATGAAAATGTAGAAAATTTATAATAACTATTGAAGTGTAATGATAGAAACTTGTTAACAAAACTTATTAAATAATTCATATATTAAATTAATAAAAATATAAAATAAATGAAATATATGGTCACCAATTTTGATTATTAGTAATGAAAAAGATATATAAAATAAAATAAATTTGATCACTCTATAAATTTAGAGTATTTTGTATTTGTATACTTAGCTAGTATATATTTCTTAAATATATTTATCAAAAAAGTCAATGGATATCAATCTGACATTATTATATTTATTTAAGGATTTTTTTATTTTACTTTATAGTTATTTAAAAATTATTTTAGTTTATTTTTATTGTTGACTTTTTATTTGAAGAGCTATTGTTGTCACTAAAGTGTGCACTATTGTTGAGTTGATATTATCACTCAACCACCTTGTGAAACATGGGATGATCTCCTTGAATATGGGCTCAGATGCTAGAGATCAACCTCTAGAGAGGGCTAGTTCTCTTTGAGACTTCACCTAATTAACCTACCCTATTGTTGCATGCTAAGAAAAGGGTGAAAGAAAACATGAAATGAAACCTAACACTAAGAAGGTAATGCACGAAAAATATTTTTTTCGGAATTTGAATTGTTGTCTTGACACACAATTAATCAATAACTTGGTTGTTTGTGCACAACATTAGTGTTTGACATATCTTTGTATCAATATTTTATTGAAAGGTCTATGTTTAGGTAGTTTTAGAAGGAAGAAAATGTGATGTTCTTCACAACTAACATCTTTTTGCACAGTGACACAAGAATAACCTACACAAACATACTTTTTTTTGTTTGAAAATGATAGAAATAAGACATTCATCGAAGGATTTACATATGAAAATCATAAAAAAATGATATCAATTACCATTCCAAAGTGGATGATAGTATTTATGGTCACCAAAATATTAATTGATTGTTGGGATTTCTCTAGCATTACTTGTGGAGGGTTGTTGGAGTCTTATTTCCTCTTTTTCTCCTCTTCTATGAGGTTTCTCAACCTCTTCTGCACCCTCTACTATCTCTTCAACTTCTAATTCTTCCACCTCTTCTTTTGGTGTGACCTTTTGCATTTATCTTTTGGCCATTTGTTTAGCTCTTACTTATCGGGTCCTCTTCTATGGTGTGACTTACAGTGGTCTCCCAATGTTGATACCATCTGTACAGAGGTTGTGGGGCCTTTTGATTTACCCGGTGACATGATGTGAAGCCTACCTAATATTATTGTAGAGTAGGTTTTCTACTTAGTGGCAAAGAACTGAGAAAATCTTCCCTCTAGTATCCCCCACTACTTGTAGAGCTTCTCTTTATTCTTTTCCAAGTTTTCTTGTGCCTCCTTGTTGATATTTTTTCCATCACTTCTTTATATATGCCAAATGACTCTACATTAGGATCCTTAGGTTGACTAAGTACAGTAATTGCATAAGCATCTACCACTTGTGTAGTAAGTTCATATGGTAGCCGTGATATCCATACCATACGTGGTTCTATTTCCTCTATGTATGTGTAGTCTTTATCCACCAAAAAAATTATTGTGTTGGTATATTGGGTGGTGGACTCATGGAGAATCTTTTTCCTATTTTACATTTTCTCTTGGAAGGTTTTGAAGAACCCCCAGTATGCAACTTTGTAGGCTTTGGCATCCAAGAATTGATAAATATGGTACTTGATTTATGTCACCACTATTTGGTTGAGTTTCCAAACTTTTCCCTTGAAGTTTGGTAATTTTTTAAGAAAATAAAACATTAAACATAAGAGCAATGTACCATACAAGAAGTGGTACTTGGAGGTCTTGATCTTCTGGATATTTTCCATCAGTTTCTCTTGGATCACCTTGTAGAGGTCAAAATATTTTCCCTCCACCACCATTTGATATATTAGATGGATAGTGATAGTTGTGGCAGAGTCTTCCTAGTTGGCACAGTATATTTTATATGCAATCCCCATGCAGCATAATGGACTCTATCATTTGTTATTGTCTTTATGTTCATGCTTTAGCCGTCTAGGGTTGCTCTAGTTAATTAAATTGCACCTCATTATTTTTTTTGGCTTTCTTAGCAAAGATGCCACCTACTATTCTCAATCTTGTCACCATGTGAATGGCTTCCTTTATGACTCAGTAGGGTTTATCTAGGTACATGTAAATTCATCATGCATCCAACTTAGTACAATTCTAACCTATGCCTCTTCGTCATAAAAGTATGGATAATATTTTTAAATGTCAAGATTTTCTTAGCTAATATCCATGTATTCTGGCTTATAGTTCTTCTCATCATCTTCCACAAGTGTTAGGTAGAGATCCTCTAACTTAGTGTGGTCTATCTCTTCAATTTGTTTGTGCATGTACTTTTGAACATCATCCAGGTATACCACATTATGGGGAATCTAGGAGAATACCCCATCCTTATATGTTTCTAGAGCCTTATATGGGTATTTTTAGTACTTAGGTCTAGGCTTCTAAAAGATCTGAACTACTATTAGGGTGGCTATTGTCTTAGCAGAATATTTCACAGAGTGTGTCTAGCTTCTAGGGTTTGATCTCAATTGATTGAGAAAAAAATAGAATGCATACGAGAAAAGTGAGTGTTTAGGGTGAGATGGAGTGTGTTGGTTATTTTTTTAGAACCAAATTTAATCTCACATTTTACCTATGAATTTTCCATAATTCAATAATTAGCAAAGGTAAGGATTGACCAATAAACAAGTAAAGGATTAATAGGCTCTTATTCTACACTTCAAGCTCTGTGAAACATTCTTGTGACAAATAGATTATTTAGATTATTCTTGTGCCATGTTTTACCATGAACATTGTGACAAATAGATGCATTCTTATAAGCTGCTAAATAGATAAAATCTCTCAAGGATTTGGTTGACCCTTAAGCAAATTGCTACCTAAAGCAAGGAATTGTTAGTGTAATTAATTATTTATTACACTAGCATAAGTTAACTTAGGTCATATATCATTTAGTCCTAGGTTGCATTTTAATAGATCATTTAATAATGGGGTAATGTCCCCTTCCATGTTTGTAGGGATAAGATTTCTTCTAGAAGATGAGTTGTCCTTCTAGAACTTATCTCAACATTTAATAATTTCCTAGGTAGGGTTCACATGTTGTCACATATTGTTAGATCAAGACACATGGCAACATCATTTTGCATCTTGCATCTCACTTATGCCTATATATTCAGGGAATTTGTACATTTGTAATCATCTCATAGTGTAGATCAATAGAATCTCTATTGTGCATGCCTAGTTGCAACACTTTCTATGTGGTTGATTATCTTTTCTGGCAAAGGTCCTCCATTGAAGACTATAGCTTCAGGGACCTTGTGCATCCATAATCTCAATATAGTATCAAATATTTTTTAGTAAAACGTCAACCCTTGATCAAGAAAGTTGGTGTGCGAGATTCTTTGCAGGCTTGAAGGTTTCCATTGAAGGCTACTTGATTCCACCCAAGGAACAAGCTGATTTTTGAAGCAGATAGAGTCAGATCCAAGCTTTCCATTGTCTTCAGAAGGCCTTGAAACCCTAGGATCGCCTGTCCATTCATCAAAATCGGATACATCAACCCGGGAGCCATCAGAGGTATTTTTGGGTTTGCAAAATCAATTGTACGATCTGTACAATTTGTAGCAAAAATCATCCCAGTCAGTTGTCCTCTGAGGCAAAAAAAATTTAGTCGCAGGCACTTTTTTTTCAAAAAAAATCAGGGCTTTATCTATTTTGTTTGGCAAAAAAATCATTATAATTTTGGGCATTTGTATAGTTTGCAAAAAAAAATTGGAGTGACAACAATTAAATTTTCTAGTTGGCATCATCTCTTTTAATTTGTAGACTATATTCCATCGACATTGAGGTCGGCTCATATCAATGGGTTTTTATTTTTTCGCATAATGCATTATAAAAAAATCATAGTCGGCTTTGGTGAATAATTCCTTTGCAGATTAAATCCGTTTTCAATAATTTTGAATTTCCCTAAAGGCATTATTCAAAATTGTTGTCAATTATTTCAAATCCTATCAGCAGGGGGCGTACCTTTAGCGTACATCTACTGTTGGCCCATTTATTGTAGAAGAGGTACCTGTTTGTCGATACCTGGCGTACTTCATCTGGGTTCATCCCTCACCGTTTGTCGCCGGCCTTTGTTACCGATCGACTATTCATCGCTAACCGAAGTTCTTGTCGACGATCACACCAGCCGCTCCGTTTAGTCCATCGTCGGCCCATTCTCTCCCAACCGATATTCTGTTTCACATCATCGGTGTTCTCTGGAAGGCCCTCACCACCAACGCCCCTCGGTCCTAGGTGTGTCCAAGGGATCCGCTACATCCAAGCAGTGCCACCAAGGTTTCAAGTTGCCCTGCCAACAACCACACTCGCCCACCACCCTATCCGAGGGCACAATTTTTTTTTCCTTTTTTACACAACTGGTCACATCAATGACTGAGTGCTAAGTTTGAGGGTGCTTATTTTTTGCACCTCGTTAGCCTGCTGAGTGCCTAATCTAGGCATTTTTTCATTTTATCATAAATTTTCACCAGGGTATCAAAAATAACCAAACGAGATACCGTCGAAAAGGTAATTTTGAGCACTTTCCAGTGGTGACATAAGTTTTGCAAAATTTTGCTTAAAAAATTTCTACATCCAACTAAAGACAAAACCCTAATCTAGACTCAAAGGCTCATATCTTTGCAACCGTTCATCATATTTCGGTGATTTCAGCAGCATTAGGAAGATTTTTCAAAGATTTTTTCATCATTCCAAACCCCTTGATCAGTTTTAGCTCTAGGTACTCTTGCATTGATTTTTTCAGTTTGGTGCATTTGTTTAATAACTTGGATATCCTGAAGCTTAGGAAAATATTTTTTCATCTGGGTAGCATCACTTCAATTGCACATCATATTTGGAAGCTTCTATTTTCTATTGAAGGTCAGTGTCTATATTTTTGGAGAAATTTCATTATGGGGCTTACATATACTCCTTCTTTGGTTATGTTGCATAAGGGAAACTATCAGTAATGGTGAGATGGGATCATACACCATATCCAATCACTTGATCTATTGCCACATCTGTATGGTATAGTTCCTCATCCAAGTGAAGGTATTCATGAATTTTCTTGGAGTTGTAGCAGATACACTATCTTGGAGATCATTGCTATGCAAGTTGATTGTGATGTTTTGAGTTCTATTGATCATTGTGATTGTCCTCACATCCTTTGGACTAAGCTTTGGGTGATATATGGAGATTCAAACATTCCACCATTCCTCGATGGTCATGATTCAGAATGTCATTCTTCAGATCAAGTACCCCATGATGATATTGTTGTGCAGGAGGTTGATTGCCTTGAATCTTCCAAAGAGGTTGACAAGGATGCTTCAGGTGCTTCTTCTCCATCAGAGACTATTGGTATCCCTTCAAATTCAGTGATTCCTTGTCTAGAGTCATTGATTGAGGCTTCCACCATCATCATCATTCATTAGGACACATTCATTTTTCCAGACTTGATATCACAGGATGGCTTTGTTTCGCGTATTATTGAATTGGCTATTTCTACAGGTTTCGAGAACATTCTTGAGGGGATATCACTCCTCTATTTAGATCCTACTTTGGATAGTTTTCTTGAGTCTCCAGATTCATTTTTCTTGACCTTGATTGGGAATCCAGAGACTATCTTGGAGGCACTTGGTTTTTCTTCAGAGATTTCATGCATGAGACTTCTTCCCTGTCATTCCATTTAGGATTTGAGGTTTCTTCAGCATCTACCATTGGATTGGCTTTAGACTTCTTTTAGTGGTTTTGAGGACAGTTCATTTAGGGGGGCCTATCAAGTCTCCATCACATTCATCATATCCATCACACTATCTTTAGATATTATTTAGCATCAATTTCTGTATCATGGGTATGTGTAGGATCATCATGGAAAAAATAAGCCCTTAAGTGGCAAAAAATTCAGAAAAATCAGAGTTAGGAAACTTGACGTAAAAAATTGAATAAGTTATCTATATTATTTTAAAAATATGTAAGAATAGAATCTGTAGAAAATTGAATTTAGTTTCTAAACTACTTGGTTTTTTTTTTTTTTAAATCTATTTGGTGAAAAATTGAAATTTCAATGCAGTGGTACTTAAATATCAGGGAAAAAATAAGAAGCGGTGTCTGCGACCACCCTAACCACAATAAAATTATAATATTATTTTATAATATTTTAGACATAAGTAGAGGACTCATGTCCGGATGTGATGCATATTTTTTGTAATTTTTTTCCAAGTAAATAATTAATTATGATTTTTTATTACAACTTTTAAAAAATATAAAAACTCATATGTCGACCACCTTAACTTGGTCAAAACTTCATGAAATTTAATTTTTCTTTTAAAATCCTATAGTATACAAAGCATAGAATGTGATGCATGTTTTGGATTCCAAAATGTGATACCATTTGAAAGCTATAGATGTTTTCAATCAGCCTATCAATCGGGACTTTAGTCATAATTCAAATAGAAAATGAATAATAATTATTTATTAAATTCAAAGTAAAGCATAATTTATATTGGTGGAAAGCTAAGAATCTCCTTTAAAAACCCTTTTCATTTCATTAATTTTGGGTTAAAAAAGTCGTCAGCCACATACCCTACAAATACCCATCATATCGCCACTTTTTGGCCCATCATGATCCTGCACATACCCTCATCCTGATTTGTTACCCTCTTCAATGATTTCATCTTCAGGCAAGGAGACATTTGAGCAGAGTTCAGAGACATCATCATCAGCATACATCCTTCCTTCCTTCAATTCCTATCTAGAATGGGAAGCATCCCTACACTTGCACTTGGTTATGTTTCTTCCAAAAGGGAGACAAGTTGTTTATTGACATTGGATCATGTTCTATCTTCAGACACTTACCATTTTTGCAGGTGATCACATCTTTTGGGGGGGCTATATAGTCTCTCTCTTTCCCTCCTATGGAGGAGTTATTTTATTGTATCCATGTGATGGATGGTGTACTTGGGGGGTATTTGGGAGTCCTCCATCCTTCCCATCCTTCTCTTTTTCATTTTCATCTCCTTTTTGGAGAGGGGTTTTGTTCCCACTGGATTTTCCCCTTTTCTCTAGTTGTGGGATATTTTCTGTATCTTCATGTACATGGGTACCTAATATGGCCTCATAGCGAGGACCAATCATCATCATCATCATCATCTCTACATAATCATTTCATTTTCCTCCCTAAGTTGAACTTATGGGGGGATGTTAGTGTAATTAATTATTTATTACACTAGCATAAGTTAACTTAGGTCATATATCATTTAGTCCTATGTTGCATTTTAATAAATCATTTAATAATGGGGTAATGCCCCCTTCCATGTTTGTAGGGATAAGATTCCTTCTAGAAGATGAGTTGTCCTTCTAGAACTTATCTCAACATTTAATAATTTCCTAGATAGGGTTCACATGTTGTTAGATCAAGACACATGGCAACATCATTTTGCATCTTGCATCTCATTCATGCCTATATATTCAAGGAATTTCCACATTTGTAATCATCTCATAGTGTAGATCAATAGAATCTCTATTGTGCATGCCTAGTTGCAACACTTTATGTGTGGTTGATTATCTTTCTTGGAAAAGGTCCTCCATTGAAGACTACAGCTTCAAGGACCCTATGCATCCATAATCTCAACAGGAATGAGTGGTACTTCATAACAATATGTTGTAGTTAAAGGTGTTTGAGTGATTTTTATTTTGTTAGATGTGTTCTTGATCAAGTATGGGCTAACTCATGTACATTCAAGATGACCAAACTAATAGACCAATGTTTTATCTATGGGTAACGGAGTCACATTTGTAACAAATCATAATACATTAGTGATTAGATTCAAAATTTGTAGGCTATTGATATATCGCTTTGTGATACTCAACTCATTGTATCAAAAATAAAACACTACTTAGTAATCCTTGAATTTCATCTCACAAACCTATAATCTTATTAAAGCATTTAATTAGTTCTTCGAACCAAAGCATATAAATAAAACTATTCATTCAACCAAAAAAATTAAAGAAAAACAAAAGATCCTTCATCATTTTATTCATAATTTGGAAGAAAAAATACATAGGAGATAATTTGTTCCAAAATTTTCAATTCTCATTCATATGTTGTTGCTACTGTAAAACCATTAAGCCTATTACAAACTAGACTATATACCCTAGACTCCATACTATTCTATTCATAATTTGGAAGAAAAAATGTATAGGAGAGAATTTGTTCTAGAATTTACAATTCTCATTCATATGTTGTTGCTACTATAAAACCATTAAGCCTATTACAAACTAGAATGTATACCCTAGACTCCATATTGTTATATTCATTTGTTCTTGACTTACTAAACTACCTTACGTGAGCTCTATTTTCTCCAACCTAGATCATTTGAACCCCTTGTAATTGGCCTTGAATTCTCATTTATAGAAACATGGGAGCAACAAGATTTAGGCCAAACTATAATTTTAGTCACATTTGCATTTTACATTCAATTTCATTATAATTTCAAAGAGCCCTAGATGGTTATATTTGCACCTTGCAAAAGGGGGAAAACACAAAAGACAAAAAATCCTTTCCATCATCGAAGATTTACCCACCTTCCAAAAGGAATCATTCATCATTATAGTAGCACCAAAAAATCTTGTCCACATTAACCAAAAAATTTCTCCGTATCAGCACTTAAGACAAAAGCTCATGCGTTCATTGAAGAAGACATACCCACCTTCCAAAAAGCATCCTTCATCATTGCAGTGGTGTCCAACACCTCTCCTTCATGTCGGTTATCAAAAACAAAAACACCAAACTAGGACACTACCTCTACAATGGTTCATCATCTTCAAAATCAGAGTGTCCATGTCCCCCTAGTGCTTTTGTTAAGACCAAAGAGATTATCTTGCCATCAGAGTCTCTCAAATATGTAGTTGTGAGAAGGTACCTAGAATATTCTAGATCATTTTTGGCCTCATCCTCCATGGAAACACTAGGTTCCTCCATATAAGAATCATAAGCCTTGTGGTCCTGATCTTGGGTATGTGCAGGATCATGATGGGCAAAAAAGTGGCGATATGATGGGTATGTGTAAGGTATGTGTCTGACGACTTTTTTTTACCAAAAATGGATGAAATGAAAATGGTTTTTAAAGGAAATTCTCAACTTTCCACCAATATAAATTATTCTTTACTTTGAATTTAATAAATAATTATTATTCATTTTCTATTTGAATTACAACTAAAGTCCTGATTGATAAGCTGATTGAAAAACATCTATAGGTTTCAAACGGTATCACATTTTTTGAATCCAAAACATGTATCACATTCTATGCTTCACATAATATAGGATTAAAAAAATAAAAATTGAATTTCATGAAGTTTTGACCAAGTTAAGGTGGCCAAACATACGAGTTTTTATATTTTTTAAAATTTGTAATAAAAAATTCATAATTAATTATTTACTTGGAAAAAAATTACAAAAAAATATGCATCACATCGGAACATGAGTCCTCTACTTATATCTAGAATCTTATAAAAAATATTATCATTTAATTATGGTTAAGGTGGTCAAACAAACACCTACTTCTTGTTTTTTCTCTGAAATTTAAGTACTACTATATTGAAATTTCAAATTTTCACCAAATAGATTTTTTTTTTTTAAATAAACCTAGTAGTTTAGAACTAAATTCAATTCTCTACAAATTCTACTCTTACATATTTTTGAAATAATATAGATAACTTATTCAAATTTTTATGTCAAGTTGCTTAATTCTAATTTTTCTAAATTTTTCGCCACTTAAGGGCCTATTTTTTCCATGATGATCCTGCACATACCCTCCTTTTTTTCTCTTAGAGGGAGCAGCCTCATCTTTAGAATCCTTCTCTTTTGCACTATGTTCTTTCAAGGACACTACACTAGGATTATTTTGATTATGAACAACAACCTTACTTCTTAGGTGGTAAGTATTTATGGCTTCACACTCCACAAACCTCTCATGAGTTCTCTTCTCAACTTTTGGCTTTCTAGGAACTCCTGGTGTATCTTGCTTAGTTTCAGGTGTATCATCATGGGATTTAAGCATCTTGATCCTCCTAGATCTCCTTACTAGTTGGGCAGACTCACTAGGCTTAAGTTCACTCATTCTTACAAAAGAACAAGGCTAAGGCTTATGAATTTTCAATTACAAAGAGACCTCACAAACTTGTTGAACAAAGATCCTAGGAGAACTATCTCAATGCCCCTACAACTACTTTCTAAAACTCTCCACGCCTTCTTCTCAAACTCAAGACCAATTTCTCGACTTCTGATGATTGCAATTATGAAATAAACTGGCTAGCAATCCTCATTATATCAAACAATTGGAGTGTGTCAACCATTAATGTTCAAAGAAAGCCCACATCAGTGTTTCCACCATTAATTTTTAAAAGGCTGACTGCATGCATCCGTTTCCTTTTTCCAATCAAAAAAAACCATGTGGATAAGCATCCAACTTGTCCACATGCTCCACCATCCACTTAGTGTCAAAAAGAACCTATCATTTCAAGTTTCTCGCTCGCCTGTGAGACTTAATATGCATGCAAATTTTGGTAATGGGGAGGTGGAGAAGAGCTGAGATTAGATCTCCCATGTTCAACATGTGCATGCCTTATCACAAGAAAATTTTCCAATGCACATAATTCTATGACACAATCAAACGTCAAGATCACAAGATCTATTTGTTATTTAAACAAGTGCCTCTAAAATTCCCTTTAGTAACCAAAGCTTTAATGCCTCCAATCCATGGTAAAATATTTCATTTATTTATTTCCACTATTCTAATGTCTTTTTCATCATTTAGAAGACTTCAGGTGGTGTTCTCCCACTTCCTCACTGAGAGATGGGAAGCAGTGGTGGGTCCCCCACAAGATGGCAGGGAGTGGTCAAGATTGACCCATGTCGTCCACCATCAATTGTAAAGCAGAGTGTTTTCTTCCTTCATAGCTCAGTGGGTCTCTCCAACAATGGGATATATTTCATCCTTCCACTACCCCATGATAATAATTTAATAAAGAAAAAAATCAAACGGGGGAGTGGGGAACACTCTAGATGAGGACACGTCACTTAACCATCATCGTTGATTCACTCAAACTATTGCACACTAACTTTTCAAAATTTTCAAACCTTCCAATGCAGAGGGCATGTGGCACTTTCCCACCAACCTGCTAGATTATTATAATGCAAATCAAAAACCAACGGGGGTAGGAGGAGTGGCCACGATTTGGTCTAAATGATCTAACAGTTCTCACAATCGCTGGAAATTTGCACATGCCAAATGTTAGTTCTAGAAAGGGGGCCATCGCTAGGCATACAACAAATGGGGACATGAATATTAAGGCCAAAACCTTTGGGAAATGATATAAATATTAAACCTAAAATCAGACCTTGACAAATATTTTGAAGAAAATCAACCCATGTTACTATAAGGTGGATTTTTTAATAAAGTAACGGGCAATGATAGGGACACTAGGACTCGATGGTTGGTAATAAAATGGACTCGATGGCATAAGATGTGTCTTTAATGGCTGAGAACTAATGAAAAGAGGTCAACAATGAATAATAACGTTTGCAAAAGAACCCAGACTTAAGGATTTTTAGGAAGGATTTTAGTAATACACCCTAAGGCATGATAATAGACAAAACCCTAAGCCCAAGGACATCAAAATAACCAAATTTTACAAAATTTTGAAATGGAACACAAATCATTTTCATGGGTTTCATCAGTGGCTTCAGTTGGGGATGTTTTTTCTTCCAGAATAGAGCAAGATCCTAGAATCTTGGGTTGAAGCAGACCAATCATAGAGAACCAAAACTAGGACCCACCCAGACAAGGCAAGAGAACCAAACCCAAGCAAACTGGCATATATACAAAAATTTACAAGACTGTACAATGTGCTCCTCACTTCAAATTTTTCTCTTAGAATCCTTTTCTAATGTATAGGATTTTAACCTGGATCTACAATTTAACAGGATTCAGTTTCAATTGGTGGCCCCAGGCCCCCCAAAAAAAGTAGAACTAGTCTTTACCTCTGTCAAATACCTTATTTTCTATTGTTTTCCCTAGGCCAAATTTGAAAACATTGTCATGAATTTCCCACCAACTAGTTCCCTATTGTAGTCACTACAATTAACCATTGTTTCCATGTGTCTAAACTTTCCATTGTCATCATTAATGTTTTCCAGCTGAAGACTATGATCATACATCAACTAAAAACCATAATCATTGTAATTTTTTAACTTGCTCAATTCACTATCGCGTTCCATTAAATACTTATCCAATTG
The DNA here is from genome assembly GCA_007258455.2 of Sequoia sempervirens. Lineage (NCBI taxonomy): Eukaryota > Viridiplantae > Streptophyta > Pinopsida > Cupressales > Cupressaceae > Sequoia > Sequoia sempervirens. The sequence goes on from VDFB02000008.1 coordinate 274,869,236, forward strand.
GATAAAGAATTGGAAACACTCATAGTCTATCTAATCACTAACATCATAAAATTTAACATCAAATTTAGTTTGCATAGAAAACTGAAAACCTTCATAAACACCTTGTTTAATATTTCCATCTAGAAACACATATCCTGACCTTTCGGAGTCAAATTACAGCTCCATATCTGAGAAATAAGAATGAACAAAAAACTCATATAAACCTTTATAGTCATCTTCTAACTTCAATCCCATACCAGAAAAGCATTCATTTTGTGTGATGAACAAAAAGTGTTCATACATAGTTAGAATACTGTCAAACTGATACTCACACTCACCCGAGCATTGCATATCAGTTATATCATCACATGCTCCACTACTTTAGAGATGTGATTTATCAAAATCCATAGTATCTTTGCTCTTATTCAGATCAGGGTCATCACCACCAACATCATTACTAATTATGTCCCATGCATCAAAGAATACCTCCATTTCAAGTTCATTAACATAGTCTGATCCATTTTTCAATTCATCATCTAGAGATCAATGAAAAATGTTTGAAAGGATAGCTCAAACAATTCAAAATTAATAGGTTCAGCAGCAAGGAACTCATGTGCATCATCAATTGATAGGTATGTTGATCCAAATGTGAAAGGTTCATTGTAATCTGAATGTCTCTCATTAGCAATTGAACAAGCCTCTTCATTCTTTTTCTCATCAATACATTCCTTGTTGAAAACAATCATGTCCATTTTTGTTACAAAACAAGTGTACTCCATCTCTACCTCACACAAACAATCAAGAATGGCAAGGACATGGCCAAGTTTATTGGCTTCATAGGGTGATCCCACAATACTAGTTTATAATTTTTGGCCAAACTAGAAACTGAACTAATTTTTTCTAACTAAATCTTCACTTTAGGGCACCTATAGCGGCTAAATCATGAGGAATTTGAATATGATGCAAACTAGTGATTTGTGAAAAAATTTCTATAGATTCTAAATATATTTTTTTCATTTTTTTGGAATTAGATTGCACTTATTTTTCCATCTCCTTCAAAAACTAGTTTTTTTTTGTAAACACTATTTTTAAGGAGTGATGCTCACCATATACAACATAATTTTTTTTCCATGAAGGATAAAATTCTAATGTTTTATAATTGAGATTTGTAACTAAAATATCTAGCACTTTCATTTGGTTTCATAGTGTTTTATTGAATATTTTTTCCTTAATCAAGTTTCAAAGTCAAACCAATTACAATTCAAACATAGGTGAACTATATACAACATAACTTTTATTGTATGTATTGAAATTCTTTTTCTTTTTGTTGGATCAAGGACGTCAAAATCTAGTGCATTGATATTTTTCAAAAAAAAAATTGATAATCTGCTAGTTTTCCATATGTGCGAAACAAAGAGCTTGATTTTCGATGAAAAATCTACATTCACAAGAAATAAAAAATAAATATATAATAAAATTAAATTTATTTAAAATTAAACTTTTTGGGAAGCTTATAATAAGGACTACATACTTAAAAAAAAAAAAATTAAATGAATTCATTTGATTCCCCCAAAAGGAAAATTAAAATTGGTTTTTTATCAGCATTTTGATAGGTGTAAAGGAGACTCCATTATAGGTATGGTTTAAAACTAGCGGGCTTCTATCCAAGGGGTTTTTATCTAAGGTGGTTTGATCAAACCCTCTTCAATTGGAATCCTTTAAATAGAACTTTTCAAGGCTTAAATCATTATATTTTCTAAAAATATGTGTTTTTAGCAAAAGCCAGGATCTCACAGAAATTGTAAACCAGTATTGTGGGATACCCCATAGTCAGCATTATCAACATATTTATCATTTCTAATATTTTTCTTAGGATCAAGATACTAAACACATACATTATTATCTTCAAACTCATCAGCATTCACAAAGCTAATGTACTCTATTTCTAATATATCAGGATTTCATTCCAGATATCCCTCACATGCGATTTGTTCATTCACTTGTGAGAAAAAGATCTCATGAGCATTAATATTATTGCATGCATCCTTCATGTTAAAAGAATTCCTCTAGATCATCCTCATAAAAAGATTCATAATCCTCGGAAAAATAATCAAAACCCTTACTCTCCCTATGATCATCACCACAAGGAGATTCATCATCACACACACTATGCTTGGAGTGTTAAGAATGAATGCTCAAACTCTCATCCTTAGTATCTTGACCATTGATTTGTGATGATACATCAATGACACCTAAAAATTCATCTTCATCCTTATCACCAATGTTCTAATTTGCACATAGGATGCTCATGAATTGATTATAATCACTATCCTCACCCATACCACAAGATGGACGTTTATTCTCTGATATACCCTTTTCACTCATTTGCATTTCCTTCTAGTTTTTTTCAATAGGATAGCCACTACTAACACTTCAAGACCATACTTTAAGCATAATCACACTTGGCTTCCTCAACAATCCTTATCCAATCAAGTATTTGATCAAAACAATGAGGCTTCAACTATATTGGCAAGGTACTCAGCCTTGACTCAAAAAATTTACAAAACAAGTCAATGCATGTTGAATCCTCAGGTTTGAAATTCTTGGGGATCTCCAACAAGGCATCCAAAAACCTTACAAATAGGTTATATGGTGATTCTTCATTATGTCTTTTCATGATATACAATCCCTAGACAAAAAGCATTTGATCAACATTACTTAAAATTTGTTGGTGTTCAATTTCCAAAATTCACCATTGGTTGCAAGAGTGTCCATATGGTAAATGCTCCATCTCACTAAAATGCATGGGTAACCAACTATTTATGTATGTTGAATCCACCTAGTACATAGGAATAAGATCTAGATACAAAGATCCTCCAAAAAATGAAACTAAGGAAGCATTAGTACCAATAGTAAAAACCCCCCCATAATGCTGACAAGGGAGAGCCAAGACAAGTACACTGAAATTGTATGAAACCAATAAGTGCATGTAGGAGAAACAATAACATGTAAACATGCACAAAAGAGTGCCTACAAATAAAATGATGTGCAAACTAAGGCACACACGCGTGAGGCAAGAATCGGTAGGATTCACTACTGTCATGGAAGGGACACTCACTTGAAAAAAGTGTGATGGAAAAAAAATGCCTACACTATCCACCATGGCACTTTATATTAGAGTACGAGTACAAAAGGTACAACAAGATGTGCAAAATCCCCAAAAAGATACATCAGAATGACATTTTATCTCAGTGCATCTATAAAAGAGAAACTACAAGTAAAAGATGTCTACAATGTCTAACTAGGATAGAAAAGTAAAATTACATATAGAACAACCAAAAATGAGTCATCCCATGCAAACCAAAAGTTTTCAGGAGTTAAGATGTATCCAAGTAATTCACCAGAATGTGAAAATCAAAATGCATGGATGGCTATGAAGAGCTCTAAAAGATCATCTGAATGCCTCTAAAATCACAAATTTCCAAGAAATGCATCAAAATTTATGATCTCAAGATTAAAAATAGCACCTCTAACTTCAAAAATTTGTAGAATGCACTAGTAGCAAAACTTGGGAAAAAAACCAACACCATTGGATAGTGCTCAAAACCAACTTTTCGTTGACATCTCGTTTATTGGGAAAATGTGTCTCAACATTGCAAATACATAAGGTAAGTTCTTGATACATCAATGAGGGGAGGTTCAAAGGGGTAACCCTTTATGGCGATTCAGGAGGGCTCATCCCTCCCAATGGGGGGTCTAAGGACTATGCACCCTAGTGGGGGTTCAGGGGAAATGTCGTCAAAAGCCATATTTTATGTATATTTTATTATTGTAAATCTGGACCATTCATCATTAGGTCCCAGATCTTATGGTTGATATTTTTTTGGCTTGACTTTCCCTAGAAGGAAACCCTATTTTATGAGGGTGTTGTATTAAGGCTATGCATTGTGATGTATTCTAAGAGTCTAATAGTGGTCTTGTTGCCTTTGGATCTTTGATTGGTGATACTCCTGTGAGAAGCTTGCTTTGCAAGTATATTGTAATCTTTGTGATTTTTGAATAATATATTGGGAAACTTTAGGAGTGTGAGGTTTTTCTCCTAGAATGGTTTTCCACACGTAAATCACTTTGTTGTGGTATGCATGATATTTATGTTTATTTCTATTTAAGTTTTTGTAACTGAAAAGATTTTTATATTTTTGCATTATTCTCCTCTCAAGATTAGTGTAGGAAGTTGTTCTACTACCCTAGCTTCCTTTTAAGTGGTATTAGAGTTTGATCACCTTTGGTTCTAGTTGTGGGTTGTTGGATTTCTTGAACTAATCCATATTGGAGTGGGAGCTTCTGCAAAAGACACTTTCTGATCTTGTTGTAAGGGTTTTCATATGGAAAATTCATCAAGGAGAATAGAGGTGGATAAATTTTCTATAAATAATTTCGAAATGTGGAAGTTGAAGATGGAGGATCTATTGATAGATCAAGATTTGTGGGATGTTGTTGATGAGAATATTTCAAGGCCTACAAATCCTGCTCGGGCTGCTCAATATGATGTTATGGACCATAAAGCCAAGGGTCTAATCAAATTGTGCTTGGAATAATTTGTTTTAATCAATGTTCATGAAGAGACCTCTACACATAAACTATGGAAGAATCTTGGTGAGATGCATCAAGCCAAATATAAAGCATGAACAATATTTTCTTGAGGAAGAAATTGTATTCCTTGAGAATGAAAGAGGGTGGAAAAGGGTGGAAAAATTACATACCACTTAGAAGAATTCAATATGTTGGTGGCTCAGTTGGCATTAGTTGGTATCAAAATGGATGAGGAGGAGAAATGTCGAACCTCACTTTGTTCTTTGCTTGATTCATGGGATTCTCTTATTATGGCTATTGGGAGTACTTCTTTTATATTCAAGACTGAAGATGTGGTGGGTTCTTTTCTTTTTGAAAAGATGAGGAAGGTATCCACTAGTGCCAAGGAGGCTCTAAATCTTTGTGGAATACCTAAGGAAAAAGGAAAGTAGAATGAGAAGCATGTGATAAATCCAAGTCCAAGAGGAGATCAAAATCTCCTAGAAAGTCCAAAGTTGTTTGTTGGAATTACGGTAAGCTTAGACATATTCATAAGGACTACAAAAAGAAAAGAAGAAGAAAAAGAAAAGATTTGATTATTATTCTAAGTTTGAGAAGGAAGATGGTGATGCATTCATTTCAGCTTTGGCAACTTTTGCAGGTAATGATGCATAGTTAATTGACTCAGATGCATATTTTCATATGACCTTTAATAGAGATTGGTTTTCTAAATATGAAGAATTTGATGGAGGTAAGGTGTACTTGGGTGATGATCCTTATTTAAATATTGTTGTTTGTGGTAAAGTTAAAATAAAGTTTCCTGATGGTAGAATAAAAATGATTAATGGTGTGTTGCACATCCCTAAATTAGCATGAAATTTGTTATCTATGAGAAAACTAATAGATTTTAGTGTGCAAGTAGTATTTTTTGAAGCAAAATACAAGATGGTTAGAGGTGTTATGGTGATTACTATAGGTGTCAGATATGGCATATTGTATAAGCTTGATACATGCACTGTTGAGTGCAATAGTACTTCTGCGAAAAGAAAGTTTGTGGAAGAGATGAGGGTTTCACCTTCAACACATGGTCATGGATTTTGGGTACCCAAAGGTGATCTTTCTTCTGAATCAAATTTATCTACAGAGAAAACTATGTTATGGCACAAGATACTTGGCCACATTGGAGAAAAGGGTCTAAGAACCTTGAAAAATAAAAACCTTCAAGACAATTTGTTTGATTGTAATCTTGAAGTTGATTTCTTTGAGAATTACATTTATGGAAAATAAAACTATGTTTAGTTTTTCTTGAATTCTAATAAATCTTGTGGTGTATTAGATCTTATTCATTCTGATGTGTTTGGTCCTATAGACAATCCTTCAATTGAAAAATCCACATATTACGTTTCATTTATTTATGATTATAGTACAGAAGGATATCCAGGTTTATTTTCTAAAGAGAAAATCTAAAGTTTTCGATTATTTTAAATAATTTCAAGGAATGCTTGAGTTGTGGACTGGAAGGAAAATAAATTTTTTGAGGACTGATAATGGCAGTGAATTTTTCTCTAATGATTTTGATAGATTTTGTAAAATATTGTATTCATAGAAAGAAGACAACTTTGTATTCTCCATAGCAGAATGGAGTTGCAAAGAGAATGAACGGGACATTGATGGAGAAGACCAGGAGTATGTTGAGTGGTGTTGGTCTAGAACAAAGGTTTTGGGTTGAAGCTATTGCCACTATTTGTTACTTGTTTAGTAGATCTCCTACATCATCTCTTGTTGATAAGATGCCTATAGAGCCACATGGTTGGGTCACAAGCCTTCATTAAGACATTTTAGAGTTTTTGGTTGCAAAGCATATGTGCATATGCCAAAGGAGAAGCAAACAAATTTGGAGAACAAATTTGTGAAATGTATCTTCATTGGATACAATTATGGTGTGAAAGGATACAATATTTTGGATCTTGTTGCACAAAAGGTAATACATAGTAGAAGTGTTATTTTTAGAGAAACTAAGCGTTCTTTTGTTACATTGCAACCAGAACAAAGTAAACAGAAAGATGTGATTCAATTTCCTTCTACACTTGAGAAAGTTGAATTGAGGCGCATGGATATACAAGAAGTTGACGAGAGATCATCTAGATTTGAATCTTCAGAAGAGGGGGAAGAACCTCCAACTCAGCTTGTTCAAAGGTCTACAAGGCAGAGACAGTCACCTAAATGGTATCCACCTAATCATTAGAGGTACATTTTTGCTTTGAATTTACTAAAATAGATGAACCCAGATTGGTAGAAGAGGCATTAGGTATGAATAATGTAGAATCCCGGAAGATCACTATAGATAAAGAAATGATAGCTTTGAAAAAGAATGATACATGAGGTCTTGTACCATTTCCTAAAGGAAGATAATATATTAGTTGCAAATGGGTGTTAAAGAAAAATATTGGTTCAAATGGAGGTATTGAGAACTTGTACAAAGCAAGGTTGGTTGCAAAAGGTTACTCTCAAGTTGAGGGTATTGATTATGGTGAGATATTTTCTACTATTGCAAAAATGACATCCATTATGTTTTTGCTTTCTATTGCTGTTGTTTATTATTTAGAGGTCAAATGGATGTGAAAACTTCTTTCATTCATGGTGACTCAGAGTAGGGTATTTATATGACATAGCCAAAGCATTATGTGGTGAAAGGTAAAAGTAAATTGGTTTGAAAATTGAAGAAATCTTTGTATGGCCTAGAACAGAGTCCTAGGATGTGGTACCAAAAATTTGATACATATGTCTTGAGTTTGGGATTTGAGCATTCTAAATCATATCATTGTGTTTATTATAAAATTGATGGTGATTATTTCATGTTTATTGCATTATATGTTGATGATATGTTATTTATTAGTAGAGGGAAAGATATGAATTCAGAATTGAAATCTCAACTTGCTACTAAATTTGAAATGAAAGATCTTGGTGCAGCTAAACACATTCTTGGGATGGAAATTAAAAGAGATGGAGTAAACAGAAAGCTATGGCTTGGCCAAAGTAAGTATTTCAATTCAATTTTACAAAGGTTTGATATGTAGGATTATAGACCATTGTGTGTTCTTGTTTCAACTACAACAAACTTATCTATTTCAAATTGTCCAACATCCTCATTAGAGATGGAAGAAATGAGCAGAGTGCCTTACTAGAGTGCAGTTGGAAGTTTGATGTATACTATGGTTCAAGTACAAAACTAGACATTTCCCAAGAAATGGGAGTTCTTTCCAGATATATGTCTAATCCTAGTAGAGTTCATTAGGATGCAGTTAAAAGGGTCTTCAGATATTTTGCACAGTACCTCAGATTATTCCTTCAGTTATCATAGTAATATGACTGAAGATAAAATTTTCCCTAGATATTCATGATTATGTGGATTTAGACTAGGCAAGTGATATTGATAGCAGAAAATCCACCAGTGCTTATGTTTTTTTATATTATCAGGGTGGTGCAATTATTTGGATGAGTAAGTAATAGGATGTGGTTGCTTTTCTACTACTAAAGTAGAGTATATGGTAGCTACACATGCTTGTAAAGAATCCATTTGGCTTAAGAGGTTGTGTTCAGATATTAGAATAAAACAAGGTACAATGATCATTTATTGCAATAGTCAAAGTGTGATATGTCTAGCCAAGAACCCAAATTTTCATGCAAGATCAAGCACATTGATGTATAGTATCATTTTGTTAGAGATATGGTCAAAGATGGTAGGTTGAAAAGCTAGTTAGGGTGGAGACTTTGATGAATGTTGTTGATTCTTTAACTAAGCATGTGAGCACAAAGAAGTTTAGATGGTGTTCAGAGACTATGGGCATTTTGGCCCCTAGCAATTAAGAGATAATTTTTATACATCCTTTTACTATTGTTGCAAGGTGTTCAACAAGTGGAGATTTGTTGGGAAAATGTGTCTCAACCTTGCAAATACATAAGGTACTATTGATACATCAACACGGGGGTGTGCAGGGGGGTACCCCCCTACAGGGGTCTAGGGGGCTCATCCCCCCTCCCTAACAAGGGGTTGAAGGGCCACGTTCCCTAGCAGGGGTTTGGGGGTAGCACCATTGAAAGGCACATTTTATGTATATTTTATTATTGTAAATCTAGAGTATTCATCATTAGGTCTCAGATCTGATAGTAGATATTTTGCTTTCTTGACTTGCCCTAGAAGGTGACCCTATTTTATGAGGTTTTTGTATTAGGGTTGTGTATTTTTATCTGTATTTTGAGAGTTCGATAGCGATCATGTTGCTTCTAGATCTCTGGTTGGTGATACTCTTGTGAGAAGCTTTCTCTGCAAGTATATTGTAATCTTTGTGATTTCTAAATAATATATTGGGTGGATTTTGGAGTGTGGGGTTTTCTCCCAAGATGGTTTTACCCATGTAAATCACTATGTTATGGTATGCAAGATATTTATGTTTATTTATGTTTAAGTTTCCATAATTGAAAATATGTGTAATTTTGTGCATTATTCTCCACTCAAGATTAGTGTAGCAAGTTGTTTTTCTACATTAGCTTCCTTACATCATTCGCCCAATTTCAATACCTGATCAAAATGTTATGGCCATTTTCTTGATTCTACTTAATTTACAAAAAATGAAAAAAAAATTAACCCCAAGGGGTTAGGCACTAGTCGTCCATGTGACCTTAGGTGGTATAGAGGGGTTATTTTAAAAAGTAAAAATAAAAATAAAAGATTACGTAGTAACTTTGTTGCTGGTGGTTAATGCCTAGTGGCTAGCAACAAGTTGCTATTGCTAGAGATCACTATGGTTGCAAGCAGGTGCCACCTCCTAAGCACCACTCCACGAGCAGCAGCAACCCAAAATATTTTTTTTGTAAATCATGTATAGGAGGCCATATAGGGACTATACGACCCCTACAAGAAAAAAATTGCCTTCGAAGCTCCCAACACCAAAATAGGGAAAATATATCAAAATTTATCGAATCGGCCCCTTAAATCCAACAGTGAGGTCCTTTTTGTGCCAAAATGTACCTAAAAATCACCCACTTCCAATAATTGCAAAAAAATCAATGGAGAATCTAGATCTGAAGCCTAAAACCCTTGTTGAAGAAAAAACTTAGAAATCAAGAACGGGTCCACTAAATCCATGCTTGGATACCATGTTAGAATTATGAAAAACACGAGCTACAAGATCAAATAATGAACAAAGACACCTTCCATGCAAGAGAGATACAAATAATAATATGCAATATTCTTCAACAAGAAAAAGCTACAAGATGAACCTCAAAAATCTTCAAGGAAAAAAAATCCTCAAAGGTTGAGAGTTCAAGAGTTCAGAGTTTATCAAAGGTATGATAATATAATGAGTGTTGAGTGCTATATAGGAACAACCCTATATGAGAAAGGGATTAGATCATGACAAGTGTCAACATCTCATGCAATGAGACAAAATGATCTAATATAAATCTCTAGTTAACATAAAAAAACACTCCTAATTTTAGCTTAAGTGCATGAGAATAAATTAGACTAATAATTAATTAAAAGTTAATTAATTATTAGCTAATACATGATTTCTCTAACACAATTTACTTCATCGATACAAATTGTTTTTAAATATTTTTCTCTATCACACTTTAAAAAATTAATTCAAACACCATATACTTTATTCTAAGAAAGATGTTTTAATAATTTCATAAAGAACTCTGGAGAGGCACAGTCAATTTTTATAAGATTTATCAGTTTGTGAAATTAACCAAAAAAAAAAAAATTAAAAATGAAAAAAAATGATAGATAACCATTTAGATGATTTCTTGATATACTTACCTTTCTCAATTCTAAAAATGTATTAATAGTTTAGAAATTATATTCATAAAAATATCATTTTTTCTTTTGAAATTTATTTAAATTTTTAATCTAAATATATCAAATTATATATCAAATATAAGTAATATCTATTTTAAATTAAAATTCAATAGATAAATTGATATCCAGCATTACCTTACCTACCAAAAATAGGGGCTTAGTCAATATTAAAGTATGGGGATGTGAGAGTTGATCCTACAAAATAAGAAAAAACACAAAATAGATTTATTATTTCAAAATATAGATACCAAATTATCCCCCACCACTAGAATAATTACATGGTTAACATTGTCACACTGTTAATGTAATGCATGATAACTTGGTTGAGCTTCTATTGTCCTTTGATAATAGGAGCAATAAATTTGGATGTACATACATAATGTTCCATTATTCTAGTTCATATAATTAAATTGTTATATTTTAACAAATTTGAGTAGCATATATTATAATTGTAATGAAAATAGTTTAAATATATAGTTAGAGTGTATAATATTTTAGTGGTGTACCATTATTATGTCATAGGTCTACTCAATTAATTATGTACAAATTTTGTTATTTTTCCTTCACATAAATATTATGATAATCCTCAATATGAATAGAAGAAAGGAAAAAGATTATGAAAGAAAAAAATTCTCCTAAATGGTTAATTAAATAAATAGGATCACAAAAAAGTTAAATTCTATGATTTTAAAAAATGTTGAGCAAATTAGTTTAAAAAAAAATAGAATAAAATTTGACACAAAAAATTTGTTAAGTAAAAATAATATGTGTTATCTCAATGTATATGGGTAATAGAAAATGTTTTTAAACTATCTAGACTTTTCAATATTATAGTGGAACTATAATCAACACTAAACCAATTTATAATTTTTTAGATATTATAAATTATATAGAATTAAAGACATTAAGTAGCTTAAATATTATGGAATATATCACATATAGAATAAGAAGACATGGAAAATTATTATGATAATCTTCAACATGAATAGAAGAAAGAAAAAAAGACTATGAAAGAAATCTTTTCTCCTTAATTATTAAAGAAAATGATGGTTAGCTAAATAAATAGGATCACAAAAATGTTAAATTCTATGATTTTAAAAAATGCTAAGCAAATTAATTTTAAAAATGATAAAAGAAAACTTGATATAAAAATTTGTTAAGTAAAATTAATAAGCATTATCTCAAAATATATGTGTAATAGAAAATGTTTTTAAAATATCTAGACTTTTCAATATTATAGTGGAATTATAATCAACACTGAACCAATTTATATTTTTTTAGATATAATTTATATAGAAGTAAGGACATTAAGTAGCTTAAATATTATGGACTCCATCGCATATAGAACAAGAAGACATGGAAAATAACATAATGCCACTACCTCTTTAGGAGAGTATCTCCATGGCATTAATAGTATATTAAGTTTTACAATCCATTGACCACATGTTGAAAACCATTCTAGATGGTGTCACTTTTGCTTAGAATATATATTTATAGGCAAACCCATTATAGGAGTGGGAGCAGGATTGCAAATTATTCTTTCATCAAGATTCTTCATAGACCATTTCCATTTGGTTACTAAATAGTGCAAGAAAATCATTGTCTCTATCTTTGCAAAGTTATAGCCAGGGAAAATTCGAGGTCCCCCTCCAAATGGAGTAAACACATAGCGTGAAATTTGACTATCAAAATGAGATGGATCAAATATATGCGGTTCCTTGAAATTCTCATCATTCCAATGTGTAGAGGTTGTCTCCCAAAATAACTACAAAATAAGAAATTGTAGAAGTGAATTAGATTGTAAGATTTTCTTAACATTTTTGTAAATAGTGAAATATTATACCTTGATCATCATAATAATCATACAAGAAGAAATAACATACCTGCCAACCCTTTGGGATTGTATAACCTTGATATTCAACATCTTGAATTGCCTTTCTAAATCCACCTAAAATTGGAGGGAACAAACGCAATGCTTCTTGAGCCACCTTCCATGTGTATGTCATATTACGAAGATCTTCCCATTTAAGAGGCTCATCTGATTGTTTTCCTTCTAGAACCATTGTTTGCTCTGCTACAAATTTTGTTAAAATGTATTGAAAAAATACAACTACAATAACATACATAAAATTGATTTTACAAATAATCACACTTTATTGTTTTTCAATTAAACTTCAACATATGTAAAAAATATTGAAATACACAACTTATCAATATATAATTAAAAAATATGAAAGACATGATTGTAACAAAGAATGGTGTACACAAATGTATTAACAGCTCTCAACAATAATTAATTAGATGAAAACTTGACAAATCATCCTGTGTTGATTTTTGTTTGCTATGTTGTGAGATTTCAGAGAAAACTTGAACCAAATCATTGCTAGTCTATGTTTAAGGAATTGAGGAGAAAAAAACATCAATGTCATGAAAATGCTCAAATATTTTTAGCCCTAGCTCAATAAATCTTGTAGTCTCTATAAACAAATCAAAATTCTAATGAAAGACAAAACAGAACTCTAAGAAATGACCAAGACAAGGAAAAAAAAACATCGATACCATGAAACTGTTCAAATATTGTTAGCTCTAGCTCAATGAATCTTACAGCCTCCGTAGACAAATCAAAACTCTAATGAAAGACTAAACAGAACTCTAAGAAATGGACAAGACAAGAAAAAAACAACATCGATGCCATGAAAATTCTCAAATATTGTTAGTTCTAGCTCAATGAATCTTGCAGCCTCTGTAGACAAATCAAAACTGTAATGAAAGACAAAACAAAACTCTAAGAAATGACAAAGACAAGAAAAAAACAACATCGATCCCACGAAAATGCTCAAATATTTTTAGCTCTAGCTCAATGAATCTTGCAATCTCCAGACAAATCAAAACTCTAATGAAAGACAAAATAGAACTCTAAGAAATGACCAAGACAAGAAAAAAACAACATCAATGCCATGAAAATGCTCAAATATTGTTAGCTCTAGCTCAATGAATCTTGTAGTCTCTGTAAACAAATCAAAACTCTAATGAAAGACAAAACAGGACTCTAAGAAATGACCAAGACACGAAAAAAACAACTTCAATTCCATGAAAATGCTCAAATATTTTTAGCTCTAGTTCAATGAATCTTGCAGTCTCCGTAGGCAAATCAAAACTCTAATGAAAGACAAAACATAACTCTAAGAAATGACCAAGACAAGAAACAAACAGCATCGATGCCATGAAAATGCTCAAATATTTTTAGCTCTAGCTCAATGAATCTTGCAGTCTCTATAGACAAATCAAAACTCTAATGAAAGACAAAACAGAACTCTAAAAAATGACCAAGACAATTTTTGTAAAGAGTGGGGACTCCTTTTTTTTTTTAATAATTGATCTTTCTGTATTGTTTGTTCCTTCTATTTTTTCTTTCACAACCTGCAAACTTATTCAAAAAAAGGATTGAAACCCTGATGAAAATGAAAAATACCTTGAAGAATATTTTGGTGGACGTGTGGGTGAAGTGCCAAGATCCTGACAAGGTGTGTAAGAAGACTGGCAGTGGTGTCATGCCCAGCAATCATAACAGTTATGACATTATCTATGATCTCCTCCTCAGACAGGGACTTTCCATTCTCATCCTTCATTGTCAGCAAGCATGACATCAAGTCTTGGGTGGGAGAAGCTTTGCCTTGTTCTATTTCCCCCTTCCTCTCCTTCAACAGCAAAGATACATGATTGTTCACACGAGAGCGTGCTTCGAAGGCCCTCCGATAGACAGTTCCAGGTAAATCCAAAGGGGTAGCCCAAATACCCTTCACAGCAGTACCAAATTCCAAAGCCAACTTATCCCTTTCTTCACTGTCATTCAAGCTGAAGAACATATCACAGGCAACTTGGAAAGTAAGCTTGTTCATCAATGGCATCACTATAATACTCTCTTTTCCTTCCCAGTAAGCAGCGAAGTGTTGTTGAATAACTGAATCAATTCTGCCCACGAATTTCTGCAAAGCTTCGGGCTTCAAGAACTGCATGATGGCACCTCTGATCCGCTTGTGCTCCTCGCCAGAAAGCTGGCCAATACCAGTTTCCCCAAAAATCCTGGTTAAATGTTTGGGTTGCGTGTTCATTATGGTGTGCCCATCGTTGTAGAAGAGAAATCGATTGCCTGCTTGGCCTGTGAGGATGACTGTTGGGCAACCCATCAGGGATGTTTTGAAAACTGGCCCATATCTTTCAACTCTTTTTTTCACCCACTCCTTGGCTTTGTGAGATTTGTAAGCGCTCAGAAATTGAAGAGTCTCTCCGATCACAGGAAGGCCTAGACTTCCTGGAGGAAGATTTTTGCCCTTTCCACCATAGAAAGACTTCAGAATGATCAGTACAAGCAGTAATGAAGCCAGTGATGTGGATAGTACGAGAAAATATGAACTATTAGTGTTCTGAACATCACTCAGAGTTGTGGTGATCGCCTGCTTAGCACTGAACTCCATGGTGGGGAAATGAAAATAATGATAAGAGTTCTGTGGTTGAGAGACACCTCCTTACTAGTCGAGAGCTTCTGCTCTAGCATAAATATTAAGGACTTCTTGTCGATTTCATTTGGACTTTCTCAGGTCGAAATTACAAAGTTACTTTTCCTGGATTAACAGTGAACAGTAACAAGGGTGGAAGTGATTAAAACTCGGGGTTGGAAGTTGGATCTATCGGTGGTCTTGTGTTTTTTTCTTATATCAAAAAGAAAAGATTCGTGGAGATGAACCTCGTATTATGATAAAATAAAAATCTTTGGAACAATTTTTCAAACCATCATGACTTTGTGGTAGTTGGTTGGTGTTTCATGTTTTGTAATGCTTTATATTTTGTAGTCTCTCAGTCATTCTGCTTGGTTGTTCTTTGTTGTCAGGCTGTGCTTAATGCGAGCTATCTTTCTTCTTCTACAAGAGTTGGGGCCCTTTCAAAACCCTACTTACCTAATCATAAACAAGAGTGGAAGTGAGAGTCTATGTACGTAAAAATCTGAAAATCTAAATGAAGGATTTTATTTAATGGCATTTCTGCATTTATAATAACACTTTATTAAATTTAGCCAAAAAGATCTCACTTAGGTGATTTGTATAGAAAATCTCACATAGACTTTTTAATTAAAATTCACTTTCACTATCACTTTTTTCATGAGACTTGTTATGTGAATATTAATCGAGATGAATTGCGTGAGGGTGATAGAATTAAAATAATGATAGCAAGTTTTCACAAAACATTGTTGTTGTTTTTTTATGAATAGGTGCATCAGAAATCTATTAATTAAAAAATAATATACACATATTCACAAAAAAAAAAAGGGTGGGAGGATCCCGATCACCCTCGACTTACCCTATTTTTCGGATTTGATTGTGTTAAGAGTTTTAGCCTCAACGTTTGGGATCACACTCTACGATTCATTTTTTATCCCCTAGCTTTTTATTATCATACTTTATGATCCAAAATATTGATGCAAAAACTAACATAATAAAAAATAGAAATAACAATGAATAGAAATTGAAATTACAATTTAAATTTTAATAAAGAGTTTAAAAGAAAAGTTAGAATAATATAAAGAAATCATTAATATAATTGATAACAATGAAACTAAAGAATTGATTTTAGCATTTATTTTTATTTTCCTTTTACTTGTATGATAAGCTATTTGTTTTATAAACTTCATATGAGTCATATTTCTAGCATATGTACAACTAATAACTAAAAACTAAAAAATATTCAAATCATGTTAATTTTTTATTTTGGTTGATGATGTTGATTTATAATTATTTATAATTATTTAATTTGTTATTATATTATGTAAATATTAAATTAATAATTGACATCTATATCTCAAATAAATTTATGTAAAAAGACATCAAGAGAAGACGCATAATTTATTCCACTTGTATATGTTAAATTGATTAAAAATAAGCACTTTGAAAAGAATATCTCTTGACATGTTTACATAGATTTATCTAAAATAGATATAATTTTATTAAAAACACTGAAATATATAAAATGATTTTAAAAAATTGCATTATTGTATTTCTCACAAATTATATGATATTCTAATTTTTAATATTAATTTAATTATTCAATAACTTTTACAAAGACTTCCATACTTTTATAAACACTTGTGTACAAACAACTATTAATTATTAAACCAATCCAACATTATTAAATAATTATAAAATCATAAAACTAACAATATAACCCATTAACTTAACAAATCGAAACACGTGTGCATAAACGTACCAACAAGATATGATTTACCCGAGGATGGCGGGTCCACATCACGACCATCGGCCCGTGAAGATTAAGGGCAGTCTTCGTTTCTAGAATTGAATTGACCGACCTTCGTAAAATCCAACAATAAATACATATATTAAATGTGGGCAGATGGGAAAGCCCGGCATCTCAGATTTAACATTGATACGACTCCTTGGGCCCTTCGCCCTGGACATTTAATTAAAGACCGCTAGTCTATTTCGTTTTATCTAAATTAAAATTGGTAGGCTCCCATTGATAGCCATCATCCTGTCTTCAATCTAAAACGTCGAAATCCAACGAAAAAATAAATTTATTGTGTTAATTTTGAATTTTATATTTATATTTTCTTAAAACTAATCACTAGAATCATTTATTCTCTCACAACTTTTTAATTTTATATTATATAATTTATATTTAATTAGAATATTTATTTTAATAAAATTTGGCTTCAAGCAAATTTATCTCTAGCTTTAGCAGTGAATTTTTCTTGAGATGAATTTGTCAAAGCGATGAATTATTTTTTATTAGGAAAAACAAGTTTTGAAGGGGCCCCGAAACCCTTTACAACAAAAAGAAGTTGTAAAAAAGACTAAAGCAAAAAGACCCGCAACCCACAAAAGACAAAAAGCTGACTAAAGATAAAACCAGAAAACCCCTCAGCAGCCCTATAGCAAAACATCAACAACAAGGCTGACCAAACAAAAACAACAACAAAGCTACAACATTTTTATCGAGAACATTGGTTGAGGCCATGTTTTCAGTAATGACCCCCTCATGCATCTCGACCACATCATTCAAATCCTCAAACAAAATGGCAGCCCTTTTCTTTGTCTTTCTCTTCATTCTCAAGCACGGAGTAGTGTCCAAATCCTTCTCCACTTCGGGCCCAATATCCTCAATATTCTCCTCCAAATTCATGCAGTTAACTTCCTCAATGGCCTTCTCATGTTCTCCCAAATCCAGAGACTTTCTAATCCACTTTAAAGCTTTCTCGTTTAAAATAGAGAGACACTTAGCACTAGATTTCAAAGATTTGTTACTAATACTAACAACAGTCTCCAAATCATCACTAATCTTGCTAATTATTTCGTCCGCATTAACAAACTTCTTCTCAATAGCCTTTTGGACAGCCATTTCCAGGGAGGTTATCCTATCCTCATGACTTTTACCAAGTTTATCAGCATCAACAAGTCTATCAAAAATTATATTTATAGTCTTAACCTTACCTTTAATTGACCATTCTGTTTGGCTGCCATGCACTAACACAACACAAACATCTTGCCAGTTTTTAAGCTGGACATTGAGCTCCTTCACTTCCGAGAAAAGCCACTTCACAAGCGAGAGAAAATTGCAAGTTTCATCCTCCGCCATTCTATAGAACAGGTCCATGTTAATTTCATCCCAATTGACAGGTGGCGCAGCATGAGAACCAACATTTTCAACAGGATCCTCCTGAGCCCCCTCTCTATCCTCCAAATCCTCCTCAACAAGGGAATCCTCCACTTCAATAACCTCCACTTTCACACGGTGCTTATCAGGTATGTTCACCAGGTCCACCAGAATTTCAAGCCACTTCGCCTTCACATCACTCCCCTTAACCTACTCAACGCCCATAGGAGAATCTAAATTAGCCTAGTTAGGGCTAGCCCCCTTGGAACACACCATACCCATATTTTCCTACCCAATAACCTCCACAGGATGCTCGATACCCTCAAGGCCATCACCTGGGACATGATTAACATCAGCAACATGGGACTTCTACACTTCACTCGAAAAGCCATCACCCGAAACATGTTTGACATTAGGAATAGGGGATTTCTCCACAACTCTAGAAAATCCACCTTCTTCTTGCCAACCCACTTCTCTTTCTTGGGGCATTTTTTATTCCCCTTCACATTCTTCTTCATCGAAGGCACCACAACTTCCTTCATTTCAATATCAGTTTCATAACCCTTAGAGTAGGATTAAGAATCCTCAGAAACATCAACAAACTCACTCTCCTCCTTCGATGGTTCCTCATAAGGCGATGAATTGTTGGTGATGAATTGGAGGTGAATTTGTTGAATGGTGAACTTTCCTAGAGCCATAAAATTTATATAAAGATATGGAGAGATATTATTTTCAAGATATCTATCTCTAATCAATTGTATAGAGATAAAAATACATTTATTTATTTATTTATTTATTTATTTATTTATTATATGGACATATATAGAGATAAAAGTATTATATATCATTTAAAATATTATAATAATAAAAAATTATTTAATTTCATCATGACCTCATTTTATTAAGCAATAAAATAATGACATAAAATGATAGAATAATATAATAAATATTATTTTTTAAATAAGAATAGTTTTAATTTAATTATCAAATAGATGTTAAATTTTTTTCATTGTATTCATAAAGACTATTTACTATTGAATGTTACAACCAAAAAAAATATATAGTTCATGATATACAAATAGAACTTAGTTCTTTTACAATAAATACAGCGTTATAGGATTATTTACAAATTTATAAATAGAGAAAAAGAAATTGATAGATTGTTTCGAAGTGAATTTTTTTTAACTTTGTGTGGAGGGAGGGAGGGAGGGAGGGAGGGAGGCAGAGATATATATATATATATATATATATATTCTTCTCACTTAGGAATTCATATGCTTCCCTAACCTTACTCCAAACTAGTGAAACCTAACTTTTCACAAATGATCTAGAAATTTGAAGTCAACATGCATAATAGAAACATGTAATCACTAAAAATTAAGCATAATATATCTAATGCATGTGTCAACCTGCATATATCTAATTCTCATGACCTTAGAATACATGATATGACAACCAATAATAAATCAAATAAAATACGAAAACTCAATTTTTAAGATTTGTGCAAATTATCTTTTAAATGTAATATATTGTAATGGAATATTAGTTGTAGGATAAAAATTTAACCTTCTATTTTTTTAAGAATTCATTTTTTCAACATCTATCATACCTCGAGCTTAGGGTTCAATATTTATAGTAGTATATTGAATATAAGAAACAATATATACTTAAAATAGATGGATGAAAATCAATCCACAAGGTTAAAACAATTAGTCTATATAAGACAATCAACAATCAAAATGCATTTAACAATACTATGAAATGATTAACAAAACAGAAATATTTTCTAAATAATAATAATAGCAATATGGGTAGGTGCAAAAAGATGAGGGACCAAAAATTTGTCACCCGCTTTTTGGCCCCATCAAAGCCATAACACAAGTGCATTATAATGTGCTCTTGGCTCAATCACTCCAAATAAATAACATGAGCATGTGATAATGTTCACACATTTTTGCATATTTAAGCAATAAAAAGAAAAAATCATTTCTCACTATATTTCACAGTCATCTTGCAACTTGCAAACCTTCCAAAGCACACTTGTGTTCCTACAAAGGTGATTTTGCACAAAAAACTCTATCAAAATTTCACAAAAATTTCCACCAAGATGTCCAGGGGGTCAAAGGAGTAATATATTTTTATTTTTTAGTGTCAAATTTGTATTGAATAAGTAGTGAATTTATTTTTAATTAAAATCTGTTTAATTTTTAGAAATTGACAATTCACCCCCAAATTTTGAAAATCACTATTCACCTCATCATGAAATCTCTCATGAAGAAAAGCCTCAACAAACACCTCCTATAATTCCTCATCATCCTCCAAGAACACAAGAGAACATATTAGGGAAAATTGAAAATAATAGAAAAGAACTTGAGGAGTTAATTGCAAGGTTGAGAGATCTTACAGGAACAAACTCCCATAGGACCACCCTTTTTCAATCATTGTAATCCATAATATATCTCACATAGAATTAGTTAGCAGGCAAGTGCAAAAAGATGGGGGACCAAATTGTGGCCAAATTTTCAAAAATAATTTGATAGGCTATAACACGAGTGCATTATAACAAGCTTGCATTATGGCTTGGTGTGACCAAGCCAAAGGATCAGTCACATCGAGCCTATAATGCACTCGCGTTATAACATGAGCATGTTATAGCTTATTAAAACAAAAAAAATGAAATCATTTCATTTTTACTCCTTTTTTGTTGTCCATAGCCAAGAAACCCTGCATTTGCATGCTCGCATTTTGGAAGGAGCTAAACTTGCAATTTCATTTCCAAGATGCTACAACATTGACAAGGAGGTCAAACAAGTAAGCATTTTTTTGCGAAATTTTTTGTTAAATAGGTAATTTTAGGTTGTTTTTTATATTCATTTGTTTAATTTGTAGATATTAATGAACCTCAAAACCCTCCTCAAAATCCTAAACAACATGTTAGGTCTCAAAAATGTAGGTTGTAAACCTTGAGAGGATGCCAAGCTCTTTGGTACTAATGAATGGAGTAAACCTATGTGGATGATGACTACCTGCACTTCAAGCTCTACTTAACCTAGGCGAGTGAACCTTGACAATTGATGCAGATTTGAAAGTTGTATGAATTAGTTGAATTTAGCGATCTATCCACAGTGGCATGAAATGTGGAATAGATGAAAACTTAATAGCTACTCCTACTCCTAGTGATGAAATTTAAATGTGAATGTATGGATAAGATTTTGTGAAATTTTGTAGTGAAGTGGGTATGACTAGTGCCTAATTCTATTAGGTTAATGGAGTGAAGATTTGTATGATATGTGTCCTATTCTTGGATACAGTTTGAATTGTTTGGAACTTGTAGAAGTTTATGACTGACATAAATTTGCAAGGATATAATTATCAGGTTCTTCTTATCAAAATGAAAATGACCTTTTCCAAATTACTATGATTAATTAAGAGAATTTAATCCTTACTTGAAGGATCCAATTAACTGAATCACACAAGAACAACAAATGTTCCTTGATATATTAAATATATACTTGATACACCAACTTAACTAATAAGGAAACATTAACCTTGGAGACAACTAGATAATATTTATCAATTTTAAGTCAACAAAAAATTGACACCAGAATTGGAACACTAGATAATTCTTCTTCCCCATTTATATTACTCCAAAAGATGATAAATTGTATATTAGAAGTCTTCTTTGCTATGAAATATTTTTGCTAATATTGCTACTATTCTAATAACGATCCTAATCTAATATATTTTCAATCTGGCCTTGGTTTCCCTTAATAAATATAAGGGAAGCTGCAAGCTTCAAGCCTTTACATAAAGTTGTGTTGTTTCTTAACTAAAACCTTAACAACTGTGCTTTTTAAAAATAAACAAGAAATGATTGAGAACTCTGCAAAAATTTGTGATGCACCATAATCTGTTAGTCTTCATCAGGTACGTGTGATCACTGAAGATCTATTCAAGGTCCATACTCCATGATAAGGCATCAGATAATTACGAGGCTTCGATGACCCCTACTTCTCATTTTGTTCAAGCAATAAAAAAATTAACCATATACAAGTGCTCAATACATCCTGTTTTAGCATAAGTATTGGCGTTGCTAATGATATCTTTCATGGAATATTTGAGAGAAAAAATTTGTTCCAGTTGTATATGTGCCTTCTCCATCACCCTTTCTTCATCAATAATTATATTAAGGGCCTATGGTAAATATTGAGCAATTTCATTCTTCCATACATCTCATTCCTTCAACTCCCCTTCATCATCGAAGAAATTTGGTAAAGCCATACTCAAAGATTGGTTGAAATTACTAAGTTCTTGCATCAGTATGGTCTGGAAATTATCACGCATCTTCATCAATTCTTTGTACTCCTAGAACACTTGCTCACCAATATTCTCTTTGGCTTCTATTTGTTCTTTTATTTCTTTCATTTTGTGGTGTAATCTATTATGTTCTTGGTAGGCTGCAAATGTCTTGCTATGGATCACCCAAACCTTATCAGTTTTCTTGAGCACCTTGTCAAATCTCTTCCTTATCAACTCTAAAGCCATTTCAAATTTAGTATTCTTCAATTCCTTTCTTAATTCCTCATTTTTGTTGAACCATTTCATACTTTCGCTTCCAGTACATGGTCTTAGACATGGCTTCAAATACCTCTCTTTCATAGTCTACCAATGGATAATAAAGGCCAAAGGAGGAAGGCAACTTATCTCTATAGTTTATCACCTCTTGTTTCAATCTCTCATTTTCAGAAGAAAGCCCCTTGTTATCTCTTATCTATTTTTTAAAATGAGCTTTGGTGAATTTAGCAACATTGATATTCAATTTAGTTGTCTCAATAGGATTTGTATCTCTAACTTGCTACACCAAAATATGGCCAAATACTTGATTGGGGTTATCAATAAGTGTGAGCCTCTTCCCCAGTGAGTATAGAGCCCAGACCTGTAGAGTGACATTAACTTGATTATATCTTGAGCCAATATAAATCTTGTCACTAGCTTCATCTATTAGTTGAAAGGTTTTATTTTCCCTCATGAAACTATCAAAAACTATAGTTGAAACGATATCCCATCCTGGGAGAAGCATAACCCTAGCTTCTTGTAATAGTTCTTGCCCTCTTTCAGGAGTGATATTTTCCATCTCCTTGTCAACTTCCTCTTGTAATTATTTTAGGGCATCAGCCTCTTGCTCTAGACTAATTTCTTCTATTATTTCCCTTATCATTATCCCTTTGTATTCATAAATGAATTATTTAAACTCTGGGGTTTGAACAAATGCATCATCTAAAATGAATTCTTGACTTGTGTGGTGTCTCACATCATTGGAGAGTTTATTTAAGGCTTCCAATGAGACAACACTCCTTTCTCGCGGTAATTCATATTGTGGGATGGTAGGAGTAGTTACTTCTGTGACCTCATCTTCCTCTTCAATGTCATCTTCACATGTAATGGGAGTTTCTACTAAGAAGCTAACATCCGGAGTGGGTTGTGGTGATGAATGACTTAAAGGTACTATATTTTTAGCTTGTTTCCTAGAACCATCATCTCTTCTTTTCTCGAAGGCTATGAGAGGTACATCCTTAGTCAATTCTTCCTCATGTAGGATTAATTTCTCAACTCTTTCCATAGGGTTTGTACTTCATGAAATACTTCTATATGTTGTGCGGTTTTCACACACACGCCCCGCTGAAAGCAGGGACCCTCTTTCTTTTCGGTTTTGGTGTTTTGGCCCTTTCTTTTTGAGGTTTTTTCTTGCTTGGGAACGTGCTTAAATGTATATTTTGGATTGCCTAAGTGTTTCCTCCAGGTTATCCCTTGAATCTTAAGTTTTGGATGAATTTCAAGCTTTTGCCCTGATTTGGGACTTTCCACCCTGGTCAGATTTTCCCGGATCTTGCTTGGATTCCGGTTGGATCTTGTTGCTCGGGAATTCTTAGTCTTCGTAGATTTTCGCATGGGCCGGATTTCCCTGGATTCCACACTGTTGTTGGATTCCCGAATTCCTTCTTTGGTTGTCTTATCCACTGCATTAATGGCTTCGTACGTGCTTTGAAGGCTAGATTTTACTTGATTTTTGAGATCTTTTGCGCCATTATGCTCACTTTTTGCCATTGTCTAAGTTGAGAGCCGCATCCTAGAGTTTGTTCTTTGAGCTTTTGGCTTTGATTTGGGCATTAGGATTTGGGTTGGTCTCATTTGGTGGTGAGTTCTTGTGCATTATCACTTGTGTTCGTTGTGGACCCTTTTGAGTTTCGCGTTTACTACTTTTGGGATCAATTCCTGGTTTATAATGGTATGTGTTTGATTGCTCTACTTTGAATTAAATTATGAATGGCACGTTGGTATTGTGAGAGCTTGTGGGATTTGAATTCCTGTGTATTTGCTTATTTTGTGCTAGGGTTGTTCGGTATTGCATCCTTTGTCATCTCCCAGGCGAGTTTTGAGTTTATGTGTCCATCTGCATTTTAATTAATCTTTCCTGAGAGTAATTAGTAAACCCTAGTGATGACTTAATGGTGGAAACAATTAAATTCTGAGCTTGATTGTGTGCTAATGGTGGATGAATAGGGTTTCGGGCCTAGGGCAGTGCCATATCAGGTGATTTCGTCTTAAGATTGACCTATAATGCAAAGAAAATTCATGAAAGGTCTGTCCCCGACTTGCCCTAAGTTAAACTTTCTGAAATCCATAGTTGGTTCAGTGTCTCGATGAAATCGGGACTCTCCATCCCTTCTGGATTCCCTTCGCTGTGACCATTCGAGATCATTGGGATATCATATCGACCACCTTGAGGTTCGCTGAAGTGGTCTTCCTAGGTTCATGTTGAATCACCGTGACATTATCATTTTTACACCAATGAAATCTTCTATGCATATCAGTCAGCAAGACCCTTATGTTCGCTGAGACCTCCCCCTTTCAGCGAGACCCTTTGCCGAGCATATCCTAGTCTTGTCGAGTTACTATCTGTCGAGGAGACATTCATGCTTCGCTGAGACCTTACCGCGAGCTCCCTACTCTTGCCAAAATCCTCACTTTTGGCGAGACTCCTAATGATTGCCAAGATGTCATAGCAAAACTTTTCTCTTGGCGAGCCTTGATCTTCTATCGAGGTGACTTCTTAATGTCGGCAAGAGGTTATGCCGATGGAACTCTTCATCGATGACATATAACATAGTCATTGGGACCTCTAGCCAAACTCAAACGCTTCACCAAAAGTCCTCCAAAGTCCATATGTTCGCTGTGACTATATCTTTCTCACACCAAAGGTCTCTCATGTTCTATCACTAGTTGGCGAGACCAAAAAAAGTCGCTGAGACCTTACCCCGACTACCCGCTGGTCACTTCGAGATGTTCCCCATTAATGTTCGGCAAGACTCTATAAGTTTGCAGAGACATCAAATAGATAAACTTTAGTCTGGCCAAAGTAATTACTTAAAACTCTGATGATCAGTGAGACAAGATGATTTCGCTAGGACTTCTGAGTGAGATGATTGACTCCTACCGAAATCTGCATTCCAGGAATCTCCATTGGTTCAGAATTTTGCAGATTCCACGGATTCTCATCGAGTTTGGATTTCCTCAAAATCTACCATTTCCCTGATTTTCTGAAGTATCCTCTTTGGCCCGTTCTTCACGGAAATCCGTCCCTCACGGATTTCCCTGAAATTTGATGAAATATAAAGGAACATGAAATAATTGGATTCGTTTATAATTTGTGATGCATTTGATGATTATTTCATGTCATATTTGGATATCTCATCTGATTTATTAATGAAAAATGATCAAGTTTAATGATTAAGTAGGCGTATCCAGGTTATTTCGTTGGAATCGAATCGATCAGGAATTTCCCGAAATTCCTCTCTGGTTCATATTCTGCGGATGGCCCCGAAACCCAAAATTTGTGGGATCATTTCATATGATATTTAATGGAACTTTGGTTGCAAGAGATGCATTCTAATGGTGTTTTGATGAATTAATGTTCCTTTCATGTGGTTTTTACTATTTTTTTCATGTTGAGTGCAGGTTGAATCAAGCAAAGCCGCAGTTGGTTCCTCACTATCTGATGCAGAGAGGATTAAGCTAGACATCAAGAGCAAGGTCCCTGAGAGTAAGATCACTTCTGTTTGGTCAAAAGTTACTGATACAAATGTTGGCCTCTGGGACTATGAGGAATTTAAAGCAAGGATAGCAACCAAGGATCCTCCTTTGGTGACTAGAAGAATGATGGAATCAGGCTTGTCCCATGTAGTCGGTTTCCCTTCTATAGTGCAGAGGTAGAAATTGAAAAAGAAATGCAATCTCCCTTGGTTGCATATGCAGAATCACCAGTCACAAATGAAGTAGTTGAATCTCCTCCAGGGGAGGAGGAAGCAAAAAAGGTCCTGTCACCGACACATGAGGAGGAGCATGCTGAGGGGAAGGAAAGTGAAACGGATGAGACCCCTGGGAAACAGAGTTTGAGTGAGGAGGCACCTAAGGATCAACAAGAGGAAATGGGGTAGAGCCAAGTACAATTGGAGCCCACCATTCCAGAGTGGCTAGACAGATAGATAAAGAGAAAACAAGTGGTTATGGAAGATAGTCCACCAAATTGGGATGCGCTGCTAGCCAAAATTGGGAAACATAAAGGTAAGAACAAGGCTAGGGTGATCTCGACGATTGAAAGAGATGAAACTCATGATCTAGTTATTCATATTACCACCCCTACTCTGGATCAAAACAGAGATGATGTGGTTGGAAAGGATTACCACATTCAGACTTTTAATCTAGGACCTACATCTGTGGAGCAGAATATTAAGGATTATGAGGTTCTAGTGTTGTTATTGTGGGTAGATTGAGAGAAGAAATTAAGACCAAGCAGGAACTAAAGAGAGAAAATGAGAATCTTAGGAAGTGCTCGAAGGAATTAATGAAGCCACTATAGTCCCTTAATCCTTCTTCCTCTGCTACAAATCCTCTACCTCAGGAGACCATCACCGAGCTAGAAAAGATGAAAGCCTCCACTGTTGCCACTGTGAATTGGTTGAAAGGGGTGCAGGTAAAAGGTGATGAAGCTATTAAGGAGGAAAGGGTGCTACAAGGACCACTGAATGGTTGAGGCAAGTAATGGCACAAGATAAAGAAGACACCAACCTCTTGCTACAGAAACCAAGACTATTATGGAGTACACCCGGGACAGGTTGGTGAGTGATGGGATCCTTCCTTCTTCTGGAGCTATCGAGCCATGGGAGTGGTTCGAGGTATTGCAAATCAGGCAGAAAATATTGAAAAAGATTTACAAACAGAGAGGACACATTGATGACACCCTAGCTGGTGTCTACAATGGCTGCATTTCTTTTTTCGAGATAATGACAGGAAGAAGGAAGATTGCACCCAAGTATTTGAGTCTAGAGCAGTTGAGAAAATGGTGGTAGGATGTTTATGCACCAAGTAATGATGATTCTGTGTCCGAGCACCAGCTTGATGATGCAGCCACCTACCTTGCAGTTATTGACAAGTATTTGGTGTATAAGGTAGATTGGGATAAGTCGGTCAAACACTTAAGGGACGATATTGCATCCATCGACAGATGACTCAGGGTTCTGCCCCTACCACCAGAAGCCAACTTGGATGGGGCATTCTCGAAAGTACATGAAGAGCCAGATTGGAACAGAGATAATGGGGAAGGGAGCTAATGATAGGTTGCAACACAATTTGTGCTTCCCCTATTATCTTCCCATGCATCAGTTCGAACTACATTACGAATCTCAGGCCGACTTGGATGGGACGTGAATTCAATGCTTATTTGACCGGCCGTGAGACTCTCCTAGCCGGGTTGTTGTGTTGAGTTATTGCTACGAAACCCTTGCCTGGCCGATGGGTTTCTGGTGAATTCTATATATTGGGCATGTCGCCTCATTTGTAAGGGGTTAGATTGTTAGAATTTGTAATTAGAGCATAGAGATTGATATAGAGCAGAGATAGTTAGAAGTAGAGAAAGTTAGCAAGTAGTTGTGCTCAAGCAAATATTGTAATAGAAAACTAGAATTGTTGCTACAGTGGATAATTCGAATACAAGTAATGACATTGTGATTTGGTGCCATACTTGTGTTTTTTTGCCTTGCATGGTTCTTGTTATTCCATCTTTAAAATTTCTTTGAGGAGGTTAACATTTAGATTAGATTTGATTTAATAATGTTTGTGATTCGATACTTGAATGTTGCAGCAATCCTTCAGTCCATACTTTTCGCAACCAACTGATTGTTAGTTGCTTTACAAAGTTAGCCTGGACTTCATATTTCAGTGTGCTTAGTTCGATCGTGAGGGTTTGTTCATTTAACTGCAATAGTGTTATTTGAATGAATGATTATGATTTGAAAATCCTAACACCTCAGAAGATTGCACTATTTTCTGTGAGATTGTAGATTTATCTTGGTCAAGCAGAGATCAGTTTCGAGGGATTGGTCCATTTCGACTGTTGATTATTTTCATTATTAATCTTAGGAGTAATATTAGATTTAGAACTCTCTTTGAAACCCTTATCCTTTTTTATTTCTTTAATTAGTGGGTTAAATCTAGGATTGAAGTATCACCAATTTGTTAAATCTGATAGAATCGATTCAGTATTCTGCTTGTAGTAAGGTCCCATTGTGATTACCAGCATTTTCACATTTGTCACTGAGTTTTTTATGCATTATCAAGAACTGACACTAGAGACCTTGGGGTTACCTCTTGAGGCTTGCTGATAGAGGTTTACCTTTCAAGAGAGACAGGATTTCGTATTCTGTTTGAGTTGTTGTTGTGTAGAAAACACTATCAACAAGACTGGCACTAGAATGAGGGCCTTAATAAGCAAGTTGGATCAATTTTTGAATGCCATCTCTCCTGAGAGATTCAGAAGAAGAACAAGATCCGCTCCAGGAGAGGAAGAATTCCAAGAATTACTAGACCCTACTAGGTCAAGAAGGATGAACAGAAGGGGAGAATCATCATCATCCCATCCACCTCCCACACCTCCATTATCCCCATCTTCGTCAAGTTCATCCGAGTCTGAGGACATTCCCAGTCCACAACCTCAGCCAGCCATAAATCAGCCATTACTACCCCCACCTCCACCAATGGCTTTCTTAGCAACCAACCCATCTCCATTGAGTTTTGTTGCTTACAATGTCATGCCCAAAAACCTTGAGCACTTTTGTTCAAAATTTCATATCAATGATCTCAATAGAACTGTTGAGGAACACATTAGGATCTTTCAAACTGGCCTTAAAGATAGAGGGGTAAACCATGAGGATGTAGCATGTAGGTTATTTCCTTATTCACTAGGGGAAAATGCATTTTATTGGTATAACCATTTACCTGTTGGATCTATCCAGCATTGGACTGAGTTAGAAGCTGCCTTCTTGCTGAAATTTTGAATCCCCATCAGTTCTAATGAGCTTTACTGTCAATTCACTAATGTGAAGAGAGAGGTCAATGAGCCCATAGGGTCTTTCAACAATAGGTTTCATCGTGCCTATACCAGATTACAAACCCCTTATGCTATTGATGAACCCACTACCCTAGAAGTCTACTACGAAGGACTTGATAGTTTGACAGCTACTTTTATGAAATGGAGTAATAACCCCCCTGAGAGTTTACTAGATGCATATGCAGAGGCTGTAAAAGTTAGCACAAATCTAAGGCAACATATGTCTGGGCCTTTACCCTCATTAGGACCCGCTGCTCACCCTGGACAAGTTCTAGCTCTCAATCAAGCTTTTGTGAACCATACTCTGATCATGAACCAGGTACCTCAGTTGCCTCTGGTCCCTTACCCAGGACCTCCTGGCGGACAAGTTTCATCCGTAGTTAGTTATCCTTAGCAAAAGGTGAATCAACCTCTACATATCCAGCCTCAGGCTAATTATCCTTCATACCTGCAAAATTTTGAAGTCCTGAACCAGTCACTTAATCCTAATGTTGCAGCTGGGTATTCCCAGTATAGTGTGAATCAACCTTCATACAATAATCCTGACAAGGAAAGACTGGATGAATTGTCAGAGCAAATAAAGAAGTTGAATATGGAAGTGACCTACTTAAGGAATCAGAACAGTCAGTTGCAACCTGCTCAGAGGAATATGCAGCCCACTCAGAATAGAGAGAATCCACAAGGACAACACTTTGATAGAGGGCAACGTCAGGACAGAGGATACAACAATGACAGAGGATATAACTAGGATAGAGGCTACAACAATGACAAAGGATATAACCAAGACAAAGGTTACAATAATGATAGGAGATAGAATTATGACAAGGGGCAATCATCAGGTCAGAACTTTGACCAAGATGGTGGACAAGGATTCGATAGAAGGCAGCAGCCAGGATAGAATAGGACTTGGAACACAGGACCCAACAATGCAGGAGTTCCCACCCCATTGGATCAACCAATTAGTCAACCTACTAATTAGTCTGTCAGTCACCTAGTTAATCAAGAGAAGCCTCCTAGTGGTGTATATCTAGCTGAGGTTGCCCTGTCTGGATGGTGTAGGATCCACAAGACAAGTCAGCATTCTGAGTTGGACTATCAAGAGTTCCAAATAGCAGCCTCAATCTTTCAGTATGAGGTGGAGAATAATGCAACCTGTCAGGAAATTGTACCCTCTATTCCTTATGATTTACCAGTGTTGGTATTAAACCATGCTCATTTTCCATAAAGTGGGGAGAATGTACCATAAGAGGAATCTGACCAATTGGACGATGAGGCAGACCAGGTGTGCAATGGAGATGAAATGACACAATTATTTGATGAGAATCTAGTGAATGACAATGGTCCCAGAGATGAAGAAGAAGCTTACATTGAAGAAGTACAAACCTTCTAGAGACCTGTCAAAAGGTATGACTTAAGAGAATTGCCGCACAGGCGCCCACAGGCTGGAGGCCCCTTTACTACTTCCATCCCACTAAATAATTTCAACACACCTCCAGACCCTAATGCTAGCAACAATCCCTCATTGCCCCCGGTTTCCAGGCAATATTTATCCCAGGGAGGACATGTTGATGTACCGAAAGGAAGAAATGCAGATGCGAGTAAAGAAAAGATGGTGGAGTACTCGAGGGAGACCCCCACTAATTTAAATGAAGAGCAATTGGCCACATATATTGCTGAAGAACTCCGCAAATTGAAGGTAAATATATCTGCATTTGAGCTATTAAGAGTTCCATCCATTATGAATGCAGTCTTAGGTTCTTATGATGCAAATTCCATGTTGCAAGATAAATCAGTTAGCAAGAATGTCCATAAAGTATCTAGTTCTCAGCCAATAGGGGGACAAAATCAGTCTCATGATCAAGTCCATATGCCCCGTGGAGACACTAGGAAAGAAGAGGATAAATCTCAAGTTGTTCAAGTAGACACTCCCTTGATTCTGTTTCAAGGGAAAACAGATACTCTTCCATTCTTGATTTATGTCCGCGTATTTGGCAAGAATTTGCATAATTGTCTGTTGGATTCTGGTGCCTCAACCAATGTTATGCCCCTTGGTGTCTATAGAGCTATGGGTATCACCCCTGCTGATTCTCAAAAGAAAGTCACACAGTTGGATAGGACTGAAGTCAATGTCGTAGGAGAATTGAATATGATTCACCTGCAGATTACTTATGATCCTAGAATTCAGCAAATTGTCAATATACAAGTGGCTGACATCCCTGATGCTTATGGCCTAATCCTGGGAAGGGACTTTACCAGGGCTTTGAATGGATATGCTTCAACTGATCACTCTCATATGTGGCTTCCGTGGAAAGGAGTGCCAAATCAGATTAGAATTGAACGAGAACCCAGAATGAAGTACATGATTACAGAGTATCAAAAAACCTCTGCTAAAATTCTGGTGTCAGAAGTAAGCATGGGTAGTTACATGCTTTTCGCTCCCCTTGAAGAACTAGATTCAGAGGAAGTCCTCATGTTGCATTTTGTGTCTCACGGCCTCATGACAGAGTCTAATGGTGTTGAAGCCCTAGTGGAACCAGTTAAAGACAGTGGTGAACCAGCTGAAAGTAATGATGATCCAGAGGACAATCAGCTAGCTTTGTTAGACAGTTTTCAAGAGTTCATTCAAAAATGTATTGAAGGTCAAATTCAGTTAGGAAGGAGAATGAACTTTGAAGATTTACTTTTTTCCAATTGGTGCAAGGTACATAATGCTTCACATTCAGAATTGGATTGTTGCTTATGCCAAGCCGCAGTAAAACAGATACAGAAGTATACTAATCCTACTCCTGTGATCCCAATCAATGTCCAAGAAGACCACAAAGTAAAAGGAGTGATGCCTCCTGAAAAGCCATCCAACAACAACAATGTAAGTGAAGCAGCGAAGAAGTCTACAGGTGCTGGTTGTTGGACATTAAGATTCGATGGGTCCAAGTCAAAACAAGGAGTTGGGGTAGGATTTGAGCTAATCAGCCCAGAAGGTAAGACATTTTTTGCTGCTCACAGACTTCAGTTTCATTGTACAAATAACGTAGCAAAATACGAAGCTTTGGTTCATGGATCGTTGATGGCCTTGAAGAAGAAGGTTAAGATCTTGCAAGTGTATGGAGATTTTGAGTTACTAGTCAAGCAAGTTAGAAGGCAGTACTCCTACCATGACAGAAGAATGACTAACTATAAACACAGAGTATGAGACCTTATTGAAGGATTTGACGCCTTCAACATTCAGCTGATTCCCTAAAATAAAAACCAGACAGCTGATTCCTTGGCCCAGGCAGCCAGTACTCTGCAGCCTCTATCTCTTTCTGGGTTGAAGAAGTTTACCATAGAACTGACCCCAGTACCCTCAGTCCCTGATAATGTTACCAGCTTCCAAGTGTTTTAAGATGATAATCATATCCTAGACTTTATCATAAACACAGATGTTTTTGCTTCTCAGATCATTGATGAAATTGAACCTCAAGAGGTAGAGATAGACTTGGAAGGGGTAATCAACCTAAAGACCAACACAATCCCTAGGGGAATGGTGCAACTGGAGAGGATCTTTGATCTAGACAAGATCAGAGACCAGGATCAAGACACTAGGAAAGAGTCCATTAGTGGACAGTGTGACAAGTATAATGTGGGCTCCCAAGAGGATGTCAAAAATGTTCTTATTCACAAAGTGTGCACTCCAGAAGAAAGACGGGGAATCATTGATGTATTACACAGATATCCAAATGTGATAGCCTAGAGTTATGAAGATTTGAAGACTTATGATACATCAATCATAACCCATACTATCCCTCTTAATCCAGGAGTGAAGCCTTTCAGACAAAGGAAAAGACCTATTAATGCTCTACTGGAACCTATAATACAGAAGGAAGTGCAAAAACTATTGTCTGCGAGAATCATATTTCCAGTCAGACACTCTACTTGGGTCGCAAACCTGGTCCCAGTGCGGAAAAAGAATGGTGAAATTAGGTTATGCGTGGATTTTAGGAACCTAAACAGGGCATCAGAAAAGGATAATTATCCAGTGCCCTCACTAGATGAAGTGCTCCAGATTGTCAACAGATCTCAGATGATGTCTTTTTTGGATGCTTATTCAGGATATAACCAGGACATGGTGCAATACGAGGATAGACACAAGACTGCTTTCACCACTAAGTGGGGCACTTTTGCTTATAGAAGAATGCCTTTTGGCTTGATTAATGCTGGAGCTACATTCCAAAGAGCAATGGACATAGCCTTTAAAGATATAATTGGGAAGTGCATAATCATCTATATGGATGACCTGATGGTATTTTCAAAGAACAGAGATGACCATATCTCAGATTTGTGCAAAGTTTTCCAAAAATGCAGAGAGTTTGGCATATCACTAAATCCCAAGAAATGCATCTTTGGAGTTACAAAAGGTAAGTTACTAGGGCATATTATCTCTGAGAAAAGGATTGCAATTGATCCAGAGCATATAGAGGCTATTCTCAAGATTCCACCCCCAGCTAGTAAAAAGGAAATGAAGTCATTCTTCGGAAAGATCAACTTTGTTAGGAAGTTCATCATTGGGTTTGTAGAAATAGTTAAGCCATTGAATGCAATGTTGAAGCAGGAGGCCAAGGTGGAGTGGAATGCAGAAGCGAAGGAAGCATTTGTTGAAATAAAGAAAGCTATTGCTGAAGCTCTAGTTTTAGTAAGTCCCAATTATGCCAAACCATTCTACATATATTCATTTGCTTCTGACCACTCCTGTGCTGCTATATTAACTCAGAAATCTAACCAAGGTAATGAACACCCCATAGCATTCATGAGCACACCATTGAAGGATGCGGAGCTGAGGTACCCAAATGTGGAGAAGTAGGCTTATGCCTTAGTCAGGGCAGTTAAGAAGTTTAGACATTACATCCTTAGAAATAAGATCTTTGCTATAGTTCACGATCTTGCAGTCAAGCTGCTACTGATACAGAATGAACTAGGAGAACATAGGGCTAAGTGGGTAACTATGCTACAGGAGTATGATATAGAGATTCACCCCATGAAGCTAGTAAGAGGGTAGGGGCTTACAAAGACAATGGAAGAGACATGCCTTGATCTTACAGCTCAGACTTATACTTTAGAGGATGTTTCTCCTGGCGAGTGGTATGATGATGTTGTTCATTATCTCCTGACTCAAAGGTGCCCTGATCATCTCAATCCAGTACAAAGAAGGGCATTGTGCTTAAAGAGTGACAGTTTCATGTTAAAAGGGGTTGTCCTATATAAGATAAATCACGAAGGTGTGTACTTAAGGTGCCTTGGAAGGGCAGAATCTGAAAGAATGATGTCAGAATTCCATGACAAATATGGCAAAGGCCATGGGTCAGCACCATCTACAGCAAACTAGATTCTCGGAGCTGGTTACTACTGGCCTACATTGTTCAAGGACACCTACAGTCATGTCAGGACATGTCATGTGTGTCAGACGGTGGCCACCAAAGAGAAGTATGCAGCACTCCCACTCCAACCTATCTTTGAGGTAAAACATTTTGCACAATGGGGAATGGACTTCATTGGCCCCATCAATCCACCCTCCTCTGCTAGTCACAGGTGTATTCTCACCATTACTTATTATTTTACACGATGGATAGAAGCTCTTGCATGCAAACAGTGTACTTCTGAGGTAGTAATTAACTTCCTTCAATCTGGTGTTCTTGATCATTTTGGATGTCCTATGTCTTTGGTTTGTGATAATGGTCCTACGTTTTCATCGTTAAAGTTTTCTAATTGAGCTTTTGATCATGGGATCATTATAAAATTTGCATCCAATTACTATCTGCAAGGTAATGGGTTGGTTGAATCCTCTAATAAGACTCTTCTAACTATTATCCATAAGTTATTAGGAAGGAACCCTAGAGACTGGCATACCCAACTCAGGTTTTTTGTTTGGGCAGATCGTACAAGACACAAAGCCTCCATAGGGATGTCACCCTACCACCTAGTTTATGGATTAGAACTTGTGTTTTCCATACAATTGAAAATTCCTACCCTTCAATTCATTAATGACTATTATGATGAGGGAGATAGACGTGAGGCAAGACTTGCCGAACTATTGCACCTTGAAGAAAAAAGGGATGAAGCCCTGGAGAACTTTGCTAAACATCAAGGGGTTGTCAAGAGATGGTTTGATAAGAGAGCCAACGTTAAAGCTTTTAGGATTTCTAACTTGGTTCTTTCCTGGGATAAAGCCCACGACCGTAAGGAAGAGCATGGAAAATTTGATAAACTTTTGCTTGGACCTTACCAAATATTAGAATATCTGGGAGATAATGCTTTTCGTTTGAAAACTCTCACTAGAGAGGATATCCCACTGCCTGTCAATGGGCAGTATTTGAAGCATTATTTCCAGTCTTGAGTTGTTTTCAGCTATGGTCAAGAAGTATATAGTTAGATTAGGGTTTTCCTTTTTGCTTTGCTTTTGCTTGTTTTGGTTAATGTAGGTTTCCTCTTGAATTGTTTTGTTTTTGCTCTGCTCTTGTTTTAGGGGGTTTCTCTGTTTTCACCTGGATGTGTTGCACCTGCATGGAAAATCTATCTTCTCTAGGATTGTTCTAAGTATTTCTTTGGTGAACTTTAGTCTTACACCTTGAAAGGATGGTTGAAGTATTTGCTATTGCCAACAGTCTTAATGTCAGATTTATAGAAGATTGAGTCACTGGTGTGGCCTTGAACTTGAAATACTATGAAATCTTATATCCATCATATATTTTAAGAATCCTGGTGTCACTATAGGAATCCTTGTGAAGTCTTGTCAAGTGAAAAATCCTATTTCTACTTCAGTGCCACTGTGGTTCTCAACCCTGAGTGTGAACTTCATTGTTCACAAGTTGAAATGAAAGTGACATATAAAGAATATCAAAAGGAAGAAAAATGAAATATTGAATATCAAAAGAATAAATTCAACTCATCAGGGGTACCTGAATATCTCTACCGGGGCTATGGACGCCTGGC
Source organism: Sequoia sempervirens (assembly GCA_007258455.2). Taxonomy (NCBI): domain Eukaryota; kingdom Viridiplantae; phylum Streptophyta; class Pinopsida; order Cupressales; family Cupressaceae; genus Sequoia; species Sequoia sempervirens. The sequence goes on from VDFB02000008.1 coordinate 274,905,715, forward strand.
TAGTAGTAGAGCTATGTTCAGGAGAGTCACAGCGATAACCTCATCAGGGCTATGGATGCCTGATGGGCAGCAGGGCTCTATCCAGGTTGCTTTTGAAGTTAGAATCCTTACGTAGCCTGACTTGACCAAACTTGGTTTTCTGTAGTAACTTAAGTAGGAAAATGAACTCATGTGCACACACTTGGATTTTCAGTTATGCAGAATTTGGTCTATCCTTTGGTTTTGATTCTTTGTCTTTGCATTCTGACTTGTTTGTTTGATGGTGAGATTGAAACCAAAGATTTTGGGTTCTTGATTCATGTTCATCATCAAATGCTCTGGAGCATTTTCCCAGCAGAAGCCACCATTTGTTGTGCGGTTTTCACACACATGACCTGCTGAAAGTAGGGACCCTCTTTCTTTTCGGTTTTCGTGTTTTGGCCCTTTCTTTTTGAGGTTTTGTCTTGCTTGGGCACATGATTAAATGTATATTTTGGATTGCCTAAGTGTTTCCCCCAGGTTATCCCTTGAATCTTAAGTTCTAGATGAATTTCGAGCTTTTTCCCTGATTCGGGACTTTCCACCCTGGTCGGATTTTCTTGGATCTTGCTTGGATTTTGGTTGGATCTTGTGGCTCAGGAATTCTTGGTCTTCACGGATTTCCACGTGGGCTGGATTTCCCTGGATTCCGCCCTGTTGTCGGATTCCCAAATTCTTTCTTTGGTTGTCTTATCTGTTGCATTAATGGCTTCGTACATGCTTTGAAGGCTAGATTTTACTTGATTTCTGAGATCTTTTGCGCCATTATGCTCACTTTTTGCCATTGTCTGAGTTGAGAGCCGCATCCTAGAGTTTTTTCTTTGAGCTTTTGGATTTGATTTGGGCATTTGGGTTTGGGTTGGTCTCATTTGGTTGTGAGTTCTTGTGCATTATCACCTATGTTCACTGTGGACCCTTTTGAGCTTCATGTTTGCTGCTTCTGGGATCAATTCCCGCTTTATAATGGTATGTGTCTGATTGCTCTACTTTGAATTGAGTTATGAATGACACGTTGGTATTGTGAGAGCTTGTGGGATTTAAATTCCTGTGTATTTGCTTATTTCGTGCTAGGGTTGTTCGGTATTGCATCCTTTGTCATCTCCCAAGCGAGTTTTGAGTTCATGTGTCTATCTGCATTTTAATGAATCTTGCCTGAGAGTAATTAGTAAACCCTAGTGATGACTTAACAATGGAAACAATTAAATTATGAGCTTGACTGTGTGCTAATGGTGGATAAATAGGGTTTCGGACCTAGGGAAGTGCCATATCAGGGTATGTGCAAGATCATCATGGAAAAAATAGGCCCTTAAGTGGCAAAAAATTTAGAAAAATCAGAGTTAGGCAACTTGACGTAAAAATTTGAATAACTTATCTATATTATTTCAAAAATATGTAAGAATCGAATCTGTAACAAATTTAATGTAGTTTCTAAACTACTAGGTTTGTTTAAAAAATAAAAATCTATTTGGTGAAAATTTGAAATTTCAATGCAGTGTACTTAAATTTCAAGGAAAAAATAAGAAGTAGGTGTCTGCGACCACCCTAACCACAATAAAATGATAATATTTATTTATAATATTTTACATATAAGTAGAGGACTCATGCCCCCGATGTGATGCATATTTTTTTGTAATTTTTTTCCAAGTAAATAATTAATTATGATTTTTTTATTACAAATTTTTAAAAAATATAAAAACTCGTATGTTTGACCACCTTAACTTGGTCAAAACTTCATGAAATTCAATTTTTCTTTTTTTAATCCTATAGTATGCAAAGCATAGAATGTGACGCATGTTTTCGATTCAAAAAATGTGATACCGTTTGAAAGCTATAGATGTTTTTCAATTAGCCTATCAATCAGGACTTTAGTTGTAATTTGAATAGAAAATGAATAATAATTACTTATTAAATTCATAGTAAAACATAATTTATATTGGTTGAAAGCTGAGAATCTCCTTTAAAAACCCTTTTTGTTTCATCAATTTTGGGTAAAAAAGTAGTCGTCAGCCACATACCCATCATATTGCCACTTCTTGGCACATCATGATCCTGCACATACCCATTTGGTGACTTCATCTTAAGATTGACCTATAATGCAAAGAAGATTCGTGAAAGGTCCCTCCCCGACTTTCCCTAAGTTAAACTTTCTGAAATCCATAGTTGGTTCAATGTCTGGATGAACTTGGGACTCTCCATCCCTTCCGGATTCCCTTCGCTGTGACCATTCGAGATCATTGGGATATCATATCGACCACCTTGAGGTTTGCTAAAGTGGTCTTCCTAGGTTCATGTTGAATCACCGTGACATTATCATTTTTACACCGATGAAATCTTGTATGCATATCAGTCGGCGAGAACCTTATGTTCGCTAAGACCTCCCCCTTTCGGCGACACCCTTCGCCGAGCATATCCTGCTCTTGTCAAGTTACTATCTATCGGGGAGACATTCATGCTTCGCTGAGACCTTACCGTGAGCTCCCTACTCTTTCCAAAATCCTCGCTTTCGGCGAGACTCCTAATGATTGCCAAGACATCATAGCGAAACTTTTCTCTTGGCGAGCCCTGATCTTTTGTCGGGGTGACTTCTTAATGTCGACAAGAGGTTATGCTGATGGAACTCTTCATCGGCGAGACATAACGTAGTCACCGGGACCTCTAGCCAAACTCAAATGCTTCACCGAAAGTCCTCCCAATTCCATATGTTAGCTGTGACTGTATCTTTCTCACACCGAAGGCCTCTCATGTTCTATCGCTAGTCGGCGAGACCAAAAGAAGTCACTGACACCTTACCCTGACTACCTGCTGGTCACTTCGAGATGTTCCCCATTAACGTTCGACAAGACTCTATAAGTTCACAGAAACATCAGATAGATAAACTTTAGTCGGGCTGAAGTAATTACTTAAACTTTGATGGTCAGTGAGACAAGATGATTTTGCCAGGACTTCTTAGCGAGATGATTGACTCCTACCGAAACCTGCGTTCCGGGAATCTCCATTGGTTCATAATTTTGCAGATTCCATGGATTTCTGTCGAGTCTAGATTTCCCTTAAATCTGTCATTTCCCTCATTTTTTGAAGTATCCTCTTTGGCCCATTCTTTGCAGAAATCCGTCCCTCATGGATTTCCCCAAAATTTGATGAAATATAAAAGAACATGAAATAATTAGATTCGTTTATAATTTGTGATGCATTTGATGATTATTTCATGTCATATTTGGATCTCTCATGTGATTTATTGATGAAAAATGATCAAGTTTAATGATTAAGTAGGCATATCCAGGTTATTCCATTAGAATCCAATCGGTTAGGAATTTCCCAAAATTCCTCTCTGGCTCAGATTCCGCGGATGGCCCCAAAACCCAAAATTTGTGGGATCATTTCATATGAAATTTAATGGAACTTTGGTTGCAGGAGATGCATTCTAACGGTGTTCTGATGAATTAATGTTCCCTTCCTATCATTTTTACTATGTTTTTCATGTTGAGTGCAGGCTGAATCAAGCAAAGTCGCAGTTGGTTCCTCACTATCCGATGCAGAGAGGATTAAGCTAGACATCAAGAGCAAGGTCCCTGAGAGTAAGATCACTTCTATCTAGTCAAAAGTTACCGGTACAAATGTTGGCCTCTGGGACTATGAGGAATTTAAAGCAAGGATGGCAACCAAGGATCCTCCTTTGGTGACTAGAAGAATGATGGAATCAGGCTTGTCCTATGTAGCCGGTTTCCCTTCTACATTGCAGAGGTAGAAATTGAAAAAGAAATGTAATCTCCCTTGGTTGCATATGCAAAATCACCAGTCACAAATGAAGTAGTTGAATATCCTCGAGGGGAGGAGGAAGCAGAAAAGGTCCTATCACTGAAACATGAGGAGGAGCATGCTGAGGGGAAGGAAAGTGAAACGGATGAGACCTGTGGGAAATAGAGTTTGAGTGAGGAGGTACCTAAGGATCAATAAGAGGAAATGGGGTAGACCCAAGTGCAATTGGAGCCCACCATTCCAGAGTGGCTGGATAGAGAGATAAAGAGAAAACAAGTGGTTATGGAAGATAGTCCACCAAATTTGGATGCGCTGCTAGCCAAAATTGGGAAAGATAAAGGTAAGAAGAAGGCTAGGGTGATCTCGAGGATTGAAAGAGATGAAACTCATGATTGGGTTATTCATATTGCCACCCCTACTCTGGATCAAAACAGAGATGATGTGGTTGGAAAGGATTACCACATTCAGACTTTTAATCTAGGACCTACATCTGTGGAGTAGGATATTGAGGATTATGAGGGTTCTAGTGTTGTTATTGTGGGTAGATTAAGAGAAGAAATGAAGACCAAGCAGGAACTAAAGAGAGAAAATGAGAATATCAGGAAGTGCTTGGAGGAATTAATGAAGCCACTGCAGTCCCTTAATCCTTCTTCCTCTGCTACAAATCCTCTACCTCAAGAGACCATCACCGAGCTAGAAAAGATGAAAGCCTCCACTGTTGCCACTGTGAATTGGTTGAAAGGGGTGTAGGTAAAAGGTGATGAAGCTATTAAAGAAATCCTGTCGACTGGAAAGGGTGCTACAAGGACCACTGAATGGTTGAGGCAGGTAATGGTAATGGCACAAGATAAAGAAGACACCAACCTCCTGCTACAGAAACCAAGACTATTATGGAGTACACCCGGGACAAGTTGATGAGTGATAGGATCCTTCCTTCTTCTGGAGTTGTCGAGCCATGGGAGTGGTTCAAGGTATTGCAAATCAGGAAGAAAATATTGAAAAAGATTTACAAACAGAGAGGACACATTGATGACACCCTAGTTGGTGTCTACAATGGTTGCATTGCTTTTTTCGAGATAATGATAGGAAGAAAGAAGATCACACCCAAGTATTTGAGTCTGGAGTAGTTGAGAAAATGGTTGCAGGATGTTTATGCACTAGGTAATGATGGTTCTATGTCTGAGCACCAGCTTGATGATGCGGCCACCTACCTTGCAGTTATTGACAAGTATTTGGCGTATAAGGTAGATTGCGATAAGTCAGTCAAACACTCAAAGGACGAGATTGCATCCATTGAAAGATGACTTAGGGTTCTGCCCCTGCCACCAGTAGCTAACTTGGATGGGGAATTCTTGAAGTACATGAAGAGCCAGATCGGAACGGAGATAATATGGAAGGGAGCTAATGATAGGCTGCAGTGTGATTTGTGCTTCCCCTATTATCTTCCTGCACATCAGTCCGAACTACATTGCGAATCTCAGGCTGACTTGGATGGGATGTGCATTCAATGCTTATTTGACATGCTGTGAGACTCTCCTAGCCAGGTTGTTGTGTTGAGTTATTGTTGCAAAACCCTTGCCTGGTCAAAGGGTTTCTGGTGAATTCTATATATTGGGCATGTCACCTCATTTGTAAGGGGTTAAATAGTTAGAATTTGTAATTAGAGCATAGAGATTGATATAGAGCAGAGATAGTTATAAGTAGAGAAAGTTAGCAAGTAGTTGTGCTAAAGCAAATATTGTAATAGAAAACCAGAATTGTTGCTACAGTGGATAATTCGAATACAAGTAATGACATTGTGATTTGGTGCCATACTTGTGTTCTTTTGTCTTGCATGGTTCTTGTTATTCCATCTTTAAAATTGCTTTGAGGAGGTTAACATTTAGATTAGATTTTATTTAATAATTTTTGTGATTCGATACTTGAATGTTGCAGTAATCCTTCAGTCCATACTTTTCGCAACCAACTGATTGTTAGTTGCTTTGCAAAGTTAGCCTGGACTTCATATTTTAGTGTGATTAGTTCGATTGTGAGGTTTTGTTCATTTTAACTGCAATAGTGTTATTTTAATGAATGTTTATGATTTGAAAATCCTAACACCTCAGAAGATTGCACTGTTTTCTGTGAGATTGTAGATTTATCTTGGTCAAGCAGAGATCAGTTTCGAGGGATTGGTCCATTTTGACTGTTGATTATTTTCATTATTAATCTTAGGAGTAATATTAGATTTAGAACTCTCTTTGAAACTCTTATCCTTTTCTATTTCTTTGATTATTGGGTTAAATCTAGGATTGAAGTATCACCAATTTGTTAAATCTGATAGAATCGATTCAGTATTCTGCTTGTAGTAAGGTCCCATTGTGATTACCAGCATTTTCACATTTGTCACTGAGTTGTTTATGCATTGTCAAGAACTGACACTAGAGACCTTGGGGTTACCTCTTGAGGCTTGCTGATAGAGGTTTACCTTTCAAGAGAGACAGGATTTCATATTCTGTCTGAGTTGTGCAAAAAATACCATCAACACTATATATAGTGGATTATGGATTTTCCTCCCTGCCTTTATCATCATTACCCTATTAAATGCAACCTTTCTTACTATTGTCTAAGATTCATCACTTTTTTTTATTACATCATCTACAAAGAACTCATGGTCATACCTTTTCAACTTCTTTGTCATTTTGCTCTTGTGAATAAAGTGCTTGGGATCAAATTTCTCTCTCTTATTCCCTTGTGGCATACCATAATGATCTATCTTGATGCAAATAGAATCATATCCATTTTTAGAAATAATAGTAAAATCACCAAAACACAAGGTTGAAGGCATGAGAGACTGCTTGCCATAACTTTTGAGATGCATGTAATCTAAATTAGCAAACTACCTCACTATTTCTAAATGAGCAATCATGTGAGGAACTATTTTAGGTAGGAGAAATGGAGCTACTTCAAATCCATACACTCTAATCATAGTGTAATCCTCATAGGTGTACCAATCTCCCCAGTTGTGGTTTACCTTTCCTTTTGGGCTTATCTCCTTGGGTCTAAGGAATCTTTGTATCTCAGGGGACAAATTGTAATCAAAATGATGACCAAACAATTTGTACAAGGGCTTCACAATGTGTTCTTTGAAGAAGAAGTAATGAGACCTCCCACATCTACTATCCCAAATTGAATTCCACATTTGTACTAGCCTTATATTCCCATCCTCATCCAAGTCCTTAATTCTCAGTTCTTCTCCCCAAATCCCCAAGGATTGTGCTTCATACAAGATCATATGCATAAGAAAAGAATATTCTTTGAAATTAATATCACTATTTTTTTTATGGAAATAAGCAAAAAATTTATGACCTCTACCAGGTATTATACATAGTTGAATGGTCTAGCATCTTGGTTCTAAATGTATGTTGCTAAGGCCATAGGAGTTATAGCCATCTTAGCTAGAACATCTATTCCTAGGACTTTCCTACCTGAGTAATAAGTATATTGATAATGTTCTTCAAACAAATCTACATAAAAAAGGAGGTCATTCATTACTAGAGAATCTTCTAATCTGATTCCCTATGTTTTGGGGTCTATGCAAAGGCAATTTCCATCTTTTGTAACTAGTGTCCATAGTGCAATATTCTTCCAAAATATCTCTAATTCTCAGTGGCATTTTCATAGATGTATCCAACTAAAAAACCATAGAAATATAATCTCTAGTGATGGGGAGAAAATGTGACCCATCATGTGAATGAATCAGCCTTGTTTTGGGGTTATACATTCTAGCAAGTTCTTTGATCAATTCCACATTGAAAAACATATTTGACATTACGAGCTTTCCTAGATTCATACTCCATGGATTTGACATAGGATTATGCCTATACTTCTTTCTTTAATGGCATAAAATGAATGTCATATCCTCATTTTGGAGTCCATACATCTCTTAGGTTCTTTTGTTTATCTTCCAATTTCTCAACTAAAGGATCTAATTGTGTTGTTCGTCTAGACCTTGGTCCAAAACTCATACATTTTTCAATTAAATCTTGCTTTAGCAGCCTCATTTCTATTTTTTTTCTTTCTATTTTGGATTTTTCTGATGTTCCTTCCATGTTTTAAAATCCCTAGTTTTTCTATACTTCAAGAAAACTACAATAAAACTTTAGTTGATTCCTTGGATACTTACTTGAACCAGTGTCTCCTTGTACAAGATTCTTACTATCGATCAATCTCGCGTCCTCCAATTTTCAGGTCCAATTCATTAACACTCTGAGATCTTATGAGCAAAATAATCAAGATTTGGCACATATCAATTGATTCTGATTCATAAATGTGATTCCTACCAATTTGCTAATTAGTGGTGGCATTAATGTCAGTTGTCTCTTTGAAATATTCACTAGTCATGTTAGCCAGGTGAGAAATATTTTTTTGCTGTGTCGAAGAGACCTTAGTTCTACTCTCACTGATATCTCATTTTCCCTTCAACATGCTTGTGCCCTCGTTTCCTTTTCAGAGTTTCGAAGAGACATGTGATTACTTCTCTTCGATATCATATGGACTTTCTGAAAAATTTATCTTGGGTATTACTTTTTCTTATCTTATGAGATCTTCCTTCTTCATTATCAGAGTTTTGGAGAGACTTGCAGCCATATCCCTTTAATATGTCAATGTCCCTTTGAAAATAATCTTCTTTTGTTATCGTAGTTTTAGAGAGACTTTTATTTGTGTCTCCTCGCTATGAGTTTCTCTCTTCGATGTTTCTTTCCTTTATTATTTATTTCGGAGTTTCAAAGAGATGATATTACTTCTCTTTGATATCCTATAGTCTCCTCAAAAGCATTCCCTTAGTCTTACTTTGTCGCATTCATTATATTTCTTCTCTCATTATCGGAGTGATTGAATAGACTTTCATCAATTTCCTCTCGATATAAGCTTGTCTCTTCGATATTTTATTCTTACCTATTTCCATAGAGTAGAAGAGACTTTTACATTATTCAACCTAATAATTCAATGTGTCTTCAAAATTGTCACTCTGTTAGCAAAGCCTTGGATTTGATAGTTGTCCATTATTTATTGCATAATAATTAGTTATGTCTAAGTGATGTTCTTTTGTTTCTTGAATTCCAAAATAATTTAGCACATTTTAAATATTAATATTTCTTCAGGCTCTTGCATTTCAGTTTATCAGAGAGACAAGATATCTTTTCCCTTCAAAAAACTCAATTTTCTTTGAAATATCCCTTTTCAGGCTGTCAGATAGACTTCGGAATATGTCCCTTCAAAGTGTGGTAGCTTCCTCAACATTTTGTGTTGGCTTATTTTATCAGCTTATCGAAGACACTACAGTGTAGCTCTCCCTGAAATAGTGTTGTCTCACTTAAATGTGTTTCTAGTGATGAACATAAGGGGATGTATGTGTTAAGGTAATAGCTATGGGGAAGGTGATTTTTGAATAATATTTTAGTGGAACAGGTTAGGGAGATTATTATTATGGAAATTCTAGGCTTATTAGGAAAAAAAGATGGTTTTTGAGGGATGGTGCTCATGGTGTAAAATTAAATGGTCATACTAAGGTTGCGAGGACTAGTGAAAATTTGAGGTTAAATTTTTTGTTCTAATAGTGGCTTTGATTGGGGATGAATGGTCATGATGTCATTACAATAATTTAGAGATACTCTCATACACAGACCATGGATGAAATGACAAAAAGAAAAAGAAAAGGAATCCTAAAACTACTGTGCATGGAATAATATTTCTTTTTAAGAAAAGAAATGCTTCAACAATTGTCCATGCACTGGTAATTCTTGACTTTCTCCTGCCATGTTTTGCAGATAGTATGAATCTCCCCCACACTTGTCAGTGATAACAAATGGTCCAAGCCATAAGGCTTCAAATTTCCCATGTTTTCCCTTTTCTTGACCCCTAGCATTCCACATGAGGACCATGTCTCCTATTTGAAACTTCCTTTATTTTATTTTCATATCAAATAAGTATTTTATTTGTAAATGTAACTCTTGATTTTTCTTTTGTGCTAGATGTTTGACTTCATCCAATTATGCTAATTCTTCTATTTTGTCTTCCATGAGATCAAGAATGTCTAAATCCTCTTGTAATATAAACTTATAAACTGGTAAGAGATTTTGCAAAGGCATTCTGGCTTGGGTTCCATATACTAATTCAAAAAGAGACTTTCTAGTAGCCTTATTTTTTGTGATCCTATCTACCCAAACTACTAACCTTAACTTAGAATCCCATGCCTTTTTGTTACTATTCAACATTCTTTTGAATATCTTCATAATGCTCTTATTGTTGGATTTTGTCTACCCATTCACTTGGGGGTCATATGGTTAATCATATGAGATTGTTATTACCATATGATTCAAAAAACCTTATGAATTCATCAGATCTAAAACACATGCCATTGTTTGTTATCAACCTTATAGGGACTACAAATATGGTGATGAAGTTTTATAATCAGAAATTTATCACAACCTTGCTAGTAGCCTATTTTGTTGGTATAGCTTCTATCCACTTTGTAAATTAATCAGTGGTTACTAGGATCCACTTATTCCCACCACTAGATTTGTCTGTAATCTCACCTATAAAATTGATTCCCCATTGATGGAATGGGGCCTCCACTTGCATAGGTCTTAGTGGCAATGCTACCTGATATTTCATCTTGCCAAAGAATTTTTGGAATGCTTCACACTTTCTTACATAGTCGTAAGCATCATTAAATACTCTAGGCCAATAATAACCTTCTTTTAGTATCTTGTGCATAGTGGTATTTGTTGAAAGGTGTCCCCCATATACACCCTCTTGCATTTCTTTCATAACATTTTTTTCCTGTGTTTCATCCAAGAACAATAACAACACACCATCCTTGTTCTTCCAATACATATCTCAATCCATGAAGACATATTTTGACACATGAAGCTTTAAGGTTCTTCTCTAATTGTTATTCAATCCTTTTGGGCATTTCATATATTTAAGGTAGTATGCAATGTTAGTGTACCATTGTGTGTTTTCTATAATTGACACCCAATTTTCTTCCCCTTCCATGGTGCAAATTTGTGCAGCTTTCAGATTGGACTCATCCATCAACTTTTCTAGCCCCTACCCTCTTACTAATTTAGTGATCTAGATATTGATGTTAAACTCTTGGATATGGTTCATCCAATGACACATTCTTCTAGTTACCTTTGTTTATGAAAAAACGTCTTTTATTGTATAGCATTTGGCACATAAGCAATGACTTATGCTCCTACTAAGTAAGGATTGGATGCCTTAACTGCTTTTACTAGGGTGTAAGCTTGTTTCTCAGTAATTTCATACTTCAATTCAGCCCCTTGTAATGATTTACTGAAGAATGAAATAGTTTGTTCATATCCATCACTATTCTTTTGTAACATCACGACTATTATTATGTGGAATGATGCAAAGGAAAATATCTAGAAGGGTTTGTTAAATTCTGGGGATTTTAATATAGGTGCTTCTTTGATAGCTATTTTGATTGAAACAAAGGAATCACTAGCTTCTTCCATCCAATTAATATTTGCACCCTTTTTTAAAATATTTGAGATTAGTTTTACAATATATGCAAAATTTGAGATAAATCACTGAAAAAAGTTAATCTGTCCAAAGAAAGACTAGATAGCTTTCACAGTCTTTGGGATGGGGATTTTTTCAATAGATTCCACTCATTCTGGATCAGTTTGTACCCCATCATTTGAGACAATATGCCCCAATAATTTACATTATGTGACAACAAAGTGACATTTTTTAGGTTTAGAGAAATACCATACTCCAATGCTCTGATGAAAATATTCTCTAAATGTGCACAATGATCTTCTACCTTCTTGGAATATGTTGTTAGATCATCCTGATATACCACCATTGTAGCATTGATCAAGTCAACAAAGGTCACATCCATGTCCCTCTAGAATGTTGCTTTGGTATTGGTGAGGCCAAAAGGAATTCTCACATAAACATGTGTTCCCCAAGGTGTGGTGAAAGAAATTTTATATTGCTCCAAATCCTTGACCTTCACCTAGTTATATCCTAAGAATCTATCCATCATACACAACAACTCACAGCCAGTGACTCTTTGCAGCATTGCTTCCATATTTGGAAGGGGGTAGTTTTCTTTAAGGGATGCCATATTCAAATTCCTAAAATCTACATATAACCTTATATCCCCTTTTTTCTTTCTCATAGGTACCATGTTTGATACCTAGGAGGAATGCCTGATTGGTTTGATAATGCCTCCATCTCTTAACTTCATAAGTTTCTCCTACACTTTTGGTGCCAATGTAGGATTTATGGGTCGTTGCTTTTGTCTAAATGGCTTAGCATAAGGTTTTAATGGAATTTCATGTTGAAAGAGATATTTTCTATATACTTTGAGGTCATCATATGACCAGGAAAAAACATGTTTATACTTCTAGAGAAGGATTATAATCATCTCTCTAACTTTGGGACTAATCCTTTTGCCAATGTATACTTTCTTAGGAGCAAGTTTTGTTCCAAGGTTAATTTCTTCAACATCTTCAGGTATTTAACAGGTGTAGGATTTAAATTAAATCTATCATGTGCATCAAATACTCTTTCTAATGCTATAAGTCCTTTTGGTATTTTGTTTGTCTTGGGTTGTACTACTTCTTGCCCAAAGACAATTCATTTTCTATCCACTTTCTCTATAAAGGAATTGAAGTCTATATCCCGAGATTCATATTGATCAATACAATGGAGGAAATTAATTAGATCTTCGTCATCATTGGATACTTTCTAGTTGTATATGTTATTTGGGATAGCAGGTCTTGTCTTGAATTCAACTTATGTGATTCTTGCTAATGTAATATCAGCTCATTTAAAAGCCATATTAGCCAAGAAATTTTCCATTATGTTCTTAGATAGATTTCTATCCAATCTATTGAAAATGCATCAAACAATTCAATGGTATCCCAAATTGCATTCATGTATTGTTTTAGTCTTTTATTATTTGATAAGTAATTTTCCCTGACTTGAGATGCAACCTGTTCAAAATCTCCATATATTTCTAGCAACTTAATCCCATATCTTGTAGCAATGTTCAATCCAAACAACAATGCTTCGTATTTAGCTATATTATTGGTACATTCAAATGTTAACAAGAATGAGTACTTGAGTGTATTTTTAGATGGAAATAAATTCTATCCTAGCTTCATTTCCATTTTTACTACATGACCCATTGAAATACATCTTCCACACACCTTTATCATCAAGTTGAGCTTCTTTGTCAATCAGATCTATATTTTTCAATTTGGGTTATGAATTTTCAATCCTAAAGTTTCCAAGATCCATGTCACAGAAGCAATTGATCTTGTTGGGATCAAAATGCTCTATAACATGTTCTAATCTAGGTTCCTTATACAACTTAACTTATTTCCCATTTATTGGTATGGTAGCTTATGATAGGTCTAGTTGGACATTTCCCCCTACTACAGCAGTCCACTGTCTAGATAATAACATACCATAATAGGGAGGTGCATCCACTGCAGTAATATTAGTTCTGTAAGTTGCTTCAAGGTATGCTCCTAGCTTCAATTCTACATCTCAGATGACTCCAACCACTGGGATAGACCTATTATCCATTACGTAGCATTTCCCATATGTAGTGTTCACCCATAAGCCTAGTTCCTTCATAATTGTCATCGACATGATGTTGATTGCAGGCTCTGAGTCAATCATGCAGTTTTTTACTAGCTTGTTGTTGATCAATAGTGTGGTGTAAAATGGGTCCACTTGAGAGGTATTTTTCATTAAGGTATCACCAAGATAAACTTCTAGCATTTTTGTGGTTATGGGTATGTGCAGGATCATCATGGAAAAAATAGGCCCTTAAGTGGCAATGAAAATTCAAAAAAATGACTGTTAGGCAACTTAACATAAAACCCTATATCTCTTTCCCCTCTACCCTTAACCCTTAAACTCTAAACCCTTAAAACCTCTACCCTCTCTCTCTCTCCCTCCTGCCCCCCTCCCTCTCTCAGGTCTCTCTCTCTCTCACACTCACTCCCTCTATCTCTCTCCCCTCTACCCTTAACCCTAAACCCTAAACCCTTAACCCTTAAACCCTAAACCCTTATAACCCTCTACCCTCTACCATCAACCCTATACCCTATTTCTCTCTCCCACTCCCTATCTCTCTCTCAAGTATCTCACTCAATCACTCCTATATCTCTCCCCTCTACCCTTAATCCTATACCCTCTATCTCTCTCCCACTCCCTCCCTCCCTCTCTTTCACTAAATACCTATATCTCTCTCCCCTTTGTAACACTTAACCCTTAAACCCTCTACCCTCTAATCTCTCTCTCTCAAGTCTCTCCCTCCTACCCCTTATCCCTCTCTCAGGTCTCTCTCTCACTCACTCACTCCCTCTATATCTCTCCCTCTACCCTTAATCCTAAGCCCTAAACCATTAAGACTTAAACCCTAAAACCTGAAACCCTCTACCATTAACCATATACCTTATATCTCTCTCCCAATCCCTCTATCTCTCAAGTCTCTCCCTCATACCCCCTCTCCTTCTCTCAAGTCTCTCTCTCTCTTAGTCACTCCCTCAATCTCTCTCCCCTCTACCCTTAACCCTCTCTCTCTCTCCCTCCCTCCTACCCCCTCTCCCTCTCTTAGGTTTCTCTCTCAAAGTCACTCCCTCTATCTCTCTCCCCTCTACCCTTAACCCTTAAACCCTCTACCCTCTACCCTTCCTCTCTCTCTCTCTCCTACCCCCTCTCCCTCTCTCAGGTCTCTCTCTCTCTCTCTCCTCTATCTCTCTCCCCTTTACCTTTAACCCTAAACCCTTATAACCCTCTACCCTCTACCATCAACCCTATACACTCTATCTCTCTCTCTCAATTATCTCACCCAATCACTCCTTTATCTCTCCCCTCTACCCTTAACCCTCTACCCTCTACTCTCTCTCTCTCTCAAGTCTCTCCCTCATATCTCTTCTCCCTCTCTTAGGTCTCTCTCTATCACTCACTCCCTCTATATCTCTCCCTCTACCCTTAACCCTTAAACCCTCTACCCTCTATCTCTCTCCCACTCCTCCTCTCTCTCTCTCTCTCAATTCTCTCCCTCATACCCCCTCTCCCTCTCTCAAGTATTTGTCTCACAATCACTCCCTCTATCTCTCTCCTCTCTACCCTTAACCCTTAAAACCTAAACCATTAAACCCTCTACTCCCTACTCTCTACCCTTAACCCCCCCTCTCTCTCTCTCCCTCCTACCCCCTCTCCCTCTCTCGAGTCTCTCTCTCAGTCTCTCTCTCTCTCTCTCTCTCTCTCTCTCTCTCTCTCTCTCTCTCTCTCTCTCTCTCTCTCTCTCTCTCTCTCTCTCTCTCTCTCTCCTCTCTTAGGTCTCTCTGTCTCTATCTCTCTCCTTTACCCTTAACCTAAACCCTAAGCTCTTAACCTTAAACCCTCTACCCTCTGCTCTCTCTCTCTCTCTCAAGTATCTACCTCCTACCCTCTCCCTCTCTTGGGTCTCTCTCTCTCACTCCTCCTCTATATCTCTCCCTCTACCCTTAACCCTTAAACCCTATACCCTATCTCTCTCATCTCCTCTCTCTCTCAATTCTCTCGGGTCTCTCTCTCTCCTCATCTCTCTCAATCTCCCCAACCCTTAACCCTTAAACCCTAAGCCCTTATAACCCTCTACCCTCTACCATCTATCTCTCTCCCCTCCTCTCTCTCCCACTCAATTCTCTCACTCAATCACTCCTATCTCTCTCCCCTCTACCCTCTATCTCTCTCCAACTTCCTCCCTCCCTCTCTTTCACTGACTCTCTCTCTCTCTCAATTCTATCCCTCATATCCCCTCTCCCTATCTTAGGTCTCTCTCTCTCACTCACTCCCTCTATATCTCTCCTTCTACCCTTAACCCTTAAACCCTCTACCCTCTACCTTTAACTCTCTCTCTCTCTCTCTCTCTCTCTCTCTCTCTCTCTCTCTCTCTCTCTCTCTCTCTATCTCTCTCTCCCTTTTCCTCTCTCTCCCTTTTCCTCTCTCTCTATATGTCTCTCCCTTTTCCTCTCTCTCCTTCTCTCTCTCTCACCCACCCTCCACCTCCTAATTACTCTTAGGTCTATGTGTGCAAAATCGGATATCCGATTCAAATCAGATTATCTGATTTGAATCAGATATCTGATTTATAACACTAAAATCTTACCGTTACAATACATTTTAAAATGTTTTTCAAATCAGATATTATATTTTATCTGATATAAGATTTGTGGGCCATAGAAAAACCCCATGTGGGCCATTTTGGGCATCCCAATAGACCCTCCATTTTGTTTGCAGGCTTTGTAGGTCACAAAAGTGCGATTTCAGACAGGAAGAGGCAAAGATCAAATTTTTGGAGCATATTCTACTAAAATTTTTCATAAACAATCATTTATTTAGCATCTTTTATGAGGTATAATGGGGAGCAATAGTCATCGAAAGGAAAAATGTAAGAGAAAGCTTACAAAAGAACAAACTGAAGCATATAGACAAAGAGATAGAGAAGGTCATAGGAAGAGAGGACAAGGTATGTTAAATATTGGTGAGCTTGAGCCCTTTGGTCTTTCAAGTGAAGAGGAAATTGAATATGTTCAAGGTGAAAATGTTGAACATGATATTGAAATTGGGAATGAAAATGCTCAAATTGATATTGAAAATGTTCAAGGTGAAAATGTTGGAATTGAAGATGTTGAACTTGATACTGAAATTGGGAATGAAATTATTTAAATTGATATTGAAAATGTTCAAGGTAAAAATGTTGGAATTGAAGATATTGAACATAATATTGAAATTGGGAATGAAATTATTGAAATTGATATTGAAAATGTTCAAGGTGAAAATGTTGGAATTGAAGATACATCAAAATGACACTTTATCTCAGTGCATCTATAAAAGAGAAAGCACACGTAAAAGATTTCTACAATGTTTAACTAGGATAGAAAAGTAAAATTACATATAGAACAACCAAAAATGAGTCATCCCATGCAAACTAAAAGTTCTTAAGAGTTAAGATGTATCCAAGTAATTCACCAGAATGTGAAAATACAAAATGCATGGATGGCTATGAAGAGCTCTAAAAGATCATCTCAATGCCTCTAAAATCACAAATTTCAAAGAAATGCATCAAAATTTATGATCTCAAGAGTAAAAATAGCACCTCTAACTTCAAAAATTTGTAGAATGCACTAGTAGAAAAACTTAGGAAAAAAACTAACACCACTAGATAATGCTCAAAACCAACTTTTCGTTGATATCTCATTTATTAGGAAAATGTGTCTCAACATTGCAAATACATAAGGTAAGTTGTTGATACATCAACGCGGGTAGGTTCAAGGGGGTAACCCCTTATGGGGGTTCAGGAGGGCTCATCCCTCCCAATGGGGGGTCCAAGGATTGTGCGCCCTAGTGGGGGTTCTGGGGAAACACCCTTGAAAGCCATATTTTATGTATATTTTAGTATTGTAAATCTAGACCATTCATCATTAGGTCTTAGATCTTATGGTTGATATTTTTTTGGCTTGACTTTCCCTAGAAGGAAACCCTATTTTATGAGGGTGTTGTATTAAGGTTGTGTATTGTGATTTATTCTAAGAGTCTGATAGTGATCTTGTTGCCTTTGGATCTTTGATTGGTGATACTCTTATGAGAAGCTTGCTCTACAAGTATATTGTAATCTTTGTGATTTCTTAATAATATATTGGGAAACCTTAGGAGTGTGAGGTTTTTCTCCTAGAATGGTTTTCCACACGTAAATCACTTTGTTGTGGTATGCATGATATTTATGTTTATTTCTATTTAAGTTTTTGTAACTGAAAATATCTTTATATTTTTTCATTATTCTCCACTCAAGATTAATGTAGGAAGTTGTTCTACTACCCTGGCTTCCTTTTAAGTGGTATTAGAGTTTTATCACCTTTGGTTTCAGTTGTGGGTTGTTGGATTTCTTGAACTAATCCATATTTCAGTGGGAGTTTGTGCAAAAGACACTTTGTGATATTGTTGCAAGATTTTTCATATGGAAAATTAATCATGGAGAATAGAGGCGGATAAATTTTCTAGAAATAATTTTGAAATGCAGAAGTTGAAGATGGAGGATCTATTGATAGATCAAGATTTGTGGGATGTTGTTGATGAGAATATTTCAAGGCCTACAAATCCTGCTCAGGCTACTCAATATGATGTTATGGACCATAAAGCCAAGGGTCTAATCAAATTGTGCTTGGAATAATTTGTTTTAATCAATGTCCGTGAAGAGACCTCTACACATAAACTATGGAATAATCTTGGTGAGATGCATCAAGCCAAATATAAAGCATGAACAATATTTTCTTGAGGAAGAAATTTTATTCCTTGAGAATGAAAGAGGGTGGAAAAATTACATACTACCTTGAAGAATTCAATATGTTGGTGGCTTAGTTGGCATTAGTTGGTATCAAAATGGATGAGGAGGAGAAATGTCAAACCTCACTTTTTTCTTTGCTTGATTCATGGGATTCTCTTATTATGGTTATTGGGAGTACTTTTGTTATATTGAAGACTGAAGATGTAGTGGGTTCTTTTCTTTTTGAAAAGATGAGGAGGAAGGTATCCACTAGTGCCAAGGAGGATCTAAATGTTTGTGGAAGACCTGAGGAAAAAGGAAAGTAGAATGAGAAGCACGTGATAAATCCAAGTCCAAGGGGAGATCAAAATCTCCTAGAAAGTCCAAAGTTGTTTGTTGGAATTACGGTAAGCTTAGACATATTCGTAAGGACTACAAAAAAGAAAAGAAGAAAAAGAAGAGATTTGATTTTGATTCTAAGTTTGAGAAGGAATATGGTGATGCATTCATTGCAGCTTTGGCAACTTGTGCAAGTAATGATGCATAGTTAATTGACTCAAGTGCATCTTTCCATATGACCTTTAATAGAGATTGGTTTTCTAAATATAAAGAATTTGATGGAGGTAAGGTGTACTTGGGTGATGATTCTTATTTAAATATTGTTGGTTGTGGTAAAGTTGAAATCAAGTTTCCTGATGGTAGAATAAAAAGGATTAATGGTGTGTTGCACATCCCTAAATTAGCATGAAATTTGTTATCTATGAGAAAACTAATAGATTTCAGTGTGCAAGTAGTATTTTTTGATGCAAGATAAAACATGGTTAGAGGTGCTATGGTGATTACTATAGGTGTCAGATATGGCATATTGTATAAGCTTGATACATGCACTATTGAGTGCAATAGTACTTCTGTGAAAAGCAAGTTTGTAGAAGAGATGAGGGTTTCACCTTCAATAGATGGTCATGGATTTTGGGTACCCAAAGGTGATCTTTCTTTTGAATCAAAGTTATCTACAAAGAAAACTATGTTATGGCATGAGAGACTTGGACACATTGGAGAAAAGGGTCTAAGAACCAAGTTGAAAAATAAAAACCTTCAAGACAATTTGTTTGATTGTAATCTTGAAGTTGATTTCTTTGAGAATTACATTTATGGAAAATAAAACTGTGTTTAGTTTTGCTTGAATTCTAATAAATCTTGTAGTGTATTAGATCTTATTCATTTTGATGTGTTTGGTCCTATAGACAATCCTTCAATTGGAAAATCCACATATTATGTTTCATTTATTGATGATTATAGTAGAAGGATATCAAGGTTTATTTTCTAAAGAGAAAATCTAAAGTTTTCGGTCATTTTAAATAATTTCAAGCAACGCTTGAGTGTTGGACTGGAAAGAAAATAAAAATTTTGAGGACTGATAATGGCAGTGAATTTTTCTCTAATGATTTTGATAGATTCTGTAAAAGATTGTATTCATAGAAAGAAGACAACTATGTATTCTCCACAAAAGAATGGAGTTGCAAAAAGAATGAACAGGACATTGATGGATATCCGATTCAAATTATCTGATTTATAACACTAAAATCTTACTATTACAATACATTTTAAAATGTTTTTCAAATTAGATATCATATTTTATCCGATATCGGATTTGTGGGCCATAGAAAAACCCCATGTGGGTCATTTTGGGAATCCCAACAGACCCTATATTCTATTTGCAGGCTTTGTAGGTGACAAAAGTGTGATTTCAAATCAGAAGAGACAAAGATCAAGTTTTTGGAGCATCTTCTACTCAAATTTTTCATAAACAATCATTTTTTTATCATCATTTATGAGGTATAATGGGGAGTAGTAGTCGTCAGAAGGAAAAACGTAAGAGAAAGCTTACAAAAGAACAAATTGAAGAATATAGACAAAGAGATAGAGAAGGTCATAGGAAGAGAAAACAAGGTACATGTTAAATATTGGTGAGCCTGAGCCCTTTGGTCTTTCAAGTGAAGAGGAAATTGAATATTTTCAAGGTGAAAATGTTGAACATGATATTGAAATTGGGAATGAAAATGTTCAAATTGATATTGAAAATGTTCAAGGTGAAAATGTTGGAATTGAAGATGTTGAACATGATATTGAAATTGGGAATGAAATTATTTAAATTGATATTGAAAATGTTCAAGGTGAAAATGTTGGAATTGAAGATGTTGAACATGATATTGAAATTGGGAATGAAATTATTGAAATTGATATTGAAAATGTTCAAGGTGAAAATGTTGGAATTGAAGATGTTGAACATAATATTGAACCAAGTGTAAATTATGTTCACCATATTAAATGAGAAATAAAGAACCTTGTGTGGAAGAAAGAAATATTCCAAATTCAAGACCTTCAAGAACCCCTAAATGGTTACTTGAAATTGATGAGAACATTATAAACAATTTTGAAGGCAAGAGGTCAACACGAACCATTTAGTTGTGGGCTACAAGACTTTTCAACCAATATTTTAGCCATAAGACATTGACCAAGCAATGCCAACTCTTTTTACAATTGCTAAAGATGCAAAAGATGAGACCCTTACTAGCCAAATTGAAGATTCATGTGAACAAGAAGACCGAAAAAAATTCTATTATTGTCGAAAATATTTTTAATGCTCTCAAGTCTACTGGAAAAAATATCAAGGAAAAAGATAATAGAGCTACTCGGAGAGTCATTACAACTTCCCTAGTAAGCCATTAATTGAAAAATGCTTGATTTATGAGACAAACTTGTATTGATTTTGACATAAATCGTGAAACTTTGGATAGAGAACTTGCAAGAAGAGAAACAATAGATGATCCTCTTCAAAATGATACATGGGCTTTTTTCGGGAGGCTTCCACGTGTTGATAAGAAGCTAACTGATAATGTAAAGCAGGCAATTCAGCAATTTTACCATGATAACTCTAGAGTATCACCCAATGCAAAGGTTGTTTTAAAGTTAAGAATTGACAATCAAGACCGTACATCTCATCCTAAAAATTTCTTGGAATCAAGCCAAACAATGTTGTTCAAAAAAATTATTGAAACACATCCAAATATGGAAATCTCACAAAGGACTTTTGAAGGTTTGAAGCCATTTTATTATGTGCCTCTTAAAATTCATAATACTTGTTGTTGCAAATACCATGTGGAGTTTTCAATGTACCATGAACTATTATGCTATATCTGTTATACTTCACATACTAATGAAATGTTGCAGGAGTGTGGTGCAGTGCATCTTCTGAAATCATCAAGGGACTTGCTAGATCTATTTTTATGTTCTAGAGATGATGGTTGCCTTTTCTATAGAAATGAATTTTTAAATGTGAAGTGCTCACAATGTGGTGGCTTGTCAAAGTTTGTTCAATGTTTTCATGAGGGTTCCAAACATGAATTTGGAAAGAAGCTTGTTGAGAAAAAGAGATATGAGATAGTCAAATATTATTTGCAGAGTGGAGGTGAAGGTTCTAGATGCGAGTTGGTTACAAAAGAATGCAGTGCTGCTGATTTTATTTTATATTTTAAGGACAATCTTTTCTACAAGTATGCAAGGCATAGCCATAGGTCTCAATGGTTGGATCAACAATTCAGGATGTGTAAGGACTCTTTTTTTATTGGCACTATTATATCAGTGGTTGTTTTTGTAGAAAGCTTCACATTGCAACCACAAAATGAGGTAAAATCTCAGTATTACAATTCCATTCATATTGTTATTTTTGTCTACATAACATTTAGACATGCACTTGATAGTACAGAGGAGGATCGAAAGATAACCAAAGAGTATCATATTTATATGAGTGATGATAGATCTCACTCGTCTGAGTATGTCCAACATTGTTTCAAAAAAGAATTGAGTTCTTATAAGAGCATTATATAGCACTGGGTTGATATCTCATTTGGTCGGATAACTAGATAGGTCAATTACAGAATGCTCATATGTTTTATTGGTTGAGTAGAATGCATGTAGAGAGGGGTGTACCTCATATTTGGAGTTTTTTTGAAGCTGGGCATGGGAAAGGGGAGCATGATGGAGCAGGTGCATGTGTAAAGAGAGCTCTAATTAAGGAGAAATCAAAGATTTCAAGAGAAAAATTCAGTGATGCACGTTCTATTGTTGATTGGTGTAGTTCAACATTGTCATAGGGAGGGACACTTGATTCTATAGTGTGCAGATTCTTTTGGTTGGTTGAGGAGGGTATAGTGGGAGGTAGATTGGATTGTCATACAATCAAAGATTCTTCAAAGATGCATTCATTTCAAAGCTCAAATGCAAGCACATGGACCATTTGGACACGAGAGTTGGCTTGTTTTTGTCAAAGTTGTATTTAGTGCAAGTGGGATCAATGTGAGTCAAGTGAGTGGGTGGATACATGGGTTTCACAGTATCTAACTCCTTTATCTCAAACAATATCTATGATAAATGACACAATGGAAAGTTCAGTCGATTACGACCGTCTTTCAGATCTACTACAGCCAGGACATGTTTTTATAGTTGTTGCACCGTAGAGGAATGAAGAGAGATGAGACTATTGGTTGGATCAAAGTGTGCAGGTAAAGCATAAGCTAACACAACCGATGGAAGATGATGGTGTGTTCATGTATCCTACAGGTTCAGTTGTGGTTGTAGGAACTTGGTTGCGAACATACATGATTAGAAAGAATGGCATACCTGCATTTGAAGACTACGAGAAACACAAAACCATTCTCATGTATTCGCACCTTGTTATAGAAACAAATGTTAAGTTGTTGAAGCATCATACCAAACCAAAGACAAAAAAACTATGGAAACTTAGTAATGTTGATCATGAAGCAATATTGGATACTCTTAAGAAAAGAGATGACCCTTCAGGCACACTTGAATAGCATATTCAAGAATGGAAGGTACAATGCTTAGGTTCATTATGCTTAAGTTCATTAGTGTTCTTTATTTAATACTGATATTTTGTATACTCTTGCAATCAGGTGTCTTTAATAGTGATATTTTTTATACTCTTGCAATGCAGGTGTCTTTAATACTAATATTTTGTATACTCTTGCAATGCTTTTTCATGAGAATTCTTCTCATTTAATGATTGCAACTTGACTATCCTAAGAAGGTAATATGCACTCTATCAATGTGATTCACTTCATTTTCAATATTTGCATTACCAATTCATCATTATTCAGGTTGTTTAGAATAATATAGATTTGTTAGTCTAAGCATCTTTTCTATTGTGACAATATAGATTTCTCATTTGACAACTTTTGTGTTATTTTTCACACGATTGATCATGGACTTGTTGCAACAATAGCCAGCTCTGATCCTTTTGGCGAGGTATGTGAAAGGGGACCATACCTAACCTAAACGTACCCATCCAAATGTGTTGGAACAGTTGGTTTGGTTATACGAGTTGTAGAACAAAAGTTGTAGAAAAAACAACTTCCAAGTTGCTAGTGGTATAATTACCATAACTTATTCAAATCTCCATAAAAGTTGAACAAACTAAAGGAATTTGAAAGCTAAATCAATTATCTAACCATACCACACATGTGAAAATCATAATAAGGTCATGCATACCATACAAAAGAAAAAGAACAACACATGATGTTGGAAAAACACAAAAATCTTCTTCCTCAAAGATGCAAATTCTTATTTTCAAATTCTTCAACCCTGAGGTTGTGTTTACAAGATTTATTTATGCCCTTACAAGTAGTTTTCAGCCTCCAACTAAACTCCAATAGTGATTTTTGTGTAAAAAAAAGCCATGAGACCATAGCTTGTTGCTTACTATTATGCTTTGATAGATTTTTTCCAAGCATCCACAACTTGTTCGAAAGTACTTTTTTTAGGCTTTTAGCCATAGCAGCAAGGCAGTGAACTATTTGATAAAATTCTTTGGTAGACATGTATGAAAAATGTCGTAGCATAGACAAGGTAGTGTACTGTTTGAAAAAATGCCTCAAAGAAATGGGGTATCATGGTGATAGAATGGCATGATGAATGCCATGACAAGAAAATTGTTATGGATTGTTATGGAATTCCACCACCATGAGACCGCATTTCTTTGAGGCAATTTTTCAACCAGTTCACTACCTTGTCTATGATATTGCTTACTATTATGCTTTGATAGATTTTTTCCAAGCATCCATAGCTTGTTTGAAATCACTTGTTTTAGGCTTTTAGCCATAGCAGGAAGGTAGTGAACTATTTGATAAAACACTTTGGTAGACATGTATGAAAAATGTGGTAACATAGACAAACTTTTGAAAAAATTCCTCAAAGAAATGTGGTCTCATGGTGATGGAATGCAATGACGAATGCCATGACAAGTGAATTGCTACAGATTTTCATGGCATTTCATCACCATGAGACCTCATTTCTTTGAGGCATTTTTTCAAACAGTTCATTTCCTTTTCTATGCTATTGCTTACTATTATGCTTTGATATAATTTTTCCAAGCATCCATAGCTTGTTCGAAAGCACCTATTTTAGAATTTCAGCCATAGCAGCAAGGCAAGGAGTTGTTTGATAAAATTATTTTGTAGACATGTATGAAAAATGTGGTAGCATAGAAAAGGCAATTAATTATTTGAAAAAATTCCTCAAAGAAATGTGGTCTCATGGTGATGGAATGCCATGACAAGCACATTGAGACCACATTTCTTTGAGGCATTTTTTTGAATAGTTCACTGCCAAGTGTCTATGCTATTGCTTATTATTATGATTTGATAGGTATTTTCTGATGCAAGAAAAGGGGTGGAAAATGTCACAACTCAAACTAACACAATTTAAAACTTTTATGGAGACTCCAAACCCAACAATTGGGTTTTGCACCATTTCAGTTGTTCACCAACTAGGGCGCCTATACCTAGTTTTCATTCAATTCCATTGTAGATGATGGACTAAAGATAGGAACAAAAAATTTTTGAGCACTCTTTAATACATATTTCAACATATCAAAAAGGTTCATGATGTTACTTTGGAACAAATTTGTCTAATCTAACCTGCAGAGTTGTAATTAGGCCTCAATAGGCCACTTTTACAAAGGAGGTGTCTCAAATTAACTCACAAAACCCAAATAACTTCACCAAAAAACTCCTTGGGTGGAAAAACATAGGAATCCATCATTTATTCGACAAAGCCTTCTAAAAAAATTGTTGATCCACGCTATTCTCTTGATTTCCTAGCTTAACACATGAGAAAATCAAGCTAGGGCTCGATCAAAAATCCATCAAACGTACTTGCTCAGCCTTGAAACCAAAAAAATATGATAAATCACCCCAAAAATCATCATTCCACCATTTTTCACAAAATTCCAAAGATGGAATGATGAGATTTTACATTTTTACTAATCTCAACCCTTTGAAAATGAGGGTTTCAGACCACCCAACAGAAAAATACTTAGAACTAATTCAATTTGTAATGAAATCAATCCAAATAAGAACAAAATGAAATCTAATACATAGATATAACTAATACCAATGAGTTTCTGGCATAAAGCTTCTATACAGAACCGTACTAAGCTCGACAAGTTCTGAAAACACAAATTTTGCAAAAAAATAGAGAAAACTTTTATTATTCACTTCAAAATCATTCAATCTTCATGACTTGAATTAGTTAGAGGATTTTCAATATATTTCCCACCATATTACATCAGTTACAAGCAATAATTTGAGTGGGAGAGCATTAATCCTCCTCTAACATGCAAAGTTGACAAGTTGTTCAAAGCAACTTTAATACTATTTTTAGCATCTTTTCAAAAAACTACCAACTTTCACTCTTAAATGACTAACTGACCCCATAAGGCCTTTATTAAAATATTTTTGGTCTAATAGACCTTCTTAACAACACACAATAAAACTAAAACTCAAAACTTGACTCGCTAACCATCACCTAGCCCTCTGTTTCCAAGGTGCTCCTACACCATTTTCCAAGCACCCATAGCTTGTTTGAAAGCACATGTTTTAGGCTTTTAGCCATAGTAGCAAGGTAGTGAACTGTTTAATAAAATTCTTTGGTAGACATATGAAAAATGTGGCAGCATATGCAAGGCAGTGAACTGATTGAAAAAATGCCTCAAAAAAGCGTGGTCTCATGGTGATGGAATGCCATGACAATCTATAGCAATTTTATTTTCATGGAATTCCATCACCACGAGACCACATTTCTTTGAGGCATTTTTTTTAAACAATTCATTTCCTTTTCTATGCTATTGCTTACTATTATGCTTTGATAGATTTTTTCCAAGCATCCATAGCTTGTTTGAAAGCAGTTGTTTTAGGATTTTAGCCATAGTAGCAAGACAATGAAATGTTTGATAGAATGCTTTGATAGACATGTATGAAAAATGTGGTAGCATAGACGAGGTAGTGAACTGTTTGAAAAAATACCTCAAAGAAATGAGGTCTCATGGTGATGGAATGCCATGCAATCAACAAGGCAGTCAACTGTTTGAAAAATGCCTCAAAGAAATGAGTTCTCATGGTGATGGAATTCCATGAGAATCAAAATTTATTTTTATTGTTATGCATTCCATCACCATGAGACCTCATTTCTTTGAGGCATTTTTTCAAACAATTCATTTCCTTGTCTATGCTATTGCTTACTATTATGCTTTGATAGAATTTTTCCAAGCATCCATAGCTTGTTTGAAAGCACTTGTTTTAGGCTTTTAGCCATAGCAACAAGCTAGTGAACTATTTGATAAAAGTCTTTGGTAGACATGATGTATGAAAAATGTGGTAGCATAGACAAGGTAGTGATCTGTTTGAAAAAATGCCTCAAAGAAATGTGGTCTCATAGAATTCCATGACAAGCAAATGCAATTGATAGCTACTTCTAGTTATTAGTTATGCAATGTGAAGTAATTGCATAACTGCTTAGGTTGAGTTTGTAAAAACTATATTGTAATTGAAATTTTTTCATCTATCAGTATCTAGTTGTTAGTTATTGGTGCAGGAGCACCAATCCATTTTAATGGTTTTGCTCTAGTTGTCTTATGAAAAGTTGAGTCTAGGTTGTTTGGGTTTTTTTAGTATTAATAAGGTCTAATGATACCATTCTTGATGTAATTGATCAACTTTGGTGTCTTTTGGGTCTAAATGTAAATGTTGCAAAACATGTCAAAAAGTTGTCAAAAGTTGTCAAGGTAGGTGAAAAGTCAGTTATAGGACATAATAACCTGACCAAAATAACCCTGGACAAAATAACCTGGCCATAATAACCCAAGGAAAAAATAACCCAGGGTCATAATAACCCAAGCCAAAATAACCAGTGGTCAGAATAACCCATGGACAGAATATCCCCATAAGAATATAGAGAAAGGAAAATAAAATTTATAAATTACATGGGTTATTTTGTCCATGGGTTATTTTGACAACGGGTTATTCTTTCCATGGGTTATTATGACCTTGGGTTATTTTCTCCTTGGGTTATTATGACGGGGTTATTGTGTCCAAGGTTATTGTGATCGAGTTATTATGGATCCTGATACCAAAAAGTCATTTTTTGGTGTGAGGTCATGTTTTTGGGTTGAATAAGGTCTAAATAGACCATCTCCAATGTTTAGGTGTCTAGGAGAGTAAAATTGCAAATATTGCAATAATATGTAAAAAATTGTCAACATAAACTTGCAAAAAGTGTAAAATTTGTAAAGGCTTAGAAGCCTAACGGTCATAAGTTTCAAAAATCAGTTTTGTACGATTTTGGTAGTTGTATTTGGATGGAATCAAGTTTAAAAGTGGAGTAATCTCGATGTAAAATCTCTCTTGAAGATTTTGGAAGGAGAATCAAAACAATTTTCTTAATTTTTTTGTATTTTTCTGTACATTTCCTTGTTTGTAGCCACTGTATGGCCCGTATAGTCAAATTGTGATACAATTACATGTAGATTTCATTTGTGGGGTGAATTATCTTTGATTTGGTTTCATTTTGAAGAAGTTTCATTGAATTTAAAGTCTTCTTGAAGCAAATCTCTGTAAACGGGTTTAAATACCCTGTTACAAGGGTTTTGAGTGAAGAAATGACTTTTTAAGCCATTCCACCCACTATCACCTTCTATATCTCAATGGAATGGCTCATTTGAGTCTGGTGTAGATGTGTGTAGGGTCTTATGGTGTTGGGAAAGAGTTTAGAGGTCTTTTGTATTACTAACCTATGTGATTTTGTATCAATTTTGAGTGAAAAATGGGGTTTTACACTAGGCTTTGACAAAATATGACTAAGGGAGGATTATTGAATGATTTTTAAGCTTGTGTAGACCCATTCAAGGGTGATTGAAGTGGTGACAGAGTTGGAAAGGGCCTAGAAAGTGGTTTTTCAATAAACCCCCATTGAATTGGCTAGAAATAAGGGTTTCTTGGTAGAGTGCCTTGGAGAACTTGTATGAGCAAATAAATTGTGAAATAGGGTTTTTTGATACCTGGTAAGTGTTTCCCCATAGGATTCTTGGGTTTTTTGTAAGATCAGAGAGGTGTCTCTTTGTAAAAATGGCCTAATTCATGTCCTAGGTTAGTGTAGAAGGTGTGGTTTCAAGGTGTTGTTCCAACAGACTTGCTAGGGATGTTGATATATGTTATAGTTTTCCCTAATGGGTCTCTGAAACTGTGAAGTGTTGGCTTGTTGAGCAATTTTGGAGTGAGTTGGGTTCAAGTTCCAAGGTCTGAAGACCTACTAGCAAGGAAGAGTGCTTGTGAGGAGAATAACCTTTGAGAGGGTTTGGGGTTCAAAACACTATTGAATTCAATTGATTTGTTGTTGATTTTTTTGGAGGTAACCTAGGTTGCTATCAGTTATGCAATGTGAAGTGATGCTTTGAGTTTGAAAGATGTGCAATGCAATGTAATCAGTGATATGAATATAAACTACAAAAATCTATTTTTTACAATTCATTAGTTAAACTCTTTATTCTATTTTCTCTCTATATCTCTATGCTATGGAAATGCCTTTCAATTTCAAAATAAAAAAAAATTCTCTTGTTCTATATTTTTTTACAATTTTTTTAAAATCTTATATTTTTGGTTTGTCAAATTTTTCCCCAAAAGACTTTTGCTGCTATGGTTTAAAATATATAATATAACCATAATATAACTAAGCAATATATGATATAATTTAACTGGATTATTCATTATTTTTTATTGTGAACTATATAATTTAACCATTATTTTTTATGCTATTGTACATTGATATTTAACCATTGCTCAAGATTAAATTTTTGAAGACTTTAAACATGCACATGAGGAACAAATTATTTCGATTGTCAACTTCTATATATCAAATTATCCAATAATCAAGTGTATTTCCATATACAAAAATGGCATCAACGCCAACTCAAACAAAGTTTTACAAAATGTGGCATATGCCATTTCAATATATATTCAAAATATGTACATGCCAAAATGTCTATCTCATCCTAAACTACTGGTGGATCATCAAAATGGAGCCTCTTTGAAGCACTCTTTGGCTCTGAAGGTAGTTGCACAAGAAAAATTCAAACCACAATTGAGATTACTTATATTATATAATTTAAAATCGAATAATTAACATCAAAATCAATATACATTGAATTATAATTGAAAGATCTTGATTACCTCAAAATCAATATAAATTTTATAGAAAGTTTTGGTTTATTAACATTAATTGGCAGACTGGTGCGGGGGTTAACAAATAAAGAGGCTATTTGGGCTTTTGTTATTTCAAGATCTTTCACCTCTTCATAAGACAATCCACAGGAGTAATATTCCCTCATGTTTTCTCACCACGAAAGAATGGCATTATGTTGGGTGGAGAGGGTATCCATATTTTTAATTATTTCTTTCAATGTTTTTTACATCTTGGATAATCAAGGGATTGTCTTATAAACATCACAAATGCCCCTCAATTGCTCCAATTTTTCACCAATTAACTCTTCAGTTGATGGGGGTGGAGGTGGTGGAGAGTTTGGCATTTGTGATTTTTAATTCTTAGCCATAATACCTTATTCAAGTTCAAAACTAATTAATCTAATAGAAATTACACAATATAAATGAAATTATTGTTTAAAAAGCCCTAGTTTTTCATAAAAATCTATTAAAAAACCCTTTTTCATAAAAATCCATTAAAAACTCTAGTTTTTAATAAAATTCCATAAAAAATACTAGTTTTTAATAAAAATCCATAAAAAATAGTTAAAATTATACAAAACTAGTATAAAAATTGATTAAAATAAATAAAAAACAAAAACTTACCTTGCAAATCAGACATCAGCTCAAATCCGATATTGGATATGCCTCACATTTCTCTCATTGTGCCTTGAGATGGTTTTAAATGGTCGCGGTTGTATTTATATCCGACCCAAATCGGATATCTGATTTGTGGTACTTTGGCTTGGGCATTGCTTTGGAGCAATGTACTAACACCCAACCCAAAAAAAGTCAACTCAGGATTTGATGAGGTCAAAAGATGATTTATTGACATCATACTCGAATCCTTCTTCAGAAGATGAGTATTCATCATCAATTTGATGAGGTCCCCACCCTAGCATATTTATGGTATGATCATCTCTATCCTTCTCATGGGACCATTCATTCTCTTGTATGGTTTGGGCTACTATGCAATATTTTGGCATGTGTGGTAGGTTGCATGCCAAACACCATGGACCATTCTCCACCACATGTGTTCCATGTTTCTTCAAAGGGTTAGGGGTGTCCTTATTAAAAAATTCCCTTAGATTACTTTCCAACAATCTACCATCCTTCTAGTTGGTGTGATAAGGAATGCCATGTAGTCTTGGTCTTTCATTTCTATATTGGTTTTCCTACCTATTTTGGTAGTTGTTGGGATTTTGTGGAAATTTTATGTTATCTCTCTTGTTGGTCATACCTGCGGCTTTTCTATTATTCTCAATATGTATAACAACTTTATGGTCATTTGCTAGGCTATTAGGGAATTTGTTTTTAAGCTCATATCCAATTTTAGGGTCAAATGCTTTTAAATAAATGGATAGAGCCATAGAATTGGTGGGCTTCAATATAGGTGATATTTTGTGGCATACTTTGGAAAATCTTTGGTTGAAATCAAAAATAGATTCATTTTGATGTTTTTGAATGCTCATTAATTCATGTATGGAAAAAATTTGGGGCACATTGATTTCCATATTATTCTCTAAATTGATTCTTGAAATCTGTTGAGGAAGTAATTGAAGCATCAAGAAAGTTGTTAAATCAGTCCCTGGCCTCTTCAACCAAAGACATCATGAATATCCTCATGAGAACATATTCATATTCTATACCAAATTCATCTACAAATGCATTGAAATTCCTTATGTGGTCTTCAATTGTGATAGCATTGTTTCCAAAAAAAATTGGGATTGTAGTTCTTAAATCATTGATAATTGGATACAGGCATATAGGGTGTTCAGTTAGATCTAGTTGGTTGTATTTATTTACATTTGGGGGCCCTTGGAAGTAGTGGTTTTGTTAGGTTGGTTGGGTTGGTATTGGGGTCCTTGATAATGAGGCATATATTGTTGTACATTTTGGTAATGGTTTATATTGCCTTGATATTCTGAGGCACCTGATGTTGATGGGGTGGGACATATTTTTGACTAGGAGGTGGATAAGTGTTTGTCATGGGTTGAGAATTAACAGTAGTACTTTGTGGTGCAAGGTTTGTGGTGGGACATAGTGTTATTTGGATTTCCTTTTGTACTATAAGGTGTCTTTGGGACTTTTGGAACACTTGTATTTTGATATGATCCATGTGAATTGGTTGGATTAGTATTCCATCCCTGCTTGTGAGGAGGTACATACTTTGGTCCTTTTGTTGTTGGTTGGACATTGATCTAGAGAAGTTGTTGAGTTAATCCCTCTCTTTCTTTCATTTTTTTTGTACTTTCAGCTTTTCATTCTTTCTATATCTTTTAGTTCTTGACTGGTCATCTTGATTGTTTTAACATGACCAACTTGAGTTTCAGTGGGGGTGTTGGCTTCCTACAATGATCTAAACACTAAGCCTCTACAGTTGTGATTCTGAGATTGGTCATCTAAACTGAATAGCAATTTCAATCATCATGAAGGTGCATTTAACTTTTCAACCCAGGGACGTAAACTTGAAATGGGTCAACATAGTATGTGCACTAAGGATCCAAAGTAGCCATATTCATTCTACAACTAAGAAAAACATAATGTTGAAGGTAAATTGCTTAGAAAGAAATAACATAAGTGTTGAACATCAACCAACAACTATACTAAGTTAAAATGCATGATAGAAATGAAAATCTAAGCAAACAAATAGGAACCTACTCTATCTACTTTGGCTACAGGAATAGTCACATAATGGGATTCTAGTGGCTGCAGGAACAGTCAGTGCCAGATTCTTAACTAATTACTAAACAGAAAATAATAACTAAACTAAACTAAACTAAAGGATGGAATTCTCACCAAGTGGTCCCCCTTGGATGAGTATCCTCTAAAACTAATGTAAACTCAAATTAATGGACTTATATCTTCATTTTATTCATCGGGAAACATGAGTACAATAGAGCAGTGTAACTGTATTACTAAAAACTAAGAATGCAAGTACATCATCAGATTGTGTAACCTCCTAAGAAGGAGCATCTGAGTCTTATTTATATGAAAAGAAGCTACTAACTAATCACCTAGCAAGGCAGTCAACTCTAATAGATTAGGACGCCACTTTAGGGAAAGCATGAAAAGTGGAGAGGCAGTTACACATGCGTAGAATCTGGTCAAACATGCTTGCCTCAACGCAGATTTAGCACAATAGTAATGCCTATATTCGCTCAACAACAATAAAGACCATTTACAAGGCGGTTACAACTCGATTTGCATGAGGAATCTCCTGTTGTTGACCTCCATTGACCTTTGAATGATTCCCTTGTTGAACGTTATGGTGAATGACCAGCTGGAAGAATCTTCTCAATTTAGTGGCCTCTAATAATATATACATGGCAATATTAGTACACACAATAATCGCATATCTATAACTATCTTAAGAACATTCATTAATCCACATGTAGAATTAACACAGATAGTCCATATAACATGTCAATGTCATTAAAGATTTGTAGAAATAAAATTAGGCCCAATGTCTATGGTTTTGAAGAAATATCAACATTCAAACATCAAGTTCCATGACAACTTCAACAAATAGATCATAAATTATACTAAAATTAAACCATAAACTACACTCATCATTCCCCCCAACCTAAGGTTTTGCTAGTCCTCCAATAGGGGAAGAGTTGTTCTTCTGCTTAGAAATTTGTAACCGCCAACTATCCTACATAAGTGTTTGTTGTGTGTGAATCAGGATCCCAATAGAACCCTTGTTGTCAGTCCAATTTGTTCCATCTTTGTCTCTCTACAGCAATATCATAGTGGTAAAACCTAAAATTTGGCATTGGCCACATCAGGATGGGTGGCTGAAAAGTCAGTGGAAGCCATAATCATCCCTTTGTCCTTCCAATTTGTATATATCTGTCAATTCTTTTAAGTGTTGCAACATAGTTCTGTATAGAGTGAGGTTTATCTTGTTTTAGCTCGTAAGTTAGGTTGTTCCATCTTTGTGGTAGGTATCTCTTCACAGTTTCCTCTTTTGTTGTTGCCACCACCACATATTCACTGTAAACTGCTTCTATCCAAGGCATGATCTTATTACCATAGCTAGGTCTGAAAAGAATTCTATGCCAATCCCTATAAATTTCCCTTGGGTTTCTTGATTCAGTCCTGATGGGTAGAGGGATGTTGGATTCCATTTTCCTATAAGCCCCATATTGTTGTCCCCAACTAATCTCATTCTATACCCAGGACATAAATGCCCTTAATTGGACATCCCCAACATACAATAGTGGATTCCAATCATGGTCTTGAGTCACAACATAATTATGCAAATAAAATTCACACAACAAATTCTTCATCTTAGGGGAAGCAATCCGATAAGAATTGTAAAATTCAATAGGAGTCTCAATAGAAGGGTTCAAACCTAAGACAATCCTTTCCAACTTAAAAGAAATATATTTATCCTTCAAATGCAGAGCATAGACCCTTGGAGGAGTCCTGCATTCTAAAATTTGTGGTAGCAAGGTTGTCATATCGTCCACCTTCTTCTTTAAAGTAGCAATTTCTACATCCTTGTCTTCAATCTCCTCATCTCTCTTTTGAATTTCCTTCTTCAGCCTGCATTTCTCCTCCTTCCATTCTTATTCCCTTCTTTGCATCTATTTCCATAGATTCAGAATTGTTGTGTGTACTATAAAATCAAGGGGGTTATGTATTCCTACCAAAAAAATTCCTGGTACTGATGCTTGCTGTTCATATAGTACGTGCTATAGGGATTCAAGTTGTTCAGTCAATTTCGGCTGCAGGGGTACTAATTGTTATCCCAATTCTAGTTGTAGGGCCTCTTGTTCCTATTCTTGCTTATGATGTAGGAACTCTTGCTACATGATCTCTTTATTTTCCTCATACCCTTGATTCTCAACTTGTTATCCAATATCAACAAGATTTGCCAATGTTATGTTTGCTACTTTCTCAAATATGTCCTCTTCCTTGACATTCACTTGCCCCATTGGAGCTTTTGTGTCCCCTTGTGATATTTCTCTAGACTTAAGGCTTTCCTACAGAGGAATATCAAAGGCTGGCCTGGCTGGTCTTGATTTTCTGGGAGGGCTTTCATATTTTTCTTTGGCTGCAGGATGAATAGTGTTAGCCTTCCGCTTCTTAGAGCGGAGTACTTTTTTGCTGTCAGTTGATTTTTAGCTTTTCCTTTTCTTATTTTTCCTTCTCTCTTTTGTGCCCTAGTTCTCATCAGGATTCCAAGAGGAACATCATCATCAGAATCTAGAGAGGAACTTTCTTTGTCTGAGTGCTCTGTCTTAGAAGAACTAATCTAGCTATGGTTTGTTCTGCTACAGGATGGTTTACACTAGGGCCTGCGCCAAAGGTTGAAGTACCAGGAGTGGCTTCAGTCATGCTTAATCTTCTGCTAGACCTACGAGGTTGAGGTAAAACCTTAGGTCACAAATGCTCTGGTCTAATTTGATCAATATTTACGAATTCTTCCCAAGTCATCTCAGATACATCATGCAAAGACTTCTCAACTAACAATTTAATCAAACAATGGTGGGAAACATAATTTTCCCTACCTTTCTGAGTCTCGGCTGCCATGATTGAAAGAATGTGGTATAGCACATCTAGCACATTCATCCTCCTCCCGTGCCTCATGTGATTCAAGAGTTTGAAGTGCACAAAATGTAGATTCGACTGGCGACCTTCACAGGTGATATATTTTATAACATAAATAGCTACTTGCTTCCATGGATCAGGCGGAGAGGTTCTTTTTACACCTTGTTTATCCACGCTCAATGGAGGGTCACTAGATTTTGTAAATTCAGCCCTAGCTGACCTGGCGTCTCTAGAAGCAGGGTAATTTTCATAGTTGGTAGGCAACCCTATAACTTTTGCAATCCTTTCTTCAGTCACCAATACTTCCAACCCTTTTACCATGGCCTTTCCCTCAGACAATGTCTAGGAAAATTATAATGCAATGTCTTCATTAAAACCATTCAGCTTCATGAAATAATCTAACCACCTACAATTTATGAATTCGGCCTATGAAAGTGCATCATGCAGTAATACATCATGAACTGTGGGTTCATTCCTAATTGACCCACCTCCCATTGTTCAGTTGCCTACAATCAAACAATCGCTCTGCAATTTTTCCCTTCCTGCAACATTGCCAAATTTCCAACCTCAATGTTGTTTGAGTTTTCCCTTTCTATTTTACCTTTTGGCGACTTAAGATTATGAAACGATCAATAATGGTAGAAAAGGAGTAATAAAGGAAGGTTATTGTGGAAAAAAATGGTGGTGGCGGTTGGTGTCACCTCACACATACAATTTGTCACCTCACTCAAAATTCAAATTGGCTTAATTTAAACTTTTGCTGACGTAGACTAGCATGGACTGACACGTGAGCAAAGTACTCACATCTTTCCCCCCCAACCTAAATTTGAGCATGTGTCCTCACATGCGAGGTGGTAATCATTTGATAGGGATAGGGAATAATGGCATACTATGGTGAACATCCATATTAATTCATAGCAATTAAATGAATGCACTAAAGACAATTAAGATATAGCAATTAATGTGCACATACCTGAATTCGTGGAAGATTTGTGGAGAAAGTATCGGTCTCCTTTTAAGAAATAAGTTGAGAAATTAATGAAAATGAGGTGGAATGAGGTGAAGTGGAATGTAGTGAAGTGATGGAAGAGAGAGAAATGTGGAGATGGATGGGAAGATGGGTGAAGAAGTGGAGTCCCACAGGAGTGGAAGTCTTTATTATGACAAGGTGCATACCTTACTTAGCTAGATGGAGGGACACTAGGTCCACTTCCATCGGCTGTAGGAAGCTTGGGTGTTGCATGTTGAGTGGATTGCTGCAGGAACTCCTCTTTGGAAGTTGGCTTGTGATACAATCTGAGGTGATGACCATTGACAAGCAACTTGAATCTGACAGGGTCAATGGTAGTGAGTTGAACAACACCATTGGGGAAGACTTCAGCAAGCTCATATGGTCCTAGCCACCTCGTCTATAATTTTACTGCATTATCTTGATACCTTGAGTCATAGAGCAGTTCCCAATCACCTAGATAGAATTTCTTGTCCTTGATGAATTTGTCATGCCACCTTATTCTTTAATTTTGCACCACCTCTGTGTGATGTCAGGTTGCTCTCCTCATCTCATCCAAAGCATTCAGTTGCATGATTCTTTCTCTTTGTGCCTCAGAGATATCCATCCCCGAGTCTATTGTATTTCAAAGAGTCTTATGTTCAAATTCAATGGGCATCATAGTTGTCTTTCCATACAACAACTCAAAAGGAGTGAACCCTGTAGTTGTTTTCCAGGTTGTCTTATAGGCCCAAACAGTTTCTGGTAGCCTGTTTGCTCAATCCTTTTTATGAATAGCCATTGTTTTGGTCAGAATGGCTTCAATCTCCTAGTTGGTCACCTCAACTTGGCCATTGGCCTGAGGGTGATAAGGAGTGGACTTCCTATGTCTTATGTTGTACTCGTTTACCAGGGCTGCAACAAGGTTTGATGTGAATTGAGCCCCTTGATCAGTCACTATCTCTCTTGGAACTCCATACCTTGTGAAAATCTCCTCAAAAAGAAATTCAGTAACCTTATTATCTCTTGCATGCTTCATGGCCTTAACTTCTACCCACTTGGTTACATAATCAGTGCATACCAAGATATAAGACTTACCATTTGAAGGAGGGTCAATGGGTCCTACAAAATCTAGTCCCCGTTTGTCAAATGGAGTGATTACTACCTAAGGGAAAAGTGGCATCTCATTAGATTTGGTTGGCCTACCCATGCTCTGGCATCTATCACACTTTCTTGTATATCTCCCTACATCCTTGTGGAGTGTTGGCCATTAATATCCTGTATTTAGAATCTTCATTGTTGTCCTCTTGGTTGCAAAATGTCCTCCACATGGTTTGTTGTGGCATGCATGAAAAATATCATATGTCTCATCTTCTCTCACACATCTCCTCATGACATTTTCTAGCCCAGTATAAAACAAACATCCTGCAATCCATGAAAAAGGAAATGATTTTTCAATGAGCACCCTTCTCTCTTTTGGAGAGAAGTGGGGAGGAACTCTCCTTGTGACTAGATAGTTAGCTATGTCAGCATACCAGGGTTTGCACACTAATGGAGAATAGATGTTCATCAGGAAAAGATTCATCTATGACCTGATTGTCTTCTAATGTAGTCAGCCTTGAAAGAAATTTTGAAACAACATTGCCCTTCCCTGGTTTATCTATAATGGTTATGTCAAACTCCTACATCAACAATAACCATCTTTCCAGCCTACCTTTGATCATGGGCTTCTTCATGAGGTATCTAATAGTTGCATGATCGGTGTGCACAAATATTTGATAGCCTGTTATGTAGTGCCTGAATTTGTTTAGGGCATAGATTACTGCCAACATTTCTTTTTTTGTCACTGTAGAGTTGAATTTAGCTCCTTGCAAGTTTTTGCTAACAAAATAAATAACATTTTCAACAGTTTCTTCTTTTTGTCCTAGGACAACTCCTATAGCATAGTCGGATTCATCTAAATGGATGTGAAAATGAAGCTCCCAATTAGGTCCTTTGAGTATAGGAGCATGAGTCAAAGCTCCCTTCAAATCAAAAAATTCTCTATCATAGTCTTTTTTCCATTGAAATTCAACATCTTTGGTGAGAAGAGTATACAATGGTGCTACAATTTTGCTAAAATCCTTGATGAAACGCCTATAATATCCTGCATGGCCCAAGAAACTCCTAACATTTATTTGTTTTGCAAGTTTGAGAAAATTTGTGATCACCTCAATCTTTGCAAGGTATACTTGAATTCCTTTGTGAGAGATGTAGTGGCCAAGGACTACACCTTCCTGCATCATCATGAAGCACTTTTCACTGTTTAAAGGTAGATTGTGGTCTTCACATCTCTGTAGGACTCTCCTGAGATTTTCCAATGCTTCATTGAAATCAGCACCATAGGTGGTGAAATCATCCATATAATTTCCATGCAATCATAAGAAATATTTGAAAATATGCTAATGACTGCCCTCTAAAAAGTTACAGGTGCATTGCATAATCCAAATGGTCCTTAGGTGCAATTTGGATCTGGTTGTAGCTGCTGAATCCATCTAGAAAAGAAAAGTACTACTTTCCTGCAAGTGAGTCCAAAACTTGATCTATGAAGGGTAAGGTAAAATGGTCCTTTTTGGTGGTAGCATTGAGTTCCCTATAATCAATAGAAACTTTCCACTTCCCTCCTTTCTTGGGCACCACCAATGGAGACACCCACTGACTATCTAAAATGGGGTAGATAAATCCTGCATCTAGCAATTTGTGTAGTTCTCCTTTTACAATTTCTCTTAGTGCAAGGTTAATTCTTCTTTGCACCTATCTCACTAGGGTGCAATCATCTCTGATGTAAATTCTATGAGTTCAAAGCCTAGGGTCCAATCCATCCATATCATGATAGTCCCACACAAATGCATGCTGGTGGGTCATCAGTAAGGTTGTCAATGACAACTACTGTTCTTCACTCAATTTTTTGTTAATGTGTAGATGTTTTCCTTCTGCCACTTGCACTTGTGTAGTTATCTCTATCATAGCTACTTCACTAATGCTTGGTAGTTTTAGTTCATGTGGCAGCAATGTATGAGACATACCTATTGTTGCAGGAAGTTCAGTTGTAGGAACAGTGTCTGTAGGAAGAACGGTTGCACGAAGAGTAGGCAGAAGTGTCTTGACTGGAACAACAGGATGAGAAGATGATGCTTCCTCCACTTCACAATGATTCTGAATGATGTTAGCCAATACTTCATCTTCATCTTGAAGTTGTATGAAAGAGATTTTTCCTAACATCATAAGCTGCACCAAAGAATTAACTTCGTCAATCTCTTCACTAACATGTGGCCATATGGAATTATCCAGATCATGGGATGGTTGAGCAGGAGGGTAGAGAACGAGCTTTTTGGTGTTCTTTCCATCAGAAATGGTCATGTCTCATGTCTTGCATCCAATATATGCATCTATTGTTTCTAACCATGGTCTTCCTAGAATGATAGGGTACCCGCTGAGTGTGGCTTTAGGAGAAAGAATCATGAAATCTGTCGGGTACTCCCATGAGTCCAGAGTTACCACAAGGTCCTCTACTACACCATCAAGTTTAACGGTTGAACTATCAGCAAGCTGCAGGACAGTAGGAGTAGGTCTCATGCTTGCAACATTTAATTGTTGGAGGATATCCTTGGTCATTACATTTATTGCTGCTCCCAAGTCAATCAAAGCATTCTTTATTTGGATCCCATTTATAACAACTCCTACCACAAGACTCCCTAGATCATTATATTTGGGAATAGTCACTTTCCCAAGCATGATGTCAACTAGTTGTCCCACCACATGAACCGTAGTGAGGTCTTTCTTCTTCCTGCCTGGCTTCTAAAGGCATGCTTCCTTATTTCCTTGCCATAGATTGGAACATATTCTATGGCCTGAAATAGGGGTATCTGGACACATATATGCTTCAGCTAATTTATAATATTAATATTTGTGTCCTCCTTTTCCTCATTTTCCTACATAGTTTCCAACCTTTGAGGAAATGGGGGTGTTTGTGTTGTCTGCTTGACTAGAACTAGTGATTCTTAGGTGCACTGGGTTGAATGGGGGTATTCAGAGGCTCCTCTTCTTCCACAGGAAGCTCAATGATAATGGGTGTGGAAGGAGCTGGAAAAGTAGTTCCTAAATGCAAGTGGATGTCACCTACACTCACAGGATATGCAAGGAATTGATTTGGATCACTAGAGTATACTGGCTACTATTGTGGTTTGTTATTTGGATTGAGTGTGGGCTGAGCTAGTAGCTGAGTAGGTTTAGGTGCATTTGAACTTGAACTAGCAGGAGGATGCATTATAGAAGGTTGTTGGGGCTAAGAAGATGGTTGCATGTAACTATTTGGCTGGTTTGGTCATTGTTGTCCTCCTCTCCATTGATTTGTTTGTTGCCAATTTCCTAGGGGTGGCTGCCAATTTTCTTGAAACTGTTGCCAATTCCCCTGAGGTTGTTGCCACTAGGGTGGAGAGTTTTGATGATTAGTCTAGGTATTTGGAGGGTTACTCCAAGGTTGTGGTGGATATCCTCCATAGTTGGATGGATATGGGGGTTACCATTGGTTACCAGATGAATAAGAATTGAAATATGGTCCAGCAAAAGAGAGTGGATTTGGTGGCATACCTTGTCTTGGATCCCATGGCCTCCTTTGTGCAACATAGTAGACTTGATCTTCTTCAACCTGGATTGGCTTGAACTTGGGTGCAATCTACTTGCTATCAATATTAGCTATCATCTTGCATTTGTAGTCCTTTTGTCTACAATGAGGGAAATATTCTGCCAACATTGCCTCTGCCTCCTCATGTTTCTTCTTAGCCTGAAGTGTATCCAGCTGAGTAGCTAGATTTTTTATAATGTCTTTCTTGAAGTCTGCCAGCAAATGAGTAATCTCCATTCTTGAAACTCCACTAGTAGATGACTTACCCATAGAATATTTGTAAGCTCTCCCTTTCTTTGAAGCTACCCTAGAGTAGTTCCAGCATATCTTCTTGATATCCTTCCAAGGAACTTGGGAGATATCTCCTCCTCCCATCAAGTTTAAGGCATTAGTACAGTTGTCATTGGTTCCTCTTAGGAAAAGAAGCTTTTGTGAGTCTTCATTGAGTGTATGGTGTGGAGATTTTTGTAGGAAAAATAGAAACCTTGCAATGTAATCCTCCAGGCTCTCATCTTCCTTTTGTTGCATCTTAAAAATGTCATCTCCTCTCATGTCACTGCCCCTACAATATTCCTTGTATTTCTCAAGGAATTTTGTCTTCATGTCATCCCATGTCTCCACAATATTTCTTCCTAGGTTCATGAACCATCTTAATGTAGCTTCTTTCAGAGTGGTAGGAAATAGCTTGAGCCTATGGGCATCAGTGGTATAGTCATAACTCCTGCAAAATATGTCAAACTCGAACAAGAATGTATTAGGATCTTCTGTGACAAGTCCATAGAACTTAGGATGGACTTAAGAAGGGATATTTTTGACGTTGTCCACTTCATTCTGATGAGAAATGGGGAAAGGAAAAGCCGGTTGGTTAGGTTTGTTTCTATTTTCATCAACTATTCCTACTTGATGTAGTTCCAAAGCAAAGGGAATCTCAAGTAGATTTTGATCTTTAGAGGAAACTTTAGAGCTAGTTAGATCAAGAAATGCATCAGCAAAGGGGTGTGGATCTTCTTATTCTTCTTCTCTTAGCAGGTTCTGATATTCAACTAGCTAGAATGGATCAAGATTGTCAAAAAGGAATCCCCCATGAGCATCTCTCCTCCTTCCTCTATGCATGTGGTATCAACTCACTATCAACCAACTCACACAAAGAATTGGAAAAAGAATAGTGGATCATTACTTTCCTAAATGAGGGGTATACTAATAAAAACTTCCAGAAATAATACAACTAGAAAGCAATCAATGACTCCAAAGAATTCCCTAGTTTGACACCATCCCTAGCAATGGCGCCAAAAATTTTGGCCTCCTACAATGATCTAACAACTAAGCCCTTACAACTATGATTCAGATATTGGACATCTAAACTGAATAGCCATTTCAATCATCATGAAGGTGCATTTAACTTGTCAACCCAAGGACATGAACTTGAAATGGTTTAGCATAGTATGTGCACTAAGGATTCAAAGTAGGCATATTCATTCTACAACTAAGAAAAACATAATAATGAAGGTAAATTGCTTAGAAATAAATAACATAAGTGTTGAACATCAACCAACAACTATACTAAGCTGAAATGCATGATAGAAATAAAAATCTAAGTAAACAAACAGGAAACTACTCTTTCTACTTTGGCTACAAGAACAGTCACAGAATGGGATTCTAGTGGCTGCAAGAATAGTCAGTGCTAGATTCTTAACTAATTACTGAATAGAAAGTAATAACTAAACTAAACTAAACTAAAGGATGGAATGATCACCAAGTGGGCCCCCTTGGATGAGTATCCTCTAAAACTAATGTAAACTCAGATGCATAGACTTATATCTTCATTTTATTCATTAGGAAACATGAGTCAAATAGAGCAGTGTAACTGTATTGTTGAAAACTAAGAATGCAAGTACATCATCAGATCAGGAAACCTCCTAAGAAGGAGCATCTGAGTCTTATTTATAGGAAAAGAAGCTACTAACTAATCACCTAGCAAGGCGGTCAACTCCAACAGATTAGGAGGACACCACTTTAGGGAAAGCATGAAAAGTGGAGAGGTGGTTATGCATGCACGAAATCTGGTCATACATGCTTGCCTCAACGTAGATTTAGCACAACAGTAATGCCTATATTTTCTCAACAACAATAAATACCATTTACAAGGCGGTTACAACTCGATTTGCATGAGGAATCTCTTGTTGTCGACCTCCATTGACCTTTGAATGATTCCCTTGTTGAAAATTATGGTGAACGACCAGTTGGAAGAATCTTCTCAATTTAGTGGCCTCTAATCATATTTGCATGGCAATATTAGTACGCACAATAATCACATATCTATAACTATCTTAAAGAACATTCATTAATCCAAATGTAGAATTAACACAGATAGTCCATATAACATGTCAATGTCATTAAAGATTTGTAGAAATAAAATAAGTCCCAATGTCTATGGTTTTGAGGAAATATCAACATTCAAACATCAAGGTCCATGACAACTTCAACAAATAGATCATAAATTCTACCAAAATTGAACCATAAACTAAACTCATCAGGGGGCAGTGTGATTTATAAGTCCACATTGGTTTTCTTCTCCCTATTGTAATGGAATTCTATAGTCATACTCCCTTTGGTTTTGGATTCTTTCCTCTTCTACACATGCATTGAATTCACTCATTTTCTGGGGATCACTCTTGAAATGGAGAACGATAATACTTAAGTTTTTTTTCTTAGATGATGTATGAAGATTCACCGATTGGTATCCCATATCATCATGAAACTTTGATTCATGCAAAGGGCTATTATGCACCGTGTAATTTTGTTCTGATGTGTTCCCCTTATCACTGTATATGGTATCCAATTGATTTAATACTGCTTCATTTTTTGTTATGCAAGCTTTTGAAGGAGGAGATCCATGTTTTTTTGTCCACTTACCATTGTTCTTCTTCATAATTCCTTTGTGCAAATATCTACCATCCATTTTGGGTGATATGGTAATTCTTCGATGTCTATGATCTAATCTTTCTAATCTGATGTTTAGTTTATTAGTCATACAAGGATTTTGACAGAGTAGCCACCTACCTTTTCAAAAGTAGGAATTTTTTGGTACTAATGCCCGAATAAGGTTAGTTTTGTTTTATCTCAATGGAGTCTCTTATTTAGTCAGGTGGATATGTAATTACATAAATGTGAATTTTTTATGACTCTATAATGAAAGGCCTAGATTCAAAATTGGCTAGATTACTCCCTAGTAGAGTCTTCTATCTATTAGGTCTCAAAAACACAGCTTGTAAACCTTGAGAGGATTCCAAGCTCTTTGGTAATTTTTTTGGATAATGAATGGAGTAAACCTATGTGGTTGATGAATCCTTGCACTTTAGGCTCTGCTAAACCTAGGTGGGTGAACCTTGACAATTGATGCATATTTCAGAGTTGTGTGACTTAGTTGAATTTAGGGATCTATTCATAGTGACATGAAATGTGGAATAGATGAAAACTTAATAGCTACTCCTACTCCTAGTGCTTAAATTTGAAATGTGAATGTATGGATAAGATTTTGTGAAAAAATTTAATGAAGTGGGTATGACCAATGCCTAATTCTATTGGGTTAATGTAGTCAAGATTTTTATGATATATGTGTCCTATTCCTAGATACATTTTGAATTTTTTGGCACCTGTAGGAGTTTATGACTAGCATAAATGTGTAAGGATATAATTATTAGGTTCTTACTGATCCAAATGACCTTTTTCTAGATTACTATGATTAATTAAGAGAATTTAATCCTTACTTGAAGGAGCTAATTAATTGAATAACACAAGAACAACAAATATTCGTTAATAAATTGAATATATACTTGATGCACCAATGTAAATAATAAGGAAACATTAACCTTGGAGAAAACTAGATACTATTTATCAATTAACTCAACAAACAATTAACACCAGAACTTGAACACCAGTTAATTCTTCTTCCCTATTTATATTACTT
Organism: Sequoia sempervirens; assembly: GCA_007258455.2. Taxonomy (NCBI): domain Eukaryota; kingdom Viridiplantae; phylum Streptophyta; class Pinopsida; order Cupressales; family Cupressaceae; genus Sequoia; species Sequoia sempervirens. The sequence continues at coordinate 274,950,622 of VDFB02000008.1, forward strand.
CAAAAGAGGATACATTGTATATCAAAAGTCTTCTTTGCTATGAAATAATTGTGTTAATATTGTTACTATTCTAATAATGATCCTAAACTAATATATTTTTAATTTGAACTTGGTTTCCCTTATATATGGGAAGCTACAAGCTTCAGGCCTTTACAAAAAGTTGTGTTGTTTCTTAACTAAAACCTTAACAAGTGGGTTTTTTAAAAATAAATAAGAAATGATTGAGAAGTCCACAACAATATGTGATGCACCATAATTCATTAGTCTTCATCAGCTACCTATGATCACTGAACATCTGCTCAAGGTCCATACTCCTTGATAAGGCATTAGATAATTGCAAGGCTTCGATGACCGCTGCTTCTCACTTTAAACGAGGGATAAACAAATTAACCTTAGAAAAGTGCTCGATATATCCTATTTTTGCATAAGTATCAATGTTGCTAATGATACCTTTCATGGCATATTCTAGAGAAAAAATTCCTTCTAGTTGTATATGTGCCTTATCCATCAATCTTTCTTCATCGTTGATTTCATCAAGGGCCACTGGTAAACATTGAGCGGTTTCATTCTTCCATACATCTTTTTCCTTCAACTCCCCTTCATCATCGAATAAATTTGGTAAATCCATACTCAAAGATTGGTTGAAATCACTAAGTTCTTGCATCAGTATGGTGTGGAAATTGTCATGCATCTTCATCAATTCTTTGTACTCCTAGAACACTTGCTCACCAATATTCTCTTTGACTTCTATTTGTTCTTTTATTTCTTTCATTCTATGGTGTAATACATTATGTTCTTGGTAGGCTACAAATGTCTTGCTATGGATCACCCAAACCTTATCAGTTTTCTTGAGCACCTTGTCAAATCTCTTCCTTATCAACTCTAAAGCCATTTCAAATTTAGTAGTCTATAATTTCTTTCTTAATTCCTCATAGTTTTGCTGAACCATTTCATACTTTCGCTTCTAGTACCTAATCTTAGACATGGCTTCAAGTACCTTTCTTTCACAGTCTAGTAATGGAGAATAAAGGCTAGAGGAGGAAGGCAACTTACCTCTATAGTTAATCACTTCTTGTTTTAATCTCTCATTTTTAGAAGCAAGCCCCTTGTTATCTCTTATCAACTTTTCAATTTGAGCTTTGGTGAATTTAGCAACATTGATATTCAATTCAACTGTCTCAATAGGATATGTATCTCCCACTCATTGCACCAAAAGATGGTTAAAGGCTTGATTCGGGTTATCAATAAGTGTGGGCCTCTTCCTCAGTGGGTATAGAGCCCAGATCTCTAGAGTGACATTATTTGGATTATAACCTAAACCAATATAAATCTTGTCACTAGCTTCATCTGTTAGTTGCAAGGTTTTATTTTCCCTCATGAAATTCTCAAAAGCTTTAGTCGAACTGATATCCCATCCTGGGAGAACCATAACCCAGCTTCCTGTAATATTTCTTGCCCTCTTTCAGGAGTGATATTTTCCATCTCCTAAGTGTCGACTTCCTATTGTAATTATTTTAGGGAATTAGCCTCCTACTTCAAACTGATTTCTTTCATTCTTTCCCTTATCATTTTCCCTTTTTATTCATAAATGAATGATTTAAACTCTGGGGTTTGAAAAAATGCATCATCTGACATGAATTCTTGACTTGCACAGTGTCTCACATCATCGAAGAGTTTATCTGAGGTTTCAAATGAGACTATACTCCTTTCTGGTAGTAATTCATATTATGGGATGGTAGGAGTAGTTACTTGTGTGACCTCATCTTCCTCTTCAATGTCATCTCCACATGTAATGGGAGTTTCTACTAAGAAGCTAACATCTAGAGTGAGATGTGGTGATGAATTACTTAAATGTACTATATTTTCAACATGTTTCCCAGAACAAGCATCTCTTCTTTTCTCGAAGGCTATGAGAGGTACTTCCTTATTCAATTCTTCCTCATGTAGGATTAATTGCTCAACTCTTTCCATAGGGTTTGTATGTCATGAAAGGATTTTGTATATAGTGGATTATGGATTTTCCTCTAGGCCTCTACCATCATTACCCTGTTAGATGTAGCCTTTCTTATTGTTTCCTAAGATTCATCACAGTTTCTGATTACATCATCAACAAATAACTCATGCTCATACCTCTTCAAATTCTGTGTCATTTTGACATTGTGAATAAAGTTCTCGAGATCAAATTTATCTCTCTTATTCTCATGTTTCATACCGTAATGATCTATCTTGATGCCAATAGAATCATATCCATTTTCAGAAATAATAGAAAAATCAACAAAACACAAGGTTGAAGGCATGAGAGATTGCTTTCCATAACTTTTGAGATGCATGTAATCTAAATAAGCTAACTGCCTCCCTATTTCTAAATGAGCAATCCTATTAGGAACTATTTAAGGTAGGATAAATGGAGCTACTTCAAATCCATAAACTTTAATCATAGTGCAATACTCATAGGTGTACCAATCTCCCCAATTGTGGTTTACATTTCCTTTTTGGTTTTTCTCCTTGGGTCTAAGGAATCTCTATACCTCAGGGGACAAATTGTAATAACAATGATGACCAAATAATTTTTACAAGGGCTTCACAAAGTGTTCTTTGAAGTAAAAGTAATGAGACCTCCCACATCTACTATCCCAAATTGACGTCCACATTTGTATTGTCCTTATGTTCCCATCCTCATCCAAGTCCTTAATTCTCAATTCTTCTCCCCAAATCCCCATGGATTGTCCTTTATACAAGATCATATGCATAAGAAAATAATATTGTCTAAAATTAATTGCATCACTATTTTTTTTTTAAACAAGTGACATGTCTATGACATATGCCAAGTATTTTGCATAGTCGAAAGGTCTAGCATCTTGTTTTTGAGCATTCACTACTAAAACACTAGGAGCTATAGCCATCTCAGATAGAACATATATTCCTAGGCCCTGTACAATCGAGTAATAAGTATATTGATAATATTATTCAAACAAATCTACAGAAAAAAGGAGTTCATTCATTACTGGAGAATCTTTTGAGTTGATTCCCTGTGTCTCAGGGTCTATGCAAAGGCAATTTCCATCTTTTGTAACTCATTTCCATAGTGTGATATTCTTCCAAAAGATCTCTAATTATCAGTGGTATTTTCATAGATGTATCCAACTAAAAAACCATAGAAATATAGTCTTTGGTGATGGGGAGAAAATGTGACCCATCATGTGAATGAATCATCCTTATTTTGGGGTTATACATTCTAGCCAGTACTTTGATCAATTCCACATTGATAAAAAAATTTGTCATTATAAGCTTTCCTAGATTCATACTCCATGGATTTGACATAGGCTTATTCCTATACTTCTTTCTATAATGGTATATGAATATGTCATATCCTCATTGCAGAGTCCATACATCTCCTAGGTTCTTGTTTTTATGCTCTAATTTCTTAGCTGAAGGATTTAATTGTGTTGTTCATTTGGACTTTGGTCCAAAACCCAGACATTTTTCAATTAAATCCTTATTTAGTGGCCTCGTTTCTATTTTTTGTCTTTTTATTTTGGGTTTTTTTGATGTTCCTTCCATGCTTTAAAAGCCCTAGTTTTTTTGTACTTCAAGCAAACTACAATAAAACTTCAGCTGAGTCCTTGGATACTTACTTAAACTAGTGTCTCCTCTAAGTTTCTTAATATTGAGCAATCTTGCATCCTCCAATTTTCAGCTTCAATTCATTAACACTATGAGATCTTATGAGCAAAATAATTAAGATTTGGCACAACACTATGAGATCTTATGAGAAAAATAATTAATATTTGGCACATATCAATCAATTCTAAGTCATAAATGTTGTTCCTACCAACTTTCTAATCAATGGTGGCATTAATGTTAGTTGTCTCTTTGAAAGCTTCACTAGTCATGTTTTCACTACGTCAAAGAGACTTTAGTTCCACTCTCACTAATATCACATTTTCCCTTCAATATACTTGTGCCCTAGTTTCCTTTTCAAAGTTTCGAAGAGACATGTGATTACTTATCTTCGATATCATATGGTATTTCTGAAAACTTTATCTTGGGTATTACTTTATTTACCATTTTTCTTATATTCTGAGATCTTGCTTCTTTGTTATCGTAGTTTCGAAGAGACTTGCAACCATTTCTCTTCGATAGGTCAATGTCCCTTCAAAAAAAATCTTCTTTTGTTATTAGAGTTTCGGATAGACTTTTATTTGTGTCTCCCCGGTATGAGTTTCTCTCTTCGATGTTTCTTTCCTTTATTCTTTATTTCAGAGTTTCGAAGAGACATGATATTACTTCTCTTTGATATCCTGTAGTCTCCTCAAAATCATTCCCTCAGTGTTACTTTGTCACATTCTTTATATTTCTTCTTATTATTAGAGTGATCGAAGATACTTACAACAATGTCCTCTCGATATAAGCTTGTCTCTTTAATATTTTATTCTCAACTATTTTTGTAGTGTTGAAGAGACTTTTACATTACTCAGCCTGATAATTCAATGTCTCTTTAAAATTGTCACTCTGTTAGCCAAGTCTTTGATTTCACAGTTGTCCATTATTTATTGCATAATAATCAGTTATGTCTGGGAGATTTTTTTTGTTTCTTGAATGCCAAAATAATTTAGTACATTTAAAATATTAAGATTTCTTTGGCATCTTTCATTTCGGTTTATTAGAGAGACAAGATATATTTTCCCTTCGAAAAACTCAACTATCTTTGAAATATCCCTTTTAAGGCTATCAGAGAGACTTCAGAATGTGTCCCTTCGAAGTGTGGTAGTCTCCTTGACATTTGTGTTGGCTTGTTTTATCAACTTATCGAAGAGACTACATTGTAGCTCTTCCTGAAATAGCATTGTCTCACCAAAATGTGTTTCTAGTGGCATACTTAAAGGGATGTATGTGTTAAGGTAGCGACTATGGGGAAGGTAATTTTTGAATAATATTTTAGTGGAACAGGTTTAGGGAGATTATTATTATGGTAATTCTAGGCTTATTAGGCAAAAATGATGGTTTTTGAGGGATGGTGCTCATGGTGTAAAATTAAATGGTCATACTAAGGTGGTGAGGACTAGTGAAAATTTGAGGTTAAATTTTTGGTTCTAACACAACCACAATAACAAGAACATGAAAAAAATCCTCAACAACCACAACAACAAACCCCTCCACCAATTCCTCAACATCCTCCTGGAAATCAGCAAAATTTAATGGGGCTAATTGAAAACAATAAAAAATAGATTGAGGAGTTAATCACAAGGTTGAACGATCCTGTAAGTTCAACCATGGAAAGAAGGACACTTGTGATTTCACTTCAAGACATGTTAAAACATGTAGATGCAATCAACAAACAGTTAAGTGGTTGGGAAAATAGGAGAAATCCGTGGAGGAAATTTTATGCATATAAATTGTCATATAAAGAAGTAAAAGATGAAAAAATTACAAAATATGGTTTGTGCTCACTATTCACCGACCCATGCACAAATCAAATTCTTGACCTTAATTCCAAGAGGTTTCCTATCCATTGGTGCCACCACCAAGGGATTAGGAACATTTTTTGGGATAGGTGGTACATGGTTTTTGACTATCCACCATGAAACAATTGTGAAGTCCCCCAATATTTCTTGAGGAAACTCTACTATGAGTTCATCCTTAACAAAATCCTCAACTATTTTGGTATGAGGGACTTTTAGGGGAGAGGTGGAGGGTCGACACAGGATAGACCTAGGGAACAATAGGATCTTCAATGACAAGGGAGACGAGCTCTCGCTAGGCCGGCTTGTGAGCACGTTGTTATCCCTTCCATTGCAAAGGAGAGTGTCGAGGTAGACACTTTGCAGTTTATCAGCTCTTTGAACTGAAGTATCATCTAACATTCTAGTCTTGTAGTAAAGCACCATTCATGGGAGTCTTTGAGGGGTAGGCTTCCACCCCATTCTTTTTAGGTTTGTGGGTTAGCTTGTACATATGACCCCACAGACACTCAGGAGGATGGTTCACAAGATACGTCTACAGCTGCGGGGATGGTGATGGCAACTAAAATTTTGAATGAGGATTTCGGCATAGATACTCTAGTAAATTTTAGCATATTCATTGAATTTAATGGGTATGTGCAGAATCATGATGGGCCAAAAAGTGGCGATATGATGGGTATGTGTAGGGTATGTGGCTAACGACTTTTTTTTACCCAAAATTGATGAAACAAAAAGGGTTTTGAAAGGACATTCTCAGCTTTCCACCAATATAAATTATGCTTTACTTTGAATTTAATAAATAATTATTATTCATTTTCTATTTGAATTACAACTAAAGTCCTAATTGATAGGTTGATTGAAAAACATCTATAGCTTTCAAACAGTATCACATTTTTTGAATCCGAAACATGCATCACATTCTATACTTTGCATACTATAGGATTAAAAAAAATGAATTTCATGAAGTTTTGACCAAGTTAAGGTGGTCGACATATGAGTTTTTATATTTTTTTTAAAATTTGTAATAAAAAAATCATAATTAATTATTTACTTGGAAAAAACTTAAAAAAATATGCATCACATCGACATGAGTCATCTACTTATATCTAAAATCTTATAAGAAAATATTATCATTTTATTATGGTTAGGGTGGTCAGACAGACACCTACTTCTTATTTTTTCCCTGAAATTTAAGTGCTCTGCATTGAAATTTCAAATTTTCACCAAATATTTTTTTTTTAAAATAAACCTAGTAGTTTAGAAACTACATTCAATTTGCTACATATTTTTGAAATAATATAGATAACTTATTCAATTTTTTACGTCAAGTTGCCTAACTCTGATTTTTCTGAATTTTTTGCCACTTAAGGGCCTTTTTTTTTCATGATGACCCTGCACATACCCTAATTTATTAAATTTTATTTTTGAAATGCAAGATTAACTAATTTAGTTTAATGATTGTAATAAAATTTTAGGTTCACAGTGTTGATATTGAATACACCGTCCCTCCACCTATTTGTTACTCCATTGCATATATCGCTGAGGTATGTAACTAGTAAACAATTATAAATTGATTACATGTGAATAGCATTGTTATATGAATGGTATTCTAATATCTGATTTTGGATGTTGAATAGGCTAATATTGGAGGTTTCATGGGAACACCTCACAGTGTCAGTGGAGTTGGACAAACCTTCACGTAGGTAATAGAATAAAGAGTTTAACTAATGAATTGTACTTAATAGATTTGTGTAGTTTATATTCATATCATTGATTACATTGCATTGCACATATTTCAAACTCAAATCATTACTTCACATTGCATAACTAATAACTAGATGTTGATAGATGACAATTTTTCAATTACAATATAGTTGTTTAGAAAGTCAACATAAGGAGTGATGCAATTACTTCACATAGCATAAGTAATAACTAGGAGCAACTGCCAATTACATTTGCTTGTCATGGAATTCCATGAGACCACTTTTCATTGAGAATTTTTTCAAATAGGTCACTGCCTTGTCTATGCTATGGATGCTTGGAACAAATATATGAAAGAATAATAGTAAGCAATAGTATAGACAAGGCAATGATTTTTTTGAAAAAATTTCTCAAAGAAATATGGTCTCATGGCGATGTCCATCACCATGAGACCCAATTTCTTTGAGGTATTTTTTCAAACAACTCACCGCCTTTTCTATGCTACCACATTTTCCATACATGTCTACCAAAGCATTTTATCAAATAGTCCACTTCCTTTCTACTATGCCTAGAACCCTAAAATAGATGCTTTCAACAAACTATGGATGCTTGGAAAGAATCAATTAAAGAATAATAGTAAGCAATAGCTTAGACAAGGCATTAAGTAGTTTGAAAAAATTCCTTGAAGAAATTTGGTCTCATGGTGATGGAATGCCATTCCATCACCATGAGACCACATTTCTTCAAGGAATTTTTTCAAATAGCTCACCTCCTTTTCTATGTTACCACATTTTCCATACATGTCTACCAAAGCATTTTATCAAAGTACTCACTTCCTTGCTGCTATGGATGAAAGCCTAAAATAGGTGCTTTCCAAGAAACTATAGATGTTTGGAAAAAATATATCAAAGCATAATAGTAAGCAATAGCATAAACAAGGAAGTGAGTAGTTTTAAAAAATGCCTCAAAGAAATGTGGTCTCATGGTGATGGAATGCCATTCCATCACCATGAGACCACATTTCTTTGAGGCATTTTTCCAAACAACTCACCACCTTTTATATGCTACCACATTTTCCATACATGTATACCAAAGAATTTTATCAAACTACTTGAACTTCCTTGTTGATATGGCTAAAAGCCTAAAATAAGTGCTTTCCAACAAACTATGGATGCTTGGAAAAAATCTATCAAAGCATAATAGTAAGCAATAGTATAGACAAGGCAGTGAGTAGTTTTAAAAAATTCCTCGAAGAAATGCAGTCTCATGGTGATGGAATGCCATTCCATCACCATGAGACCACATTTCTTTGAGGCATTTTTTCAAACAGCTCACCTCCTTTTTTATGGTACCACATTTTACATACATTTCTACCAAATAATTTTATCAAACTACTTGAACTTCCTTGTTGATATGGCTAAAAGCCTAAAATAGGTGTTTTCCAAGAAACTATGGATGCTTGGAAAAAATCTATCAAAGCATAATGGTAAGCAATAGCATAAAAAAGGTAGTGAGTAGTTTGAAAAGATGCCTAAAACAAATGTGGTCTCATGGTGATGGAATCCCATTCCATCACCATGAGACCACATTTCTTTGAGGAATTTTTTTAAATAGCTCACCACCTTTTCTATGTTTCCACATTTTCCATACATGCCTACCAATTTTTTTTATCAAACTACTCACTTCCTTGCTACTATGGCTAAAAGCATAAAATAGGTGCTTTCCAACAAACTATGGATGCTTGGAAAAAATATATCAAAGCATAATAGTAAGCAATAGCATAGACAAGGAAGAGAGTAGTTTTAAAAAATTCCTCACATAAATGTTGTCTTATGGTGATGGAATGCCATTCCATCACCATGAGACCGCATTTCTTTAAGGCATTTTTTCAAACAACCCACCACCTTTTCTATCCTACCACATTTTTCATACATGTCTACCAAATAATTTTATCAAACTACTCACTTCCTTCCTGTTATGGCTAAAAGCCTAAAAAAGGTGCTTTCCAACAAACTATGGATGCTCAAAAAAATCTATCAAAGCATAATTGTAAGCAATAGCATAGACAAGGCAGTGAGTAGTTTGAAAAAATACCTTGAAAAAATGTGGTCACCATGAGACCACATTTTTTTGAGGCATTTTTTCAAATGGCTCGTCACCTTTTCTATGCTACCACATTTTCCATATATGTCTACCAAAGCATTTTATCAAACAGTTCAGTTCCTTGTTGTTATGGCTAAAAGACTAAAACAAGGTGCTTTCCAACAAGCTATGGATAGGGAAAATAGTAAGCATGGTTGTAAGAAATATATTGTTCTATAAGTATTCAAAATTTTGTTCATTATCTAATACATTATAAGTCATGATGTGCATCTCTATTGTAGTTTTCATGATTGAATAATTTGTTGTTTTATTTTCAGATGTTGCAAGCAAAAATACCTCCAGATGTTCAAAGGGAAATGGAGCTCGGTGTTTCTTCTACTATAGAATCCTCGATGCCTCTCACAGGGCTATGAGGTAGATTACTAAATTTAAATTTACATTCGTTGTTATAGTTGTTAGTTAGTGAAAAATCAAACCATTATTGATTCGTAGTTTAATTTTTCTTTGGATGGTTTCTATAGGGCTTCAACACCCCACAACATAGGCATGCAAATATTTCCCTCAAGGAGAGTGATCATCTAGTGGCGGTAATTGATTATTTTGTTAAATATATCATTTTTATAATGTAATTTCTATATATTAATGTATTTACTTATTATTGTAATAGATAAGGCTTGATCAAGAACTAAACCCTAGGAGGAGCACCAAGGGAACTCCTTGACCTCATAGTAAACAAGTGGCATACTTATCGCTATCCAACCAACCAAAAAAGGGAAAGAGTTTGTTTTAGGAGCCTAGAGAGCAATGACTTTTGATTCCAGAGCCCTTTGTTGTATGCCTATATGACATTCTTGTAAGCCTATATGGCTATTTTGTATATATTTTATACTTATATCAACATATATTGATGTATGCCTACATTGCTACTTGGTTAATACAAAAAAAATTTAGATGGTGTCCATATTTGCATTATAAATCAATGGTTCAATAGATATGAGTTATGTGTATTCAAGTCTATACTTTACAACTTATGTGTATTCCAATGTATACTTTGTGACTTACATGTTTTCAAGTGTATACCTTGTATTCATGCATATACTTTGTATTAATGCATATACTATGTATTCATGTGTATACTTCAAGACTTATGTGTATTTGAGTACTTGTGCTTCACTTATTCACATATATGTTTCACTTAATCATGTGTATACTTGTTAAATGGTTATCCCTAACATTTCTCATTGCTTTCCTTCATGGTTTGTCTTGAATATTTATTGATTGATGCTAAACAACTTTATTAGTTGATGCTAAACAACTTCAATATTTTCAAAAATGATTTACCAATGATGTATCATTTACTTATGTGCTAATTCAATATGTAATCCAAGGAAGAATTTAAAAGTGATAAAGGGAAGAATTTGCTTATAATCAATTCAATGTAAGTATGAGATCCACATAGTAATTGGATCATAACCCATTCAAGAATGAAAAGATTTAGGATTTCCTCAACTATTTTGAAACCCAAATGTTTTACCTCTTTCATGCAATCATATGTTTTTGGTGTGGAAAACTAAGACTTGTCAACTTTCATGTGAATCTTTCTCTTTTCCTTTGTTTTGCATGCCATCATAAGGGATCGAGCATGTTGAACATAGTTCAGAGTGATTCAATGTGTTTGGGTGTGAAAGAGGACCATGCATAGCATAAATGTACCTATTTGGATGTGTTAGAATAGTTTGTTTGGTCACATGAGTTGTAGAATAAAAGTTGCACCACTTTACATCTTTACACTGCTTGCATTTGACAACTTTTTCCTCAAATGAAAAGTCATCACCATAGGAAAACGCCTTTAAGATAGAAAAACCTGAGAAAGGTTATTGTAGAGGGGCCCAACACAATCCCATATCCTCAGACAAAGAGTTTTTAAGTGGCACAATTTTTAAGTAATAGCCTATTGAATATTACAGTCATTTTGCACTTTGGACTCTTAAGGGATCGAGTCGGTTGAATGTAGCTCAAAGTGATTCAACATGTTTGGGTGTGAAAGAGGAAAATTTCTAGTGTAAACATACCCATCTGAATGTGTTGGTCACACAAGTTGCCAAATGAAAGTTGCACCACTTTGCAACTTTACACTCCTTGCATTTGACACTTTTCCATCAAAAGTGAAAAATGGACACCATGGGAAAATGACTTTAAGATAAAAAAAAACCAAGAGAGGTTATTGTAGAGGGGCCTAACATAATCTCGTAGCCTCAGATGAAGATTTTGTAAGTGTCACATTTTTTGAGTAATAGTCTTTCGAAGATTGCAGCCATTTTGCACTTTGGACTCTTAAGGGATCGAGTTGGTTGAACGTAGCTCAGAGTGATTCGACGTGTTTGGGTACAAAAGAGGACCATTCCTAGTGTAAACATACTCATCCAAATGCATTGGAATAGTCCATTTGGTCACACGAGTTACAAAATGAAAGTTACACCACTTTGCAACTTTACATTGCTTACATTTGACACTTTTTCCATCAAGTGAAAATTGGAAACCATGGGAAAACGACTCTGAGATAAAAAAAAAATGGAGATATGTTATTATATAGGGGCCCAACATGATCTAATAGCCTCAAATGGAGATTTTTAAAGTATCACGATTTTTGAGTAATAGCATGTCGAAGATTGCAGTCATTTTGCACTTTGGACTCTTAAGGAATCGAGCCGGTTGAATGTAACTCGAAGTGATTTGACATGTTTGGGTGTGAAAGAGTACCATGCCTAGTGTAAATGTACCCATCCAGATGTGTTGGAATAGTATGTTTGGTCACACGAGTTGCAAAACGAAAGTTGTACCACTTTGCAACTTTACATTACTTGCATTTGACACTTTTTCCATCAAGTGAAAACCGGACACCATGGGAAAATGACTCTAAAATAACAAAAATTGAGAGAGGTTATTGTAGAGGAGCCCAACATGATCATGTAGCCTTAGACGAAGAGTTTGTAAGCATCACATTTTCTAAGTAATAGCTCGTCGAAGATTGCAGCCATTTTGCACTTTGGACTCTTGAGGGATCAATCTGGTTGAATGTAGCTTGGAGTGGTTCGTGTGTTTGGGTGTGAAAGAGGATCATGCCTAGCGTAAATGTACCCATTTAGAAGCATTGGAATAGTCTATTTGTTCACATGAGTTGCAGAATGAAAGTTGCACGACTTTGAAACTTTACACTGCTTGCATTTGACACTTTCTATCAACTAAAACTAGACACCATGGGAAAATGACTCTGAGATAACAAAAAATGAGAGAGGTTATTGTAGAGGGGCCTACGTGATCTTGATGCCTTAGACAGAATTCTCATAACTAACACAGTCTCTAGGTAACAAGTCATCAAATATTGTTTCCCTTTTCCAATTTGGACTCTTAAGGGATTATGTTGCATGAATTACAAATGTTTGAGGGAAGCAATAAATTTCAAAATTTTAGTAAATATCATTACAAATCTTTGAGGGCAGCAATAAATAGGTAGTAGGGAACTAGATCCCAAACTCAATTACAAATGTTTGAGGGTAGCCATGAATTTTTAGGTGGAAAACATGTATGAAGAACTTGTGGGGTACTCGAGTTAATTCATGTTACTTGAACATCTAAAAATTCATACATGCTTCTATTACTTATAAATGTGATTATTTTTATGACATGTTGACATTATTTTATGACATTATGCATAAAAAATGTTTACAAATTGAACTTCTTAAATGTTTATGTGAATAGATGGTATGCTATATTGATATTGATATATAATCATTAGGTTGATTTGTTTTAATAAATGAAGTTTGTATAATAAGTTAGTCAAGTGGTGCTAGTTAGAATTTAGGGAGATAATAAAAGAAGTTCAAAAGAATGATCGGTAACCATCAATGGTTATTACACTCGCTATGTTAATAATCTGATGTTTACAATAAAATGAGATTTATTTGGCAGTCCTAATTCTTATGTGTGCTACAATTGTCTAGCATGCTTCATACACCAATATGACACCCAAGTTCCTGTACTTGTAGGCACAATGCTTTCTCAAAAATATCAAGTGGTAATACAAAATCATGAGAAAAAAATCAACCTATGTGAATTCCAACACCCAACTTAAATCAAATATTCAATCAATGTGTCCCATTTTCATGCACACAAACTCAACTTATAAGATTCTCTTACAATAAGTAAAAATAAAATTCAAAGATTCCTTAGGTACTCCATTCTCACATATCTTTTACAATGTCACTCATACATTCTAGATGCTCTTATAATTTCTACATCACAGATGCTCATGATGAGGTTAACTTCAAATAAATAATTTGAAATTCCCTTGCTAAGCTTGACACACACTTTTATAATGTATACAACATAGGTGGTCATGATGAGGTTATCTTCAAATGAATAATTTAGTACCATTTGCTAGTCTTGGAATTGGCATATACTTTATAACTCCATTTGGGTTTACTAGCTCCCACCTAAACAAAGAAAAGAGATTGTAAATATTAATAATCACATAATCAATTCAAATAAACATGTGATATGTCAACAATCTAAAACTTGTGTGCTAAATTATGCAATATCGTATAACTTATCACTATTCAATCTAGTCCATTGAATATCTTAAAAAGTAATTTTTATATGAATATCAAGCATACATCCCATCTATCAGGATTAAACTTTAGAGGGTGCTTAAAGTAATGAGGATCAACATGAATAGAACGTAACCAAACTATTACTTTCCAACCATTTGGAAATTTGTAACCTGTTATAAAAAATAACCCAATTTAATATTCCACTTAGTTTACTAATCTATTGAGAATATCCTACATTTTTTTTTGCATATTTTTGAGAAAAAATGAAATACCATTGAACTCTGTATCCTTTTCCACTATTCTAAACATAAAGTGTGCTACATTTGTAATTCTAATAACTTCATCAATCACCTACATACATGATATAAACATTAGATGATAGCATTGGCATCATAAAAATTAATTTGCATACTTACAAATTAATAAGAACTAATGTGCATACTTACAAATTAATCCAACAAACCATCTGGGTATTCTCTACTCTTTACTGTGTCAAGTATTGCCTCATGGTCAAACTCACACACCTTCCACAAGGTCTTGTTCAAAGGTCTAGCCCCATATTTTTTCAAAGGTATAGCCCCATATTTGATCAAAGGTCTTACCCACACTCTCATAAGCATCCATTAGATTCTTTACAATAGTATTTTTGCTTGAAGCATTCGATGTTCTCAACCTAAGAATCTTCATGGCATTTCTATAATTTATACCTCGCATCATTTCAACAAATAGTTGACATCTTGCGGTCTCATTTAACTTTCTAAAGAAGAATTTCCAAATCTTATCAGCATATCTTCTACAAGTGCATTGTGGAATCTTACCTTCCATTGGCTGCAAAATATTCTCATCAATATTAATAAAAAACTTTAGCTTTCCATGCAAAATTCTAGGTGGTGTTCTCCTAGGTACATACATATCAACATTAGGAATTTCATCAATATTTAAGTGAGATGGGATAGATCATGTACCTTTGATTGAGTGTGGAATAGATGACATACCTTGAGGTTGACATGGGGATGATGGTGTACCTGCTTTCTCAAATGTGAGTGATGATGTACTCTTAACTTGAGATGCGGTGGATAGTGTCCCTCCATATTCACTTGTGGTAGATGGTGTCCCTCCATATTCACTTTCATTAGATGGTGTCCCTCCATATTCACTTGTGGTAGATAGTGTTCCTCAGTATTCACTTGCAGTAGAGGGTGTGTCTCCAACTACAATATTCAAATTTTTCTTAGCAAGATGCTTTCACATTCATGCCCCTTGTGCCACCAATTCCTTTTCTCTTTTTTATGGTTGAGGTTCCTCTTCAATTGGCTTGATTTCATCAATCATATCCAATTTCTTCTTCTGACGATGTTCCCTCATCCATTCTCTTTTCTTTGCTTTTTTAGTTCCATACTCTTTATGTGTTGGTTTATTCCTTGTTCATTTCCTCGACATGGTGGATAATTTTACCTATAGCATGATAAAGAGACAATATTAGTTCCTAAAAAATGAATCCATACAAATAAATGAAATATATGTCATTCAAAGCTTCATATAAAATATTTACAATCATCCTATAGAAGAGTATTTCTACCATAGACAAAGGTCACATGAATTTTTGGATGGAATGCCTTAAAGAAATGTGGTCTTGTGGCATGCCATGATTGCAAGATAGGCTCAAAATGGAAGCATGGACAAGGAATGTGAATTGTTTGACAATAATGTTTTGGTAGAAATGTATACAAAATGCGGTACCTTTGACAAGCTAGTGAGCTCACTAGCTTGTCAATGCGGTAGGGTTGACAAGGTAGGGGATGTTTGAAAAAATGCCTCATAGAAATGTGGTCTCATAGAGATATAAAAAAGAGAAATGTTGGGATCTTCATCCTTGTAAAATTTGTGAGTTGAAGAATCACTCTGAAAAATCATGTTGGAACAAAGAATGGAATGGACAATCTATGAAAGATTGTATGTAGATAAATTATGGATGGATTGATGGATGCAAATGGAAAAAAGTTACAAATATGTTTAAAATTTTGTACAAACCTAAATGTTGGCATGTTAAAAGAAATTATTGTCAAACTTTGAAGGACTCTCATAGCAGTTGAAGAATTTGGTGCAACCACGAGAGGGTGAAAATTTTGCAAAGAAGAATTTTCAAAGATAAAATTTGAAGAATGAAAAGGTTGAAGCATGTGGTCGAAATTATTGAGGAGTGTTGGAATAAATATAAACACAATAATTTTCCCAATGTGCTACTGCACAAAAAATATATTTTATTACTTCATCAAATCAATTACATCATGTACCTCTTTTATAGAGGAGTTTACAACTTACAAGAAAAATCTAGAACATGCAAATTATAGAAAAACCTAAATTCTAACTTATTTCTAATTATAATAGATACTACTAATGTGAAACTACAATTTCTATTTACACAACACAATGAAAGAAATTATCTATTTATTCCAACACTCTCCCTTAATTTTGACCACATGCTTCAACATTTTCATTCTTCAAATTTTATCTTCAAAAATTCTTCCTTGCAAATTTTTCACCCTCTCGTGGTTGCACCAAAGTCTTCAACTACTGCAGCAGTCCTTGAAAGTTTGACAATTATTTCATTTAACATGCCAACATTTAGGTTTATTCAAACTTTTAAACATATTTGTAACTTTTTTCCATCTACATCCATCAATCCATCCATAATTTATCTACATACAATCTTTCACAGATTGTCCATTCCATTCTCTGTTCCAACATGATTTTTTAGAGTGATTCTTCAACACACAAATTTTACAAGGATGAAGATCCCAAAAATTTCTCTTTTCTATGTCCTCTGTGAAAATGAGAACATTGCATAAACTCCATGCTTTTAGCCGATATACATGAACCTATAACACTTACATCATTTCTATCTCTCTCACCATATCCCAAGCCTTCATTTCTTGGCCTCACAATTGGCTGAATGGGCTATCTCATTCCTTGCCCATGTTTTCCCAAACCTTTTTCTGCATAACCCATTATTTTCATAATTTTAAAATCAACATTTTTTTTATTACAATTAACATGATTTCTAGATCCAAACACATCATCTTTACATTCTTCTTCTATACATTCTTCATCATAAATATCTTTATATATTTTACACAAACCATTTGATTTATCAACTAAACAATACAAATCTTATGTACCACATGAAACATCACTTACCAAAGACTTTTTCCTTAAACATTTATTTTCTTCTTTCAACTTTGATAATTCTTCCTTCTGTAAACAATTTTCTTCTTCTAACAATTTTAGCTTTCTTCAAAATATTCATTTTTTTTTCTTGATCTCATCAAGCAACTTTAATTTTTCTTCTAGCTCTTCATTCCTTCTTTTAAAATTACTCAATTCCTTTTCAACATTATCAATTTCACACAAAAATTCATATTTCTCCTTTGTTAACTCTTTTATTTTTCTTATAAATTCAAAATTACCATTTTTAACTTTGGTCAGTTCTTCCTCCAAAATTTCATTTTCTTTTTTAACACATTTACCAACTTCACCCATTGAAAAAGATTAAAATTCACTTGATTTTTCTCTAGTGATTTGTAATGAAACCTCCAACAAAAACAACAATAGATTTATCTGCTACGGCTTCTACCAATCAGCAATCCTTTTATTGTTCTTTCCTTTTAGTTTCAATCTTCAGATCTCTATTTTCTCCTTGTAGTGACACAATGGCTATGATTTTACTCTTTGGTGGCAGTAACATATGCCTTAAACCTTTACTCTGATTTCAAATCTACTTCAATTTTCTTCTTAACTACGAACACTTTTGTCAACTTGCTCACCTTTTACTTTGACTTTTCATAGTGACGGAAACAACTTCTCTCAGAAAACAACTTTTAGCTTCTACAAAAACATGCAACAAATTATTTCTCTTTTGATCCTTTATACAATGATGACAGACTGGAATCTGTAAACTTGCAAAACAATCTATTTCAAATGACACCTTTGATCATTAGCAATTTTCTTTTCAAAGTTGTGAGCAACACTTAATTTGTGGTAGTGATTGCAACATATGCATATCTCCTTTTATTCACCCCTTACAATCTTTTTGCATCATCTCTTGCTACTGCAAATTCTCAAACCCAGATAACTTTTTCGAACCTTCTCTAATACCATATGTTAGAGTGGATGGAGATAAACAAAAAAACATAACACAAAAGAAATTAACACAAATACATAGAAACACAATAATTTTCCCAATGTGCTACTGCACACAAAATATATTTTATTGCTTCATCAAATCAATTACATCATACCTCTTTTATAAAGGAGTTTACAACTTACAAGAAAAATCAAGAACATGCAAAAAATGTGCAAATTATATAAAAACCTAAATTCTAGCTTATTTCTAATTATAATAGATATTACTAATGGGAAACTACAATTTCTATTTACACAACACTATGGGATAGATTATCTATTTATTCCAAAAAAATTAACAAGGGAAAAGTCAGACCAACATGACATGTATTTCCTTCAGAGACCAATGAGAATGCTGCTTATGTGGGCCTTCTCTATGCGTGAATGGAGGTTGTAAGTCTATATCGCTTCAAAATACACATAATTGAAAAGCATCGTTGATGTCAGATTAGACTAAAGCACTTGAATCTATTGATAAGTAGGAGGTATTTTCCATAGCGGGTCAAATTGTGATAGTGTTATCAAGATTCAACCGTGTAGTTCTTTGAGTCAAACTCATTGAACCATGTTTCATGAGTAGAGGTTCATAAGAGCCCATCTATATTATTGAGTTTGACTTGAAAAACTACACAGTTGAATCCTAATAGCAATATCACACTTGAATCTATGTCAAGATTGGCCCCATCGCTAGTGTTAGGCTACCACCGGCTTTTGGATACTCATTTGTATGTTAAAATAGTTTAATATAATTACCTATATATCTATAAAAGATGTAGTTATTTTTATATTATTATGCATCTATTTTTATTTGTATATATTTATATATTTCATCAAAGTTATATTTTATCAAATATTTTTCTAGTTGTTATGAGTCAATTTAGTGTATTTTTATTAATTTTTGTCTTATATTGTTGTATTTAATTGCATACATTGATTCATTTGAAATTATTAGTCAAAGATTATTTAGAAGTCACTAAAGAGATTTTTAATATAATGATTGTGATATCTTTATAATAGCATTTCTAAGAATTAGATTAGTATAGATCATCCTAGGTTCATTTATTTCTTATTTTTTGTCTTTGATAATTATTCTAAAGTAATTGAATCAAAATTCTAGAGGTCAAATTGAGGAGAACATTAACCTTGCGATTTAGTAGATTCCATAAATATGTTTACAAACACCAACAGTCCTTTCTAAGGTTTAGAAATTAAAATATACAAGTAAAAAGATTCCAACTGTCATGTTCCTACTAGTTCATTCTCATGGATAGAGATTCAAGTTCACACATTAGTTCAATTTTGTAGTTATAGAGGTCAAACTTTTAGAAACATATCTAAAATCAAGTATATAATTAGTTTATAAATTTTTTGGACACTTGTCTAATGAGGCCCTAAATTTCCAACACTATGATCAATTGATTTCTAGCATCGTCTAAACTATTTTTATATTATTAGATTTCAATCTAAATATCATACTTGATGTATTTAACTTCTACAGTTTAATTTAAATTTATATTCTTTCTCATTTACTACTTTGACACCTAAGATATGAGTTAAGTGATTGTCATTATTTAAATATAGAAAATGATTACATACTTAGTGTAGACATCAACATCTTGATACAACTAATTTGGTGACAACAAAGGTGGTGGACCAAGAACAAGCCCCATTGAAACTACCAAAAATCTATAAACATCACACTTGCCACTAAACTAGTGGCTTCTCATGAATATGCGATGCACATAACCTGGATTCTTAGATATTAAAATTTATATAGAGATATATTTCATTAGAAGGTTCTACATAATAAATACCAAATTATTCCACTTTAGAGTAAATGTGGCATTGAGGAGAATGTTTAATGATTTTATTTCATGATGCAAAAATCAACTAATAGGCTTTAAGCATGTATTTAATTACCAATGCACCACATATTATTGATGACTAAAGACTTCTTGGAGTAAGTTTCAAAAAAAAAATGGGGTCTTCATGTACACTTAAGGGTACATGGAAGCTCAAAGTTATATACTTTAAGGCTTTGTTGTAACTTGAGCCCTACCCTACTAGATTGATTATAGTGTTAATAAGTAAATTTAAAATTATCATGATTAACCTTCTAATGGTTGATGAGAAATATTCTAGTTATCTTAGTTATGTGTTTACAATCTTTGATGTGTACTAGATGACATTGATTAAACTCCTTGATGGTAATAATTATCTTGAAGAATTATATGGCATATTATTTATCATGTTCTTATTGTATTTCATATCAATAGTGTGTGGGGATTTTCTCCTCTAAATAGTTGTGGAAAGTAACTCTTCTTTCTTTAGTACATTAATAGAAAATAAAAAATGTATAATTATCCTTGAGGCACTTGTATGGGCCTAAACATTCTTCTAATTCTATTATTGTGTTAAGAATTTACTTTAAAGAAATATTCTAATTTCTTATAATGAGTTAGTTAGCATGGCCTAAAAGGGTACTCTCTACTTAGCATATGATCTTGCATTCCCTCTTATCTTATGTGTTTGGCAGAAAATTAAACTTAGTATTTCTTGACTATTAATCATTTATGGTTTAAATTAGGACAAAAATAAAGATAGTTTACCTACTCCCTCTCAAGTTACTCTTTGGAACTGATCCTATCATTAGTTAATTATAAATGCATTGTTAATTATGATTTTATATAAGAGATAGTTAAAGACGTAGTATATGTCTCTCATTCTTTACCTCAATTCAAAAAAGGGTGGAATTATAAGATGATAATATGTTAAATATCTTTGGTTAAGCTTACAAAAAAAGAGATAATGTAAAATCTTTCCCTTCCCTTATATTTTCCAATTATATGTTATTTTGGATTAATGAATAATTGTATGAAACAAGTTAGTCAACATTAGTAATGCCTTGGTGTAATTTGTCTCTTTTTGGCATAATTGTAAGTTGAAGATTAAAGGTCTGGAAGTGGAGGTCAATGAGGACTTGATTGCCACTATCACAGGAATGTCGACTATGGGTAGGAAGTTTTTTAAGAATAAAAAAAGCAACGAAGAAGCGATGGTTCAGTTTTTCAAAGATGATAAGAGGAAGCAGTTAATCAAACTGGAGAGCTGGGATTATGAGAGAACTTCCCTCAAGAAAATATGGGCGAGTGTTGCGGAGGTCCTAATGCATTACATGACCCTGGAAGGGAGGTTTAGGGCTATTCTTGGTCACCATTTCACGCTCCTCAACCATTTTCGACATGGTTTGTTCATTTTGTTTCCTTTTTTCCTATTATCTTCTTTGGAGGTCTCAGTTTATGTGCACCTAAAGAATAGGAGGGCCCTTTTCCTCCATGAAGGGCTTATCCTTCTTATTATGGAGCATGCCAAGGATCTCATTCCAGCTCCGACCATCAAGGGAAAGGAGAAAGTTGTTAGTGATCTATTTGGGTCGTCGGGCTCAAAGTCCCCTTTGAAAGAGGAGGAATGGAATGAGGATGTGGAGGATGCTTCCCCTATGGCTATGGCTACATCTTCGAAGAAGAGGAAGGTGGCTAGTGCTAAGAGTAATAGGTTGCCTAAGCGGATAGCCCTTTCTGAGAGTGAGGACACAAAGGTGGGGTTGGGTGATTCTTCTCCCAAGTCCGTAAAGGTGGTTGTTGGTAAATTTGTTGTTGGTGGTGGTTTGAAGGTGGGGACACAGGGTAATGCACAGGGTTTGGTTGATAAACAGAGGAGGTTGTCAAAGAGAATTACCAATTTAAAGAACAAGGCTTCTAAGGTTCTAACCAAGGACCCTAGTGTGGCTAGTGAGGAAAAGGATGTTGGTGAAAAGACGATGGCCATTAAGGATTCTCCCATGCAGGACTTGCCCAAGGAGGAATAGAATGAGGAAATTAGGGGTTTGGATGAGGAGAACACAGAGAAGAGCAAAGCCAAACAGGAGCCTTTGAAGGTAAATCCTCTTTCTGAGGACTTTTCTTACCTTGATGATGATGCTACTTCCATGTTTGATTTACTTGATATGGCTAGGGTTGGGGCCACTGGTACCTTTAAATTGGCTAAGTGGACTCTTCAGGAGTTCAATAGAATCAATATTAAAATCAGAGGCTTAAAAGAGAATATGAAGAATGTTCCAAAAGGTTTTGTGTCAGACATTCTTACAGATAGAATGGTGGACCTTGAGGGTTCTTATCATGAATTTAAGTCTTTGTGTGAGGATAGATTGGCGGCTTTGGATGCCAAGTTTTTAGGCATAAATATGGACATCAAGAAGTTAATGCAAGTGTGCCATACCTCAGTTAAGAACAGTATTGTCTCCCTAGAAGTCCTATTCAGGAAAATTAGCAAGCTCGGGGAGGATCAAGTTTACTTCTTAGAGCTTATGGAGAAGGAGCATGTGGCCAAGGGCAAGGGAAAAAGGGATGCTAAGGATGATGACAAAGGTCCTGTTGGCAGAGGGTCAACTGATTGGAAGAAAACTTTTGATGCTAAGAAGAAAGAGTTGATGGACATGGTCGAGAGGCACAAGAACCAGCAGATTGAGGTTGCCAACACTCTGAGTGGCTTGAATTAGTGTGTGGTCTTTTCTTTCTTGCTTTATGTTTCCTACTGGGGGTTGGTCTCTTTTTGGTTGTTTTCTTGTTGTGTAGTTGTTGGGTGCTAATGGTGGTCTTTTGTCTTACTTTTAGTTAAGCACCCACCCGTTTGTGTTTTTTGGCTAATGGGTTGCTATTGGTGGTCTTTTGAATATTTTTCTTAGTAGCATTTTGTATCCTTAGTTGTAAAGGGTTTTGGGTCCCTTCAAAACCTATTTTTCCCTTTAATCCAAACATTAGTAAATGAACCCATGTTAATTTTTATTATACAACTCAAGAAAAATACATGTTATGATGTTAATTTTTTCATTATTTCTTTTTGATGGATTAAACATGATTAGTGAATATATAATCCATATTTAATAAACTATAGTGAATAAAACAACAGTTTTATTTCTCCTAATTAATGTTACCATATCATAGTCATAAATGATCTTGTCCTTCTCTCCTCTTGTACCACCCTAAAATGGGTCAGATCAGTATTACAAGGTTCCATTCAAGGAATGTTTGTGTTGTTTTTCACTCCATTGGCTTAATGGACTTCTATTTCATATTTCCTACTTCATAGAATTAATGTCATTTGTAACATCCCATTATTGTTTCACCCTTAACTTTAAAAGCATATATGTCAACATATGTTCTTTCACATGACATTGACACTCGATGACATTGTATGTGGTAGTGAAAATGCTTGCACATGTTATAATATTGTTACAAAATTGATCAATTAAAAAATTAGTTTTGTATTGGTATATATCCATGTTTAAAAAGGAATTACATATACACACATTCTTTGGAGCTTGGGTATTGGAGTTGAAGTACTTATGATTTCACTATACTTTTTTTGGAGAACCTAGCCTAGCTAAAAATGATAAATGTTCTAAGGATATTTGAAAAACTCCAACATAAATTTTATAGCCTAAGACCAAAAAGAGACTATTGGAAATTGAAATAAATTTGTAAAATTTTAGGAAAATTAATAAGTGAAACTATTTATGTAACTACTTTTTGGTCACCATGATCCCAAGAAGGTAGTGTGAGAGAATATGGTGGACAATCACATAGATACTTAGACCTTTGATGCTACTATAGAACATGGCCTTTGAAAGAGCCCCAATACTAGATATTATGATCCTTCCTACAATAAATTAATCCAATAGCATAAATATAGAGAATATGTACTATACATGTGAAATATGTATGGTAAAACTATAGTGAAATCATAAAATCATATTAAAAAATATCACTAGTCTCTTTAAGTGGGCAACCTCCTTTAAGAAATGTTAATACACATATTTAATGGGTGATCTTACTTATTGTCTATTCTCATTATTTAAATTAATTTTATTGAAGAGAAGTACCACTTCCCATACATACAAAAAATAATAATTAATTAAAAGAATGTCTAGAAAACATATATGTGTAAGCCTCTATTAATAATAATTAATATAAAAGTAATGAATTTATATGAGGGGATCCTAACATCTACATTCTAGAGATTGGATCTATACTCAAAGAGACCAAGTCTACATCTTTGTAGATGAACCATAGCAAATAACATTCAATTTATAAATTTAAAAATATTTATATAAACAACTTATATTTATATTTATAGCAAATGCCATTGAACTCAATGCCACATCACTAGTTGTTATTCTAGTTGTTCCACAATTAGGCATTTGGTAGCACCAGCTTCAGGAAAATTTAATTGACAATGGAAAAATTATTTTCCAAAAAAAAATAAAAAATGATTCACTCTTTCTAGAAGCGTGAATATGCCAAATTCAAGGATATTGGCAATCTCCCCAAAGTTGTAATGTAGAGATCTATGTAATGGGGAATTGTTTGGTATGATAATGATCATTTTTCATTTTGTTTCTCATTTTGTTTGAGAAAACCATTTAAAATAATTACATATTTATCAATGCCTTATTTTATATAAACTCAAGCTTTTTTATATCATATTATTCATTTATTTGTATTTGTATTTATTTAAATTTTTACATATTATTTTATCATTTTTGCTTTTTCATTCATCTTTATATATTATTATCTATCTTATTTTATTATTTATTTTTAAGGTTAATATCATGAATACAAGGGCACTTTTATGCTTATTTATCTAACCTCTAACATTCTAAAATTTAAATTCAATTTTTGATCAAATCTTATTTATTTCTATCTTATTTAGAGTCAACTAAACACATATTTCCTGATTTATTGCCTTGTCCATGTATTTAAAGGCATTTGATTGCATTCCCTTTATCATCATATCGAGTATCCAAGCATCACTTTGATATCATTTGTACGAGCATTCTGAAAAGAGTTCAATTGATGCTCTAAAGTGAATTAAAATCTACATAATCATTCTAAATTATTTGTTGTCCTTAGTCATTAGCATGATCATAAAGCAAGTATTTTCCAATGTTGACCTTGAGAACTTCTCCCTCATGATTTGATAACCATCTAAAGGTAGTTTTAGATACCATATTGGTTCCTTCAACCAATTTTCTCTAAAGGTAAGCTACTTATTATGATAAAAAAAGTGAGGTCAGTGGCCAATGAATAAGGATTTGAACATGCTTCTATACTTTAGGCTCTACAAAAAAAGGGTGTGTTTTCCTTCACACAACACTAATTGGAGATGTACAACTTTAAATAAATGGTGCATCAATAGATAAAAATCTTACACATAATATTGGGGGTTCAATACTTTTACACTTATTTCATGCAAAGATTCCCATAGCTCAATTTTTTTTTGTGTAAGAAATTAGGTTAACAAATAATACAAGAAGCTTAATAATTTATGATTTAGTTTCTCCTTAGGTCTTGGACAGAGTATTTTCTTGACCCATGCCTTATCCATTATAGAGTAAAAAAATTTGCAATCTTTTCTTAATAACAACTTAAACACAAATCCAAGGGTCTATCAGACAGTATTATATTATAAAAGCATAACCCACTATTGTGCAACAACACAGTTCTACTTATAGATCCTTAATCTATCACAATATTTAAACATTCAACTAAAATCAATTAATCTATTCCTTGAATAGAAGCACCAACAAAATATTAATCATAGTAAATGTCTAATAGAGAACCTCAATCTTTGATTATATTGATTCAAAAAATATTATATACAAAAAAGAGACAAAAGAATTGAAGAATGCTACTCATATATGTCTCAATTAGACTTCATTTTGTTATTATAAGAAAAACATTACAATTCTCTTCTTTGAAATGCTAAGACTCGCTAAAACTTGACTAACTTGTCCCAATATTACAATTCCCAAGGTCTAAAAAATAGGAATGGAATTCCATTTTATAGAATAGAGAAAACATTCATATATCTATAAGATAAATGCCACTTTTTTATTTGACAACTTGTTCACATGAACAAAAAAAATGTAGGTAGAACTATCTCATAAAGGAAAAAAACACTTTATGCTCAGAGATGAAACTGGTATTGAAGCCAATGTAGAAGATACTCCTAGGTGTGCATAAGAAGACAAAACTAGAGAAATTGAATGCAGTTTCATTTATACTCTAACCCATGCTTTGAATACTTTATATAAAGGCCAAGAATATGCAAAAAATTGACTAGCATTATTTAAATAAGTTAAATATTCCTTATTTGATGACTCCTTGGCATCTTCAGAGAATTTAATCAAACCTACTTCTAACTTTACCAACTTGTCTATTGTAGCATTGCATAGGTCCATGTCTACTTTGTTGTTGGCATAAATGGAATTGAGGGGAGCCAATATATTGTTGAATTATACCATCCAATATTTATATGCCTTAGCTTCTCCTTCATCTATTAATATTTTGGCATCAAATCTCCTTCCATTTCATCAAAAGAGTTCAAAATATGCTCCAAAATTATTTGGCAGCTCCCATGATTAGATAGAATATTCTCCAAAGCACTGAGCTTCTCTAAAATTGCTAACCTATCACCAAGAGCATCAACATTGAAATTGGCATAATCAATGATTTTTACTATCAATGACATTCTTGGATTCTAGACATCGAAAATGCCTTCCAAACTATTCCTTATTTGGAGATAGTTAGCATAGGTATTTCTCAAAGTGTTATAGGAATTTTATGTCCTCTCTAGGTGATGTAGGATACAAGTTAACCTATGTCCCAATAGATTAACTACTATATCAATCAATTTCTTATCATCTTATTCCTTAGCTACTTTCTCAACTTATTTTCTCTATTTCAACTCACTTATCCTAATAGCATAATTTTCCTTTTCTTGGAAAGATGTATTAGTGCAGGATGTGGATGGTTGAGGAATCATTAGTGCTATAGTATTTCTCTAAGGAGGGGTTAGCAAGGCTACAACTTTATTGTATTATTGCAATAGTTTCAAAATTTCTTATTATGCCTTATCAAAAATTGATTGCAACTTCACTAAAAGGTGTAGTGTTAATAGCCAAAGCAATTGCCTCTAGCGAGTATTAGTATGAGTATTAGTATATGCATGTCTTCTAAAATTAGGTTGCCAATGAGCTTATTCACATCCTTTATTACCTATAGATTGTTTTTCTTTAGGTGTACTAACCATATTGCTAGGGCTTCATACTTTGAATTAAACCTTGAACCAAAATATAGGTCACGAGCTTGTTTATCATATTAAGGTATGGGGCTCATCAATGTATTTCCTTCTAATTGTATCTAATGTAAATATAGAGACATTATCACATCCTTCAAGAAGTAAGCACCCAATTTTTATTACAATCTCCCTTCCCTCCTCAAGAGTGATTAGACTCACATCAAAATTGACCTCCTCCAAAACCTTCTTTACCATCTCCTCCCACTCATCCTTGGAAATATTTTTTTTATCTTTAATGACAAGAGCATATTTATCTACCTTATTATTGATCAAAAAGTCCTTAAATTCCTTGGATTTAAAAAATTTATCATCTAATATGAAAGTTGTACATGCCAGTGCCCTAACATCATTTATGGTCTTTACCCCAATCTCAAAATTGATTATCATTCTCTCATGAGGGGGAGCCTCAACCATAACCCTTTGACCTATATTCACTGATTTCTTAATCTTTTCAATATTTGTAGTTTAATGTCAAAAATATAATGAAAACCATTTTCAAAATGATTATATGTGCTAGTTTCATATAATAAGTAATGATCTTCTATTTAAATGTGATACAACTACACATCATCTTTCACTCTCAAAAATCACAAGTTGTTATTCCAACTTACATGCCATCATCTTTGTCAAAGGAGGTAATCTAAGCATACCCTCCCAATTATCACAAAATATTTTTCAAACATCTAATTGCTTTTTGAAATCCATTATATATGTCCTACTTTTGTAAAAAATATATACAATATATATTGTCATCTATATTAGTTTATGCATGAAAATGATATTATTTGTGTATCAATCATTTCCCCTTGGCTTGAAGATTTATTGGCAATCCCATGATAGGAACAGTAGAAGGCTCACACATTGTTTTTTCATTGGGATCTTTCATTGACCACTTCCATTTGGTTACTAAATGGTGCAAAAATATCATTGTCTCTATCTTTGCAAAATCATAACCAGGACAAATTCGAGGACCTCCTCCAAATGGTGTAAACACATAGCGTGAAACTTGAGTGTCAAAATGAGATGGATCAAACTTATGAGGTTCCTTGAAAATCTCCTCATTCCAATGTGTAGAGCTAGTCTCCCAAAACAACTGCTCAATATAATTACATATATAAATCAAATTGACAAATTAGAACAATTTTGACAAATAACTTATATAAATCATAACATTTTAAAGAACCCAACTCGTCTATTCTACTTATATATAATTTGCTTTTTAATTTGCTTTTTAAGAAGAAATATCATACCTGCCAGCCTTTGGGAATCACATAGCCTTGAAATTCAACATCTTCAATTGCTTTTCTGAAACTACCAAATATAGGAGGAAACAAGCGTAATGTTTCTTGAGCCACCTTCCATGTATACTTCATTTTTCGTAAATCTTCCCATCTAAGAGGTTCATTGCGCTCTTTCCCTTCTAAGACTACTGTTTGCTCTGATTTTTACAATAACATAAAAATCTTACAGTTAGGTGGAACCCTGTAAGATCTAGATAATTGAAATTATGGACTGAAACACAGTGGAAAGCAAAATTGCCAATAAGCTGCATGTAAAAAAGAAAATACCTTGGAGAATACTCTGGTAGATATGTGGGTTCAAGGACAATCCTCTCACAAGATGAGTTAGAAGATTATAAGTAGTATCATGGCCAGCTATCATGACAACTATGACGATATCTAAGATCTCCTCCTCTGTGAGGGGCTCACCATTTTCATCTTTCATGGTGAGCAAACATGACATCAAGTCTTGGTCAGGGGAGGCCTTGCCTTGCTCTATATCCCTTCTCCTCGCTTCCAAAAGCAAAGATAACTTCTTGGTTACACGACAACGGGCCTGGTAAGCCTTGCGAAAGGCAGTTCCTGGCAGATCCACAGGAATAGACCAAATTCCTTTCACAGCAGCATTAAACTCGCTGGCCAAACTATCCCTTTCTTCCTTGTCCTTCAAACTGAAAAACAGATCACATGCAACTTGGAAAGTAAGCTCCTTCATCAATGGCATCACTGTAATACTGTCCTTTCCTTCCCAGCAATCAACAAAATGCTGCACAACAACAGACTCCATTCGGCCCACAAATCTCTGCAACGCCTCAGGCTTCATGAACTGCATGATGGCACCTCTAATCCTCTTGTGCTCTTCCCCAGAAAGTTCCCCAATACCTCTTTCACCAAAAATCCTGGTAATGTTTTTGGGTTGCTTGTTCATTATGCTGTGCCCATCGTTGTGGAAGAGAAAGCGGTTGCCTGCCTGGCCAGTGAGGATCACTGTTGGGCACCCCATTAGAGATGTTTTAAAAACAGGGCCATATTTGGCTACCTTTTCTTTTACCCAATCCTTGGATTTGTGGGCTTTGTATGCTTTCAGAAACTGAATAGTTTCACCGATCACAGGCCAGCCCAGACTTCCTGGAGGAAGGTTTCTGCCATTTCTAGACTTCCCATTCTTGGCTATGATCAACAAAAACAGGGTTGAAGCAAACACAGAGGATAATATGAGAAACAGAGTGCTTGAGGGGTTCTGAAGATCAATGAGAGCTTTACTTATTGTCTCCTCAAAATTGAACTCCATGGCAGTGGGGGAATGAATTGAACTCACTAGTGGGCTTAACTCTGAAGATCTCGATTCCACAACTACACTGACAGATTGCAGAAGCTACTCGGGAATTTAAACAGTCAACTGCACAGAACCTTAAAGACTATTTCTTTTCCTCTCCTCTATCAACAGAGAATTGGTTATTTCGAAATGCTCTTCTATCTCTTTAAATAGCCCAGCCCTCTGGATCTTCTCGAGCTTCCATTGCCATTTCAAAGTTAATTATTAAACATAATCCAATGATAATCCACTAAACACATAACGACAGGTTAAGATTCTAGCCATCACTTCGTATAATTGCGAGTTACTTACAGTTTGCCATACTGATTGGATCCCTGTTGCCTGTCTCAATTGAAATCAGATAAACTTTGAGGAATTCTATAAAACTCTCCCCACTTGCAATAAGTAAAGCCTAAAGTCAAATCTTATCCCCACTTTCAAGATGAATAAAATTTAAAAAAAGCAACCTACTCTATCCTTGGCATAGGATATGACCTGATATGACCTCACCCTAATCTACCCTCAATTTTGTATTGATGGCAATTTTTTTACTCATACACTTTAGGTTTTGTTCTGATCTGGTTTGTATTTTCATGACTTTGTTTTCATTTGTTTGTGTATCATTGAGCTTTACTGATTATGCTACTTTATTGCCTCCCAATGAATGAATTGCTCATTATGTGGTATGAGCTTGAGAGTCTGTTATTTTTTTTGCTTGTTCATGGTGCTTCTCATGGAGGAGGGTGTGCTAGGGCTTTCATTTTTCTCTTGATTGTTTCTTGCTCATTCATTTGTCTCTTTTTTGGTTTCTTCATTTTTATATTTTCTACTTCTTGGTGTGTCCTAGTTGTACTTTTATTTGCCTCCTTCGATAGATCGAAGTTTTTAAATTCATTACAGTTCAAGGTTCTTTTTTTTCATGGTGAGATCATGCTTTCATAAACCCTTTGTTTGGCATCAAACCTGTGGATTTTGTCTTGCCATCTCATTTTTGGGATGTCTTTATGATCTCTAATGCATCATTTATTTTTTGAAACTCACAATTTTGACTACCCTTGTGATTGAGTTTTTTTTGTATGAATTACAAGGTATTCCCAATCTTCCATATCAAACATTTATCTATATGAAAATGAGATGTTTAATGTATCTATATCTTATTCCAATAATTATCTCTTATGGCATCGGGAAAATTCACCGCCAGCAATTCTCTGTCAGAGAGTTCACTGCCAGCAATTCACCACAAGAAAATTCACCACCATGACAAATTCACTCAAAGAAAATTTTGCCACAGCAATTCACCCCAAGGAAAATTCATCATATTAACATTTTAATATATATTTCCTTGCGGTGAATTTGTCATGGCGGTGAATTTTCTTGTGGTGAATTGCTAGTGAGGAATTGCTCACGGTGAATTTTCCTAGAGCCATCTCTTATATATAATATTGTTTAATATATCCTATGAGGATTGATTTTGATTCCTATGTTTTAATAGATATAATACTTAGTGTAAAGAATGAGATAAAAAAAGTATACAATATTTATTTTCATAAACATAGTCTATGAGAATATATTTAGATGCCTTTTTTCTTCTACATATACTATTTGATAAAAAGCATTTAAAATCACAAAGATATAGAAATAATCAATTTTTGAGGTTAGATTGAGAAAATAATTGACATCTAAAGAAAAATTTGCACTTAAGTGATAACATAAATGTATACATGATTGAGTATTATTTTTCTATAAAAATATAGTTATAGTAATTGATTATTAATAAAAACTATTACAATGTAATGAATACACATTTAAAGAATATTTAAAAATATTTATCTAGAACTAGTAATATTTTGTACAAAATAGAATCAATTCCTTCCTCATAATCGAATGAGGATGAAGAGGCCATGCTAGAGACTACCAACCAATTGATAAGATATATGTGATCATGGGGAGAATAAAATAATTGGAGGAATAGCCCTAAGCTTATTAGTAGAAGGGGGATGGACTGGACAAATTGAACTAAATAGTGGTTGTAGAGATAGAAAAAGGGAAAATGAGGTTTGTACAACAATGAAATTTGTAGGTAACATTTCCATAATTATCCTTGTCATCCATTACATTTAGGTTATTGACATAGGTTAAGGTAACTGTTATCTACTAAAATTTGTGCCCTGTTGAATATGAAATTCAACAACTCAAAGAAAACATGGGAAGACCTCAAAAGTTGTGGGTAACTTGTAACAAAGGTCAACCTCTGAAGAAGGTCGGCTTCCTTTTAGTATAACCTAAAACTACTGAAACTAAAAAGGAAAAGGGAGAAAGAAAGCTTAAAAGGAAAAAGGAAAAAATCTAAAACTAAAACTAATGGGTGATACACCAGACTAACAAGGATAATGAAAACTAGAAACTCCAACACTTGGCTTCAATTGATAGGAACTAAGTTTGCAGAATTCATTACTGTGTGTTTTTTGCATAAGTGCTTCACTAAAAGGATTGAACACAAAAACTAGCCAAAGGGAAGATTAACTTCACAATCAGCTAGCAATATGCATATTTAGTCACAATTAGCAACCTACTTAAACACACTATTTGCAGAAAGGTATAAATTATGAGACAAAGCTAGAAGGAAATTATGAAAAGTTTCACAAATAGCTTGATTGAATCATTTAACATACACAAAACTACAAAGAACAAAAAGGCAAGGATTTCATTACCAGTAATAACCAAGGTATCTTCTGTATTTCATAGCCCAAATTGAGTTACATAAATCTTCTTTTTTACATCAAAGGACTGCAAAAGTCACTAACTCTAGAAAAGCATCATCAAAACCTTTTTCAAAATGAGTCCAAAAGAGAATAAAATACTCAACTCCAAGTAGTTGCACCAAAATAGGAGCTACCAACTAACTTGGGTTGGATCCCACAAAAGAGCCTAAAAATGAGCCACTAGATTCCCCCCAAAACTATCTCCAACATGTGGGGAAAGTGGTTTTGACCATGCCAAGCATCTAGACATGCAAAACCACCCCTAAATTCCTGCAATTCCTCAACAAAATGAATAAATGCCCCCTACATGCATGGGTACATGTCTCCAAACTGCCACAACTGCTCCTATATGCTTGCAAAAGCATAACTTCTTAACAATGCTCATAAAGACATTTACATAAATTACTTTATTTTTGCATCTTTCAAAATAGCATTTTGAATTAAGTGATTTATAACTACCACTTAATTAAAACACTTTACAATTAGAAATCAAATGCAAAAATAAAAGAAAAGAAAATAAGTCTTAAAAGACTTATATATCACCTAGATGAAAACACCACAAGGCATAAGACTAAGTCTTAGCCCACAACTCAATTGTTTTCATTGTGTATTTCTTTAAAACATAGGCAAAAATGCCAAGTTTCAATCGGCTCTCTTAGGGTTGTAAACCCTAGAACAAAAAGCATACCAAAATGAAAACATTTACTTCATTTATCTTGAAGCTTCATGAAGAAGCTACATTGCCGACAAGGGTTTCATTGAGCTTCCTGCGGACATGAACATGACGGATCTCGACCTCATAGAGGCGTAATTCTTGCATTTTTTTAGCATTTCTTCAGAAAAACACTGGTAAGCCATCATTTGGAAGCAATTTTTTTAAAAGAAAATACCTCTATTCCTACTTGATTTTTCCAAAATAGACCTTTCATGGTCGCGAACCCTTCATTCTTCACTGATGGCTTCCATATTTTCATTCTTTCTATTGGTTTTTTGTCTCCTGACCACCATGGAGAATGGATTCTTAAAGCCATGGAACACATTTGCTCTGTAAAGCAATACTTGCACAGGTATCAAAAGTTCTTTCTTTGATTCAAAGGCCGCTTTGGGTCTATATGCATTTATTGTGATTCTTGCTCAGATATGTATGGCCATAGCCAAGCATGATACAAGCATCTAGCTTTCAGTACACTTTGAGAAAACTCCATAAACATTTTAAGGGTTTTTTGTTTCTGTAGGATTTTCATTATTTTGAAGGACAAAAGGCTCGAACCGAGCCATCATTATATTGAAACTTTGATATAACTCAAATGAATTTGCATCATTTTAGGGAAAAATGCTCTTCCCAAGCCATTCTTACCTTCTCTTTTAATGAATATTTGAGCTTGTCTTTCTCAAACTTTGAAACCCTAGCTAACCATTTACTAGGTATCTCGTTTCTCTATATTTCCTGTAGCTTTTATGACAAGGATTTCAAAAAATGATTGTAAAAGATAGTGGGATTTTCTTTACTTCATGAGAGTATCATGCTTCATTTCTCTACTTCTCTATTTCTTTGAATAAAAACCATGAGGGTCTTTTTATGTCTCGGGTTGCAAAGACTATATGGGTCAATAAAACCCATGACCTCCATCATACTTTCCAGTACACATTCCAGTCACAGCTCGGCCATTTTGATCTTTCCCTGTACTTTCCTCATAGAAAAACATGGATTTTACTCTCTATATTTCTCTGTGTTGATCTTGATGGGTTTTCTATTATTGCAAAAATATAAAAACTCTGCAGTCACAACCCACTATTTTCACCATTTCAGGTAGGCTTTCTGTACTTTTCCCTAGCCACAGACTCCCTCATTCTAAGTTTGCATTATTAAAAGACAAGGATTTTTCTTTTTCATGTTTACTTCCTCTGTATATTTTTTTTCGAGGATTTGTCTCATTTGAAACCCTACTCCCTAAATGGTAGTAGCTCGGCCTTTACCATTCTTTTTATACATTTTGTTGAAATTTCCATGTATTGTTACATGAAAACCCTCGATGGTTTGACACAGAATTTTTAAGACCACACTTTGTTTCTGCAAGAAAAAGATGAATTCATGGCCAATTTTTGGGTATTTGCTTCTTTGACACATTCAGAAACAAAACCTCTCTCCCAAGTGTTTCTTCAATTTTTCATATATGGAATTTCCCTTCTCTGAGTTGAGGATTTATTTCCTATATATATCTAACCATTTTGGATCTCCATTTCAACTACAAATCATTAAGGTTATGTATTATTAGTCAGGTTTTGAAGCCTATCTTTGCATTTGGAAACTTCATTCAATACTATTTTGATATATCATAACCTCATCAGACATGATGTCATTATCTCCATCTGCTACAAGCACTGATCTTTTGCACTATTCCTTTAATGGTTATTATTTAACTGTAACTTGTGATGCTATTTACAGTTTATATGTGATCATGTTCACAATGCATACATTCCACCTTTCCTGTCTTCGCAAGCTTTTGCTTCATTACTTTATGCTTGTGGAATCTCAATTTCTTTAAGTTTGGATCACTGGCCAAAAATGTAAATGAGTTGTATTTGTAGAATAGCTACTATGTTCACCATACTTACATCACTATAAAGGTTGCTCTTGATATTTGAGTGAGAAGCATGGCTTCCCCTGCATTTAATTTTGTCTTTACATTGTGAGACTAGTTGTTCAGTCTGATATTGTTGCACTACTCCCCAAAAGACTAAAATACAAAACTCTGCTTTATGTTTATTTGAGGGTATGACTATTATGACTTACTGATAGTTAATTGTTTCAATCTTTACTGCTAATTCTTGAATTTCCACAAAGACACTATCACAATGGTGTTCCTCTAATGACTCTGCCATAATCACTTCACTATGTAGCACACAACTACTATTGATTCAATATCTTTGTTATGCTATATAGAGTAAGGTTATAAGAGTTCCTTATCATTTGTGTGATGACAGTAACCTGCTATCCTTTTGCAATGTCTTGTTTGTTCCTTGATTTCTTTGTTTCTCATGAAACAGTGGAAATTGTTCACACATGGTGACTTCTATCATGGTTGCATGACTGTCATGATTTTACTGATTTTATGTAATTGCAATTGAATTGGGACAACCATTCATGATCTACTTGTTTGATGATATGTCCTCTATGGCAATGATCAACAACACACTACCATAGGTGATTTATGATTATTCAATTATACCATGAGGTGGTCAACTAAGTCCAATGCCTTGTTAAAACAACTTGACAGCATGCTAACCCAAAAAGACTATAATCTTGAATTCCATTATGATATTGTACACTATCAATCTGCAAGTCACAATCATTTTTTACTATTTTCCTTCATATGCACGTTGGGCTCAACCCTTGTGGGAGCAACATTTTAACCCACATGCTAAAATTTGATAAAACAACATTATTACTTTTCCTATACCTGCACATGAAGCACACAAGTTAGAAAAAAAACATGTGCACATGACTGATGTGTTTGATGGTCATGTTGTTTTCTTGGACATTTGTAGTTTACATGCTTGTTTAATGCATTTGAGGATCAGTTTATATGTTCATGGTTGCTTGTACATGTAATGTGAGAAACCTTCATTGCTATAACAACACTTAATCATTCTAATGCAGGAACTAGGAGCAAGGAGCTAAGGAGGACACAAGGCAACTCGAGATAGAAACGGAAGCAAGGCAACTCAGACCAAACGAGTCATCAGGAAATGACTGGCCTCTTTCCTTACATGTGCATTTTATTTTCATTTATCCATCAATGTATAAACTTTTCTTCATTACATTGAATAAGTTAGTCTCATGGCTTGTGTGAGACAAATATGCACTTTGTACCAATAAAGATTACTTTTCAAAAAGATTTGTGTAAATATTTTCTATGTTACATGCACTTGTATAAATGCAATGATTTGTTACTATAATCTTGTAATTTTTTGGATTTTCCTATTTATACAATTGAATGTAATATAGGAAAGATAAATAAGAAATGTACCTCTCTTTCAGTTTGCAAATGCTTTAGCTCAATCAACTTGAGCAAGTAACAAAAATGGGTAACAGTAACAAAGTTAATAAAAAGGATATGGTTGAAAGAAAAATAATAAATGCAACATATTTTTTAAAATAAATTAAAAGAAAAGGATAATGAAATAGTTTGGTTGAAAGAGAAGGTTGACAAGATGGCCACACTTGCACCCCAAATTGTAAGTTGTAGGCCACAAACCAAGGTATATGTTATTCTTGAAATATTTTTTTTAGTTTTCAATATATGCAAGTCTACTATGATATTCCATGTTTTGTAACAACCCCTAGGGGATTATTTTTATATAGGTGATGTCTAGATAAAGGCTCTTGCATCATTCATTCAAAATGAGAAAAAATAGAGGTATCCAAATGTGATAGTATAAGGAGTTGGAAAATCAGCTTCTTTAAAGATTAGGGAAGAAGCAAAGGACCCACAAGGATTGGTGAAAAAACGGATTATACTAATGGAGAATCCTAAGGTGGAAAAAAATATCTTGGAAACTAGAGAGTTAATTATAAAATGTTTAAACAATTGGATACACATGGGAAGAAAATCATTAAGTTTTTACACAACTAGATGAAATAAATTAATAGAATAACTTAGAAGGAAAGAACCTCACTCTACCCTCAATTACTTTCCCATGATTAACAAGGCACAAAGGTACATTCAAAATAGCAAGAAATCATGGGATTACATGGTTTCCTATGGTCTTTTGACCCCCACTTCTCTAGTTTCCCATACCACACTAGTAGGGAAGAAGGCCAGACAACTCAATAGATGAAGAAGTATGGTGGGAACCGTTGGAAGCTCAAAAGGGATTCTATCTAAAGTAGGTGGAAGGGATAATTGATGCTGAGGATTTTAGGATATTGGTTTAACTATACAATCAAAGGCCTTCACCTACTTGAGGAGAATCATACCATTAATTAGGGGGAAGAATGATTATTTTAGTATTTATTCATGTGAATTATGTGTATTTCCTATTCCTTGAAACATTTCCTCATACATTCCAAAACTTTATGACTAATGCTTGAAGCATAAAGCACTAAACTTGATAAATGATGATTTGATAAATTTTTGTATGTTTCAATGGTTAATTTATGAAATATGATAGCATATTATGATGAGTATGGTAATTGTAGCATATAAGTGTCTTGGAGAAACTAACCCCTCATGCAACTAGAGTAGTAGACAACACATAGCCAAATGATTGTTGTAAACCCACAACTATAGGACCAACCACACATAGCTAAAATATTGAGCACCTATAACCAAGGAAGTAGGATGCCCCACAACCGATTGATCTAGATCATGCAAATATAACTTTAGCTATCAATACTAATAAATTATGTCATAGAGAAAGGGAAGAAAACACGCCATTTTCTATACATGCCAATAATTTTGATTCTCCAATCATAGTTGAAGAATTGTGTTAGGAATCTATTTCTTGAAGTTTCCTATTTATGTTTACAAAATAAAACAATCATCTTCCTATTTTCTCAAAATAGATTGACATCTGTAATTTAGGTTTTTAGGTTTCAAACCTATTAATGACAATTTGGATTAGCTAGTTGAAACTAAATTTATATATATTAAAGGATCTATAGAAAAAAGCAGTGGTGGTATTTATAGTATTTGTATCATTTTCTAAGAAATAGTAAAAAATAGTTCATTGGCAGTTTACATGTTGATTTGAATGTGAATGAATGAAGATTAGGAAGATTGATTGATAATTATGTGAAGTAGAAACTTGTAACAACCCAAGCAAGAGCCCACATGAGGTAATGTTGTGACTTTGTTGTTTGCATTAGTAGCTAATTATTTTGATATTTTTAAGTTTAGATCAATAATTATTTTCTAGTTATTTGTAAATTTTATCCAAATCTCAATTGTTGATTAGTGTTATAGAACCCACAACAATAGTATTAACCTGTAGAAACAACTATAGAATAATTGTTATAGATTTTTGAAGTCTTTAATATGAATTATTTTCTGAATAAGCAAGTTCAATTTCTATACTAAACTACTTAGAAAAACCCCCATTAACCTATAAGCCATACACACAGTATTGGCATCATCCTAAAAGATATGTCCTTGGTCTGACATTATAAATGTATCCCTCATAACTAGTTAGTCGCTTGATAAAGGATATATTTAAATTCATTGAGTTGAGTGCATGAGTTAGTTGTACGAAATTTATTATGCAATGGTGGGAACATACAACAACTTTGCAAGAAAATTGTGGAATTGATGAAGGGAAGTGGTTCAATAAGTGGAGGAATGTCACAAGTGCAACAAGATTTTGCAAAAGGGGAGTGGAAGAAATATATGAAAGGATTAAAAAATTGGAGGTTTGGATGTCCAAAGATGAAAAGGAAGTCTACAAGGGTACTGGAGATGAATCATGGGTGGAAAATAAACAAAGGTAAAGATGAGGGAGAATAAGGGAAGATGTTTAGATGAACTCTAAAAGTCTACAAACAAAGAGGAAATGAAGATTGTGAGGGTGTGAGAAAGGAAGAGAAGTTGGGACATAAGGATGGGGAAGGAAAGTTTAGATTACCATCAAAATCCCACAAACAAAAGGAATGAAGGAAAATGGAAGGAAGAAAGAATTTGGCAAACCTTATGAAAATATGGAAGCGATGGTCAAGATAGGACATTAGATGACTGCAAGAAGTTTGGTAGTCTACCAAAACCCCACAAATCTACAAAAACATTATAAAATAATCAAAATAATCATAGAATTAGAATTTTGTTAGATTCTTACAACTTCCAACATATGATATGAACATGGGGGATAAAAAGGAAAAAACACATACAATTTTGACCAAGGGGGACCCACTTAGAAATTCCTCAAACTGGCTACATATAATAGAAAAAAATGAGGCCTAATACTCAATGGGACTAAGACTTAATAAAAAATTTGCAGTATCAAATTAAGTCCCAACATTTGCTCTATTTGGGACATGTGTCTCTTGTAGGAACAATGATAAATTGTATCTAGACCACAAAAGTGACAATAAATATGAGACCAAGATAATTGCACTTCATCATAACCAATAGGGGTTATGATTGCATAAAGATAAAACACATGCATAACACATTATATACAAGGAAAAACGCATTACTTATAAAAAGTGATTCTTAAGATGTTGGCCATGAACTAGAAGTTCCATAGAATTTCATGGTAAACTCTTGAGATGGTATACGTTGTGACCATGCTCCTCTACAACTTAATACATTGCCCAAACCATAAGAGATCAAACTTCCCATGTTTTCCATTTTCCTCTACTCTATCCTTCTACATGGGGACCATATCAATAACATGGATTTTTTTTGAAATACCCTCTTGACAAATAGATACTTCATTATTTGCTTGTATGCCAAGAGCTTATTATGTGCAATCCTACTATTTTTATCCAAGTTAATTAGCTCTAGCATTCTTTCATTCTCTTCTTCAACATCCTGCAACAACTTGTACACCAATGGCTCAAAGCTTATGGGCATATTAGCTTCCAACCCATACACGTTCATTTATACACTATTTCCAATAGTTATATTGTAAGTTAATCTATTAGCCTATAAGTTATATATTTCAATTTAAATCATCCCATCTTTTTTATTTAAATCTAATATTCTTTTGATAATTTTCATGAAGGTTTTGTTGTTGGATTCAACTTGTGCATTTCCTTGGGGATGATTAGGGGATAAGTGAGTAAAGTCAATCCCATGCATAATGCAGAAAATTGAGATGACATGGGATTTCAAAAACATAGTATTATTAGCAATGATTCTTGTAGGAACACCAAACTTGGTAATTATATTGCTCGACAAGAATTCAACTACCACCTTAGATGTAGCATTGTGGTTTGGCATTGCCTCAACCCATTTTTAAGGTATTTAGTAGCTATAAGAATCTATTTATATCCACTACTTGATCTTTCTTAGATTTCTCTAATAAAATCAATACCCACTCCACTATTGAAAATGAGCTTCAACCATCACATATATGAGAGGGAGGGCACCTATATACTTCAATTTTTTTGAAAACTTCTAGAAGGCTTCACATTTTCTCATTGTCTCAGTAACATCTTTGAATAATATAAGCCATTAATATCTTGTTATTATTCAACATCTTTAATATAAATGTGGCATAACTACACATAATTTTTTAGTCTCAAGAACCACAAGCTATTATTCCAAGTTGCATGCTATCATCTTTTTCAAAGAAGGTAATCAGGTCATGATCTTCCAATCTTCACAAAATATTTTCAACATCTAATTGCTTCTTGAGCTCTATTAAGGTAATCAGGTCATGATCTCCCAATCTTCACAAAATATTTTCAACATCTAATTGCTTCTTGAGCTCTATTATATATGCCCTCT
This sequence comes from Sequoia sempervirens, assembly GCA_007258455.2. NCBI lineage: Eukaryota > Viridiplantae > Streptophyta > Pinopsida > Cupressales > Cupressaceae > Sequoia > Sequoia sempervirens. The sequence goes on from VDFB02000008.1 coordinate 274,991,688, forward strand.
TTTAGTACATTAAAAAAAATATGATATCTATATTGTCATCTATATTAGTTTCTACATTAAAATGATATTATTTGTGCATTAATCATTTTTCTTTGGCTTGAAGATTTATCGGCAATCCCATGATAGGAATAGGAGAAGGATCACACATTATTTTTTCATTGGGATCCTTCATTGACCAATTCCATTTGGTTACTAAATGGTGCAAAAATATCATTGTCTCTATCTTTGCAAAATCATAACCAGGACAAATTCGAGGACCTCCTCCAAATGGTGTAAACACATAGCGTGAAACTTGAGTGTCAAAATGAGATGGATCAAACTTATGAGGTTCCCTGAAAATATCCTCATTCCAATGTGTAGAGCTAGTCTCCCAAAACAACTATGTACATATATAAAATCAAATTTACAAATTAGAACAATTTTGACAAATAACATATACAAATTATAGCATTTTAAAGAACCCATTTCGTATATTCTACTTATATTAATCTTATTTTTAATTTATTTTGTAAGAAGAAATATCATACCTGCCAACCCTTGGGAATTACATAGCCTTGAAATTCAACATCTTCAATTGCTTTTCTGAAACTACCAAATATAGGAGGAAACAAGCGCAATGTTTCTTGAGCCACCTTCCATGTATACTTCATTTTTCGTAAATCTACCCATCTAAGAGGTTCATTGGGCTCTTTCCCTTCCAAGACTGCTGTTTGCTCTGATGTATAATAACATGAAAATCTTACAGTTAGATAGGAACCATGTAAGATCTAGATAATTGATATGATGAACTGAAACATGGTGGAAAGCAAAATTGCCAATAAGTTGCATGTAAAAAAGACATTACCTTGGAGAATACTCTGGTAGATATGTGGGTTCAAGGACAATCCTCTCACAAGATGAGTTAGAAGATTATAAGTAGTATCATGGCCAGCTATCATGACAACTATGACGATATCTAAGATCTCCTCCTCTGTGAGGGGCTCACCATTTTCATCTTTCATGGTGAGCAAACATGACATCAAGTCTTGGTCAGGGGAGGCCTTGCCTTGCTCTATATCCCTTCTCCTCGCTTCCAAAAGCAAAGATAACTTCTTGGTTACACGACAACGGGCCTGGTAGGCCTTGCGAAAGGCAGTTCCTGGTAGATCCACAGGAATAGACCAAATTCCTTTCACAGCAGTATTAAACTCATTGGCCAAGCTCTCCCTCTCTTCTTTGTCCTTCAAACTGAAGAACAGATCACATGCAACTTGGAAAGTAAGCTCCTTCATCAATGGCATCACTGTAATACTGTCCTTCCCTTCCCAGCAATCAGCAAAATGCTGCACAACAACAGACTCCATTCGGCCCACAAATCTCTGCAACGCCTCGGGCTTCATGAACTGCATGATGGCACCTCTAATCCTCTTGTGCTCTTCCCCAGAAAGTTCCCCAATACCTCTTTCACCAAAAATCCTGGTAATGTTTTTGGGTTGCTTGTTCATTATGCTGTGCCCATCGCTGTGGAACAGAAAGCGGTTGCCTGCCTGGCCAGTGAGAATCACTGTTGGGCACCCCATTAGAGATGTTTTGAAAACAGGGCCATATTTGGCAACCTTTTCTTTTACCCACTCCTTGGATTTGTGGGCTTTGTATGCTTTCAGAAACTGAATAGTTTCGCCGATCACAGGCCAGCCCAGACTTCCTGGAGGAAGGTTTCTGCCATTTCTAGACTTCCCATTCTTGGCTATGATCAGAAAAAACAGGGTTGAAGCAAAAACAGAGGATAATATGAGAAACAGAGTGCTCGAGGGGTTCTGAAGATCAATTAGAGCTTTACTTATTGTCTCCTCAAAATTGAACTCCATGGCTTATGGGGTAATCAATTGAACTCACTAGTGGGCTTAAATCTCAAGATCTTTCCCTCTCCACTATCAACAGAGAATGGGTTATTTCGAAATGCTCTTCTGTCTCCTTAAATAGCCCAGGCACCTGGGTCTTTCGAGCTCCCCTTGGATTATTAAGCATAATAAGCTTATGTAGACAGTGATTATTGACTAAGCACATAACGACAGGTTAAGATTCCATTTCTAATGAAATAAACAGGGCTGGAGAGATTGAAATTTCAGGTGTCTGTCGTAAGCTTCTGAATTCAAGATTGGAAGGCGGAAATTCTTGAACGTGGTAGAGGCTACTGTTGACAGAGACCTTGGTCGTGTCACATGGAACGACCTTAATCTTCCTCTCATACTTCGACGCGAACCATGTTCTCCTCACCTGCCCACTGCCCTAAAACATTTAAATATTGTTGACAGGTGTTATACAGCCATAATAAAGTATGGAGATTTGCGTTTGGGATGGTGTAATAAATAAATACATAGTTGATGATTAATATTTCTGATTTTTTTTATAAATGTATTTAAAATATTAATGATGCATATATTTTTTTTCAAAAAAATATGATTTTATTTGGGATATTGCTATCAAGATTCAACCGTGTAGTTTTACGAGTCAAACTTATTGATAAGTAGTGGTTCACAAGAACCCATCTCTCATAATAATTAATGGTCCACTTAGCACTCATTGCATCTAGGTGATGTTCACAAGGTGAAGCACTAGGTCTTCCCGAGAGGTCACCCATCCCAGTACTACTCCAGCTCAAGCATGCTTCACCACAGAGTTTTCCCCAAGGTTAACCTGCTTAGCTTGAAACCTCATTTACAAAAAACTTGAATTGCATGTCCTTAAAGGTATAAGTTGATTGCATTTGATTATGCTACATTCAATGTGCTTATATGTTTTATTTGTTACTATGGTGTTTTAGACTAATAATACTCTTTATTTAAATATTAAATAGTTTAAATATATAATTGTAGTTTAATATTTTATTATATGTAAGAGTAATAAATAGTTGTTTTAGTTTTATTGGAAAAAAAAAATTCTTAATTGTTAAATTGTTTGATGTTTAATAATAGCTCTTCTATACTATAGTTTAAAATTGTAGAGGAGATAGTTAAAATATATTATCATGGTCAAAATTGAGTGAAGAGTGCAAAGAAGGTCAAAGATTGAGTAATGAGTGTTTATTCCATTGTCAATAAGATTGACAACAATGTTGGCTAAAGATAGAATGGGTTATTACTAATGATTTTGAACTATAAAAACTTTTATTCATACTTACATGCTCACTGGTAACTCATGGTCAAGTTTCTACTTATGAACCACTATTGTTCATTGCTATGTTTTTTTGTTGATAGTAATATTTGTATGACCGTTTTCCAACCCAATGTTTTACCACTTGTGTCTGGAATACACACCCCAATTTGTCTTAGCAAAATGAGGGCCCCTTTTCTTTTGTTTCCACCTTCAGTTGATTTCTTGGTTTTCTTTGAAGTCCTAGTTTTGGCATTATTTTTCTTTATATTTTATTTGTGTATTTTTCCTTTTGGTAGACTTTTTGAGTTTTTCATCACAACATGATAGTAAATAAATCTCTAAAACTATAACATCTCCTGTAGATTAGAGTTGTCAAGAGTTTTTGTGTCACCCTCATTAGACTTTTGAAGCTAGCCATCCTAGCATGACTATAAAGAAATCTCTAAAACCCTAATACTTGGCATTGGATATGACCTCATCCTAACCTACCATCAGCATTGATTCAATGACAATTTTGTTGCATGTGCACTTTATCTTTTGTTCTTGCTCGGTTTTTCTTTTCAACACTTTTCTTTCATGTGTTTGTGCATCTTGAACTCTAGTGATTCTACCTACTTTCTTGTTGCCTAGTGAATAGATTGCTCATGGTGTGGTGAGAAGATTTTGGTGCTTGAGGGTACATGTAGTTGTGGTGCTTGCACTTGTTGCTCCTCTTGGTGTGTGTCATTTCTTGCTTTTTGTCCCTCATTTCTTTAACTAGATAGGGTTTCATTCCTCTCCTTATTTGTTAATGGAATTTTGGTTTTGCATTTATTTATTTATTTACATTTTTTTTTTCATTTGTTGTGCTTCTCGTTGAGGGTGTGCTAGGGATTTTTTTTTTTATTTGATTGCATTTTGATTCTTAGTCATTCATTTGTCTCTTCTTTGGTTTCTTCATTTATATGTTTTCTATTTTTTGTTGTACCCTAGTTGTTGTTTAGCATGCATTCCTTAGTAGATCCAATTTTCTAATTCATCAAAGCTCAATGTTATTTTTCTCTTCATGATGACACCATGCTTCCATAAGCCCTTTTTTGACATCAAACTTGCAAATTTTATCTTGCCATCTAATTTTTGGGATATTTTCTTTAGGATCCCTAATGCATAACTTCCATACTTAGGGTTTATTATTCTTTTTAGTCACAAATTTGGTCATCCTTGTGATTGAGTGTTTTTAATTATGAGTTATGAAGTATTTTCAATCCTCATTCTCTGATTTATTTACTTGTCTTATCATTTTGGATTCAAATATACAAAGATAATTCTATTTAGATTTATTTTGGTATGAGTTGTGTTATCCTTGACCTTTTATCTTTGTTGTCTTAACCTTGCATATATTTTCAGAGTTAGAGATGCAAAGATAATTATGTTTTTTATTAAATTAGTAGGGAAAGGACCCTGATCCCATGGTTATAGCCAAAACTCAAAAAAGGAAAAACAGGGTGGGAAAATAGCACCACTAGCCAACATAAAAAAATGGCTATCTAGGGTGGCAAGTAGGCCATATATCATAACCATAACCATAGAAGTGTCATAGTTAATCAAAAAAATAAAACTACTACTAGAGTACTTAAAGCTACGAAGACCATTAATCAGGTCCACCATATACCAACAAGTCCTAAACCATAACAAAGCTATTAAGAAATAGCAATCTAGGATCTGGAAGCAGAAAGACAAAAAAACTAGAGAAGTCATTAAACAACATCAAAAGAGAAAGCCATTACTCAGCTTTTCCCAACAGGTCCCCATAATCACCAATCAGGGAGATATACTCCCTCCAGTCAAGTCCCTCTGATTCATCAAGCTCCTTCAAATCATCATACTTTCCTATCTTTTTCAGCCTCCTAGTAATCTTAGTTTGTCTGAAAACCAGTGCGCCAACCATCACACTTCGCATCAGCCTATTAGCCACCTTCATTAGCGTGACCAAAGCTTTTTCCATGTCATCCATTTGTACTTGCATATAAGTTAGTCTATTTTTCATATAGTCCATACTAGAGTCATCAACAATATTATCATTGTACCAATGTTCCCAATATCCGGAACAGTCATGGTATCATTTTTTTGGTCATCCTCCATTTCAATTTCCTCCTCCTCTTCATCTTCACTCCCCTCTTCTGTTTCCTCTTCACCCATTTCATAAGCAGTATCTTCAAAGTCCATCCCTTCAATTTCTTTATCTACTTGGGCTTCAAATTCTTCAATTTCCAACTCTTCCTCCTCATTCATAGATATTTTTTGTTTTCCTTTCCTATCATTGGAAGCAGTCTTTTCCAAGCGAGTTGACTTGCAACCACCACTACCTTGACCCTGCTTCATTTCTTTCAAATCCTCAGTTAGCATGCCCTCTTTATCTTCACTGATAGCAATGACTTCATTTTGAGTATTTAGGTCTTTTTTAATCTTCTTAGACTTGGGTAATTCCAAAATAGGAGGAGAATGTTTCCTCTTCTTTGGAGTTGCTTTCACTAACTCAAAATCAATGGAACTTTTAGTGCTTAGCAAATTTCGAAGCCACAGGGATAGACAGATTATCACTAATAGCAACAAGGGAATGAATTTTAGTAGGGGTTAATACCTTGCAGCAACAATAGGAGGCGGTTGAGGATTAGGGTCCACAACAAGGTTTGTATCCTTTGGGTGTTCAACATTATTATCAACATTGCAGTTAGGATTATCAACTCTAGAAACAAGAGGGTTTCCATGAGGGTTTAACGCAAGAGCATGCTTGTACAGAGCAAGCATCAAACCTTGATGTAGGGGAGGGCTAGCACCTTTCTCAATGTTAATTTACAAGGATGAAAGTAAATATCTAAGGGAAAATTTATTCTTTCATCATGCCTAATATGATTTAACAATGGAAAATGATACGCATGCTCAAACATGTACCTTCCTTCCAGTGTAAAATACCTCATAACAAACAAACTCACCAGGGTGGAAGGAGGCGGGAGCTCTAACCTCGCATACCCATTTTGAAGGTGTTTCAGATTCTCCCCATCATGAAGAAAATTGTCCACAAACATCTGGTGGTCGGCCCCACTCTTTTTAGCCACCTTTAGGCCTTGATTCTGCAATCTAGTAGCTTCCGCAATAAACCTCGCCATCACCTCAAACTTAACAACACCAATAACAACATTTCTCTTCCTCCATGAATTTGTGAATTTGACAATAAGGCTCTTATTGTAGCCCTTAATAGGTTCAAAGAAAGGAACCATACCTGCTTTTTTAAACAATCTCCACAAATTTGTATTTTGTTTAAGCGGTTTACGCACCTGGAAATTTGGAGGCTTTGTGCGCTTCCTCGGACCACCCATCTTAGCACTCTGCAAATTCTTTGATTGCTGCAAGCTTTTCTTCATCACCACACACCTCTTTGGCTCCCTACCATACTTGTAGAAGGAACTTTTACTCACAGTTTCAAAATAAGTTGTTAAAGAAATAGGAATCGAGAACTTTCTCTTAGGGGAAGCCAAAGACACAATTCTTGGAGCTAAGTTATCATGATTATTTTTACAAATAATTAAATATTCATTAATATTCATACACTGCAACTTTTCACAATTATGGGAGGAGTTGACATTAGGCATATCAATACATTTGGATTTGATGACCCTCCACAACTTGATAATATCCATGTGAGCCTTAATCATCTTGGGAAGGAGATAATAATTATTTTTACCTCCATAGAAGATCTTCAAGCACCACATCGTACCACATAGCTCATCATTAATCTAAATTCCCTTAATATCACAATATCTCCCATGCTTCCCCGGCCACTTCCAATCCTCAACTTTGTAAGTTTTAATCATTTTCAATTTTTTCTTTTAAACCCATGTCCCTTAATGACATCAACAGGTTATTATTAACCCAACGGGCCCACCCATTGCACCTCAGTTCCTCATTGGCAACACAATCAACAAACTTATTCCCTTCTTTGTACATGTGTTACACCTTGCAGTTAGTAAAATAACTCTTAAGGGACAAACACTTATCAATGATATTTTTTAAATACCAAGGAGGCATAGCAACTCCATTCAGAATGAACACAATTAACTTAGAATCTCCTTCCAGAATTACATTTTTAAAACCATAGTCCTTTAGAGTCTTTATGCCCCCTAAAATAGTCATAGCCTCAACTTTGTTACTAGAACAAACTCCCAAGTTAACACCATAGCTCACTATGCATTCCCCTTTGTGATTTCTGAGCAGACTCCTTGCTCCATCTGTATTGGGTTGCCTTTAGAGCAGCCATCAAAATTACACTTTATCCACTCTCTTTCAAGAGGAACCCACACTGTAGACTTTCTGGCTAAAATCTTGGTCCAATTTTGGTTTGTGAGATCCATTCTTATGCCCCAGACCTACTTTATTCTCATCTCTTTGTAATTTGGCCAAACTTTGGAGAAGTTGTATCTTCCAACCTCCATATTTTCCTTCACCTGTGCTTTTATTATCATACAAACCTCATAGTTGCTTCTCTCAACTTCCCTAAAGACCCTATTATTCTTTTCTTTCCATATCCCCCAAGTAACAAAGGGGGGAACTTGGTTCCAAAGATCAACAATCACTTTATACAAAAAGGGGCAATTCGACTAACTTTCTATAAAGGACTTCATAGTGTGAGGAAACACCCATTCAATGAACAACAACAGAAGGAAGAAAGACCAAACCTCTCTAGAAAACTGGCAATGAAAGAAAATATGCATAATAGACTCTTCATCTTGTTTGCAAAGGGAGCATCGATTAACCAACTGGAATTCTCTTCTAACCAGGTTTTCAATAGTAAGATTTTTTTCTTGTGAGGCAACCCACCAGAAATAGTTAATTTTAGGAATCAAGTTCTTTAACCACACTTTTTCCTAGTGGTGATCTTTGTTGTCTAACAAGGGCTTTACCAATTCCACATAAGCATGTTTTACTAAAAAACAGCCTAAAGAGCTCCCCTTCCACACCCATTCATCCTCCCTTTCACTAGCAAACCACTCTGCCTCCCCTATTAGATTATGAATCCTCAACAGGGTCGGATCCTAATTAATTTGTCTCTGACCTCTTAAATTATCCCTCCTTAATTGTATATTAAACTCTTTCCATTTAGATTCATCCAACTCCCAATTGACATAGTCTGACACCTTTTTGCCACATATCCTGGTTAAGCTTTGTTTGAGGGGATTTAAGCCATCAGTTGAAGAGCAAGTAGCATTCGATCAATCTAGTGGTCCTTCTAGAAATCAATGTTTTTACCATTTCCAATTCTCTTTCTAACCCCCAATTTCAACACATTTTTTATTTTAACAAGGTGATTCGATAGGACAAGACCACTTGGGAGGTTAGTCACAAAGAGGAAATACCCAGGGTTCCTTTTCTTCAAGTACTTGGCTTGAAAAATCTTCACCCAATCCTTTGACCCTTTGAGAAGGTTCCAACCCACTTTAGCAGTTAGGGATTTATTAAGCAATTTGATTCTCCTTATCCCCAATCCTCCAGCAGTTTCAGGAGTGCAAACTTCTCCCAACTAACCAAGGATAGTCTATTTTTTCTCTTCAATTCCTAACCACATAAATCTTCTCTAAATTTATTCTATTATTTCCCCTATGAAAGCAATAATTTTGAAAAGAGACAAGTAGTAAATAGGAATATTTTGTAAGGAAGCTTTTAGCAACTGGATCTTCCCAGCTAAGCTAAGAAGTTTCCCCTTCCACCCTATAAACGTTTTTTGAACCCTCTCAATCAATTGATTCCAATAATTATTTTCCAACTTTCTAGAAATCAAAGGTAACCCAAAATAAGAAATAGGTAGGACAGATTCCTGACATCCCAATATCGTCACCACTCTTTCCTTCACAATTTGGTCAGTATTAAAGAATTAAATCTTACCTTTTTCATAGTTGATAAATTGGCCTGAAACAACAACATAGTCATTTATAACCCATTTCCATGGACCAGCTTCCCCCACCAAGGCTTCACCAAACAAGAGTGTGTTTTCAACAAATTGTTGGTGGGAGTTAGGCAGAAGAGATGAAGCAAATTTAACACCTTTTAGTTCTTTAGAGTCCACCAACTTTTGAATATTCCTTCCTAGAACCTTAGCAACTATTATGAAAAGGTAGGGTGAAAGGGGGTCACCTTGCCTAAGGCCACAACCATAAGAGAAATAGCCTTATGGGACACCATTAACTAGAACAAAGTACATAGGGGAGGTTACATAGGTAGAGATCATCTTAAGGAATATTCCTTTTATCCCAAACTTCCTAAAAATAGCAAAGAGGAAAGACCAGGAGGCTCTATCATAAGCCTTAGAGATGTCAATTTTGAAGGCCATCCCGGGATTTTTACTGTAGTCCATAGAGTGGAGAATTTCATGTGTAGAGATGACAACATCAAGAATGTTTCTGCCTTGGACAAAACCTTTTTGATTTGGGGCAATCATTTTTCCAAGCATAGGTTTAAGTCTAAGCACAAGAATTTTAGAGAAAATTTTGTAGACCGTATTGCAGAGGCTATTAGGTCTGTAATCTTTAATGGAAGAGGCATCATCATTTTGGGGGATAAGGGCAATGAAGGTAGAATTCAGCTGGTTAAGGAGCCTACCCAACCTAAAGAAATCTCTAGCAACATTAAAGAGGTCATTTTTGACAATATCCTAGTAGGTCTAGAAAAAAGCAGGAGGAAACCCATTCGGGCTAGGGGATTTAAAAGCCCCAAAAGAGAACACAACCTGTTTAACTTCTTCCATAGAAACAACATTAGTCATATTCTTTAAGTAAAGATTAGAAATAACTTTAGGGATCACCTCAATAAAATCATCATGTACCTAATTTGCATTGCCTGGGACATTATGGTGAGAGGAGAATAAATTAACAGCTTCCCCAACTATTTCTTTTTCAGTGGAGACCATGGTGCCATCATCTTTTATAAGCAATCTGATCTTGTTCCTACTTTTGTGTTTCAAGGTAGATCGGTGGAAGAATTTTGTATTTCAATCCCCTTAAGTTAGCCATTGAACATGAGACTTTTGTTTCCAAAAGATTTACTCATTTTTATTTACCTCAAACCATTGGGATCTTAGGCCTCTTTCCTTTGCACATATCTCATCATCCATAAGACCAACCTCCATATTATCAAGGTTAACTTCCTTTAAGCTATTTCCCAGAGCATTCTTAATCTCAAAGATATTCCCAAAGGTCGCCTTATTCCACCCTTTCACTCTCTACTTTATTCTACTAAGCTTCTCCACCAAGCAAAACATAGGGGTGTCACTTATAGGTTCCTCCCACCAACTTTTAACAAGAGAAGCAAAATATGGGTGAAGGCTCCACATAATTTCAAAACTAAAAGGGAAAGGCCCCCTATTGTGATCAACATTTCTTTTAAGCACTAGAGCATTATGGTCATAGCCAGACCTTAGGGGAGCAGATAGAGAGAGGAATTGGGAGATATTCCAATTGGAAGAGATCAGGAACCGATCTAACTTGACTTGGATCAGATGGTTTCCATTCCTTCTATTAGACCAAGTGAACTTGGAGCCTTGAAGAGGGATATTAATAAGCCCAACAAAGTTTAGGAAATCAGCTACCTCCATCATATTGTCAAAATAGTCATCTAGCCCTCCTGACTTTTCTGAAGGTAGAAGGGGGGAATTGAAATCCTCTTCTAGCATCCAATGATCATCCTTTAGATGCTCCCAAAGCAGCAACCTGTCCCTGCTCAAGTTAGGAGCATAGAAATTTATAAGATTCCATTTCTCCTGTGTGGCCAAATCTTCCAAGGAAACCATCAGACTGTTCCTACTAGCTAAGCACAGAGTTCCTTTTAATTTTGAGGGATTCCAAAGGGTGGCAATACCTCTTGAAGCTCCTTCAGCCTCACTCACAAAATAATTCGCTCCATGCCAAATACTCAAAATAGCCTTATCAAAGGTTTCCTGCTTCATCTTGGTTTCTCGGAGGAGAAGAACATCAACTTTATTGTGATCTAGGATACATGTTTTCACCAAAAATTGTTTATACAGGCTATTTAGGACCCTTATATTCTAGGAAAAGATACTTCATTGGCAAAAACAAAAAAATAGGGGACATGTAGTGCCTCTCATACTATTCTCTGACATACTGACAGTTGATTTGTTTAGGATGAGACATTATGATACATTATTTGATGTTGGACTTATTGCTATGATGATACTTTGATGACAATTCTGATATTTGAGGTTTTATGCACATGTTATGATTAGTATATGGTTTTATTTGGTTATGTGGACTAACTCTATCATGAGTATTATGTGATAATATGATCATGACTATTATGCGATTATCTTGTGACTATTTTGATTGTTATGAGTTGATGTGATTACTTCGTGATGTTCTTACTGATGTGTTTGGTGACAAGGACAGTGTCACATTACTCACTTGTGAGTACCCTACGACGCTATGATTCCCTTTCACTATGTGCTTGATTATATGTACATGCATATGCACGGTCGTGTTGTGTGTTGTAGGTTGCAGACACTAGGCATCGACTCCACCTGAATTGATAGGTTTGAGCATGCCTTAAACCCAATGGAATAGTTGTTTGGAGATAGCACTTGGTCCCCTACCCTAGCCATCATCCTTGCAGAGGATGAGTATCTGGGTTGATACCTTGTCAGTTCTGTTAGTAATCAGTCAGTGTTGTTTGAAGTTTTCCTTTTTGACCCTGGTTAGTGGTCAGGTAATTGTTTTGGCATTTGGTTTATTTGGTTTGGATTGACTGATTATATGTGTTTGGTTATTTTATGCATTAGAATAAATCGTTAAATACCTTCATTAAATAAATATAAATATATGAATAAATAATTATAGTTAATAATAAAATAAATTAAAATGTAATGCTATAACTAATAAATAATAATAAATTGGTAAATAAATAAGATATTATTAAGTGGGGAATTTAATTAATTATATGATGTTTAGTAAATGATTTCACCCGGTTGCGTAAATTGGGTGCTTATTATATTACTTCATAAATATTTTATAGTTACCCAGATTGAGATTTGAAATGAATAACTTTTAATTGCTTAAATTATTAACTTAATAAATTAAAAAGTAACAGTAATTCATTGGTGAGTTGGTTTTGGTTTCCCGTACATTGTTTGGCTCCGAAAACGTTTTTGTTGGAAGAAAATTGCTTGTAAAGTTATTATTCTATTGTGAATTTTGGGGAGCATAGTCTGAAAAATTCCATTCTAATTGTTGAATTTTGCTTGGAGATTGGGGGTTTTGAAATTTGGGGTTTTGCAAATTGATTGAGGATTTGGAGAAACTAGATTTGCAAGCGGACGCTGAAGCTCGACATCAAATCTCCTCATGCCAAGTGTTGGATCCAGGTTGGATTTGATCGCTTGCTTCCATTATTTTTTTTAATGTGTCATCAAATGGACCAATTGTCTCTCTATTTTGAATGTTTGATGATTTCAATCTATCTGTGAATGAAAAAACTAATTATTCCAGCATAGAAGCAATTACTAAATGTATCTGAACACCTAAAATGATTTAAAATACGTATAAATAAATTTGAACTAGTACTAATGGTGAACCCCTCATCCTGAACATAGTTTTCTTTGAATTTCCTTGATGATGTGTGTATTTCTCATGTGATTTTTTTATGTATTTCCTTCCCTCTGGAGTTCCTCCTTTACCCGTGCGCCTCTCTGCATTTTGTCCCTGCCAATATTGTATCCCTTGGTATGGCGCTTATTTGTACTTTCCAACTGCATTTGCTTGAAAGTTTCATAAGCCTTTTCAACAAATTTTGGCACGCATCCTACAAGCATTACATTCCTTGGGATGGGACCTTTTTGAGGCTCTTCAAGCATCACCCCCGCATGCCTTCTCCTTGCTACACCATCTCCTCTCCATGGCTTTCCCTGGCGACACCATGATAAGCTATGAACTTGGTCAAGGCTACGGCATGTTGGCCTTGCTGCACTCTTAGGGTTTAGCTTTGCGTTTTAAATTTGGTGTTTTACGCTATAAATTGCAATCGCTATTGTCTTATTATATTTTCACTTTCACCCATAATAAGATGTACATCAATGGGAATTCGATAGCGCTATATTTTCATCGATATTAAGTATACATATCAAATGGGGTTAAAATAATATTATGGTTTTAATTTTTATATATATGTGTATATAAGCAATACAATATCTTATTTTGATTTCACCTTATGGATATTATGATATATATGTATATATATATATATATATCATAATACATAAGGGTGAATTGTGAAAGAGTGTTTTTTGTGTGTAGAGGACTCTATGGTAAAAGAAGAAATAGAATGCCAATGATAAAGGAATTAAATTGAATAGTTACTATTTAAATGAATGTTTAAAAATTGTGTAACTAATGATTGATTTATTTTATAAATAGATCAATAGAATTACAATGCATAGTCATGTTTACTCAAGGTGGAATGTAAAAGTTATTAGTAAATAAGGATAAAATGTTAGGTAATCTAATTTAAATGTTTAGATTAAAAGTTAGGTAAATTAATTTAAATGTTTTAGATTATATGATTCTGAGTAAATGATAGATGATTCAAATGACTTACTATTAGCTAATAGGTAAATAAATGTTTATTATTTTTATGATTGTTAAATTTATTATTATTAGAATTACTATGTAGTTAATTAAATTTATTGATATAGTTATTTTCAAATTACTACGATAAATGATTATTCTATGTTAGTTTATTTATAGGTGAATATGGATTGTTCTTTTTGACCTTTTATATAGTTGAATAGTAAAATTACTATGTAAGTTAATTAATTAGAATATTGTGTTATGGTTTTTTTTCAAATTTAATTATTTGGGAAATAATCCTTATATTTAATTATGTGGTTAAGTGAAAATGAGTGTATTGAATTAATGTTGTATTATTGAGAATATCTATATGGTCATAATGTATTGGATAATTATTTATATTTAGTAATGTATAAGTGTTTGTGTAATTATTGAAAGGGGGCATCTTTTGTAAGTTGTTTAAAGGTTGGTTTCCAAAGGCCTAGGAGGGAGTATATTATGTGTGAATTTTCTTATGACCGTCTTAAGTTTTGGAAGTGGTTTGGAAGTGTTTGGGTTATGTGCTTTGTGCAAATTGTAAACCCTAAGGGTGTTTCCTTTTATCTTGGTATGGTTTCATGTGGTTATGTTAAGTGTACAAGATGGTAAATACCTTGCTTGATGTGTAGGGTTTACTAGTTGCAAGTAGGGGGAGTGGCTCTCAATGGGGGTCAGAACCCAAAGTGGTGTCCAGGATAACTTATTGGAGGATTTCTTAATCTAGTGATAACCTTAATATGAATTAGGGGGATGGGTAGATTTCACATTAATCAAGATAATGATATGCCTCACTCATAGCTCAAGTGCTCGTTTAGGATTGAGATGAGATGGGAAGGCCTGGAATGGTAAGATCAACTACCTTGTCCTCATGAAAGGTACGTTGATTTTGCGTGAGTTTGTATGGGGGTCGGGGATCAGTAGAGGCTTTCAGGATAACCCAAGATGGGGGTAGAGGCCTAAGAAGATCTACCAGGATAACCCATATCAAGCTATGTGATGACACTCCTCCCTATTGTAGTCTAGCATTCCCTCTAGTTGTTCTTTCTCTTTTTGTTGTGTGAGTTCCTCTAGAAGTCGAGTAAGTGTTGTAAGTGATGTTTTTGTTACAAGTAGTGTTGTGTTGGAGTCCATGTATAACCCCTTGATTGTGTTAGCATGTTGCTTTCCTAATTGTTTGTATGATGTGGGACCTTGTGTTATCTCCTAGCACGAGGGGTGGACTTCAAGGTTCCACATGGTTGGGAGGTTGGTGCTTTTTCTCCATTAGGTATTCTTGTTGAATGTTTGTATGCATGGAGGTTGTTCATTATGTTGTGGACCCCAGATCTTGTTCCAGTTCAAGAAGGAAACCTTTTATGTATTTGTATTGGATTGTATATTAATTGTATCTCTTGATGTAATCCAATGTATTCTTCCCACTTGTACTAGGGGAAGCATTGTTGCAACTATTGTAACAATGTAAAAGTTATTGATAAATTCTTCTTGTAATTAATTTGGTGATGTAATGCATTTTGTAATATGTTAATTATCTAGAAATTATGATCTTTAATGATGATTATCATTTGATATGTTATGGATGTAAGTGATGTAGAATCATTTAAGGTAGTGTTTAAAAATTGAACCTTGCATGTTAGACAAATTATGTTATCTTAGTAGTTGGTGATGTAATTTTAGCTATCTTGACTATCAGTTTTGTAAGTAGCACAGTTGAGGAACCTTAGAGGACCTAGGACTAGTTATTAAGTTATGCATTCTATTGTTATTTGCAATTAAAAAAAAATGTTCCATTAGTTGACCTAGTTTTTTGTTGTCCTTTGGGGTTCCTTAGCGAGGGTGTTATAGGACATCAACACCAAAGCCCCAAAAAGGAACAACCAGGGCTACTTCTTTTTGGACTTCGATCCTGCGATTGAATCAAAGGTTCTTTGTTTCCCAACAACCACATCCCTAACAGTGTCTTTGGTTCTAGAATCCTTTTGGGATGGTCTACCAGTCTTATTTCCTACTCCAACATCTGGCTTCTTTTTCTTTTTTGATTTAATTAGGGCTTGTGACTAGTCATCTTCATCTTCTTTATCACTGGGATTAGGAGGAAATCCCAATAAGGCCAGTGAGTCATTCAAATTACTTGCCTCTTTTTGAGACAAAAAAGACATATCCTCCAAGGACAGATTAGTGTTAGAATGCACTAATTCACCTTCTTCCAAATCAACACCCACTTCAAATTCAAGAACCTTCCTCAAGGATGCCTACAAACTATCCTCCATATGGGGGATCCCCTTAGTTTCATCCCCTTTGTCCATAGTCACTTCTTCCTTTGTTGTAGGCATCTCATTTTTTGGGAAGCCTGATGTTGGGAAACTGGTAATAGGGGTTGTAGCCAGGATGTTCAGGCTATCTGACTCATTAGAAATAACAAGAGGTTCAGCTGGAATAGTCTCCAAGCCAGAGACTAGGGTTTCCTTCCTTTAGAGGATAGTATCTATAGGGGAAACTAAATTTTCAAGAGGTTGAGCAATAGAAACAACCTCAAAGGGCTTGGGTAACTACTCAGAGAGAGAATTCTCTATAAAAAAAGGTCCCTCAGTAGGTTTTTCCTCACATGAGTCAATGAGGTGACCAAACTTCTTACAAAGTTGATAGAAATGGTGGGAATTTTCATATTTTAGAGGTTGGGTCCAATTGCCAAATTTTGACTTAAGGAGGACAAATGTTTGCGGGACCGTATTCACACCCACATTAACATGCACATATGAGCATAGACCAGTCTGGACTTCTCCTAAGTGATCATTTCAATGGGTGGAAGGCTACCAAAAGAATTAGCTATCCCTTTCAAGATATTTGTCTCCCAAAACTCAAGGGGTAACCCCAGGAGGTAGGCCCAAGTTGAAGTTGTGGCCCCCAGGTTAGTTGAAGGGTCAAAACTCGGCTTCCACTTGCAGAGGGAAAGAAAGTTCTTAAATCCAAAGTCAAAGGCCCAGGGATCACCAGTTAACAGGTCTTAAGTATATATCTTCATAAACAACAAAGTAGAAAAGGAAGATACCTCTTAGCATAGCATTTATAGAGACATTGCCTTTAAGATTCTAAGTCAAGGTAGCCCATTGATGTACTAGTTCGATATTCAAACGATAGGCCAAAAACTTTCCAACCAACACCAGTTTAAGGTTGTCTGTAGCCTTCAGCATCAGAGCTTCAGGGACGTCAACTTCCCAACCAGTCACAAAGCAGGAAGCAGACTCCAACGATATTTTACCCGAAGCTGGAGAGTCAGCGCCCACCAGTTTTTCCACATAGGAAGTCAGTTCTTCCATAGAGAAGAAAGAGTCAAGCCCAAGAAGAGGGGACAAGGGTACCTTTCCAAAAATACCCTCCATCCTTCCCCTAGGGAAAAGGATGGAAGTATGAGGAGGAGAAGTCACATGGGGAATAACAAAGCTAGTCGTTGCCATAGTAGACACAGTGCTAGAAAAAGAGGTAGCAACCTTGGAATGGGGATCCTTCCTGGGCCCCCCTCCCGACCATCCCATGACATAGTCAAATCAAAGCAGAGACAGGAAATTCAAAAAATAGCCATAGTGGGAAAGTTGCAAAGCTCTTATTTATTCATGCAAAGATACTTATGTTTATATGTCTTTTGGTATGAGTTAAATGTCATCCTTGACCTTTGATATCTAACACTTTTACATTGCAATATCTTTATGAGATCACAAGTTTGGGTTTACCCTTATTTTTTTATCTTTGTGGCATGAGTTGAGAATTATTAGTAATCTCTAATTCTTGAAATTATACCTCACATATCATTTCAAATTCAAAGATACAAATGTACCTTTATTTTTTACTTTTATGCATAGGTTATGGAGTACACTCAATTTCCAATGATTTCTAGTGTTTTACCTCCTTAATTTCATGGGTTCAATCTTGTTTAGTATGCTTTCCTTTTGGTAAATTGGGGTAAAAATTCTTACCAAATAGACTATAATAGGTTATGCCATCTAATATCAAACTTTTTGGATCTCCCATACTCTAGGTATGATTCATGCTAATATCCCAAGGCCAATTCCTCAACTATTTTGAACTAAAAATTTTATACTTAGGTGGTGGTAGCAGTTTTGGTATAACCCCAATCACATAATTAATAATTTTCAATATACTATACTACCTTAATCAATTTATTTCTATGGAATAACTTGTATATTTGATATGTGGGTTTATAAATTGATTTTTCATACCTATTGCAAGGTGAGAAATTGATTATTATTGAAATATCTAATTTCTTATATGTGTTCTTTATGGTACACATAAAAGGATTACAATCACAAAGAGAGATGAAGTAAAAATATAAAGGATACCATTCAGCTTCAAAGATGTTCTCCCCATTGGGTGACATTGAAGACACTAACCTCAGACATGTGAATGTATGAGTTTTGGCAATGGGTACACGAAGAAAGAGATAAAAGCTTTGAGGCATAGTGTATGTTTAGATCTATGTTGGTTCAATCTACTATATTTTTTGTCTCCCTCTAGTCACTTGAGCTATTTTTGGCCTATGGTCATAGGTATGACTAGAAACTAAGGTGTTGGACCTATAGGCCAAATTGTACAGTATATCAACTTGCAGGTCATTGAGTGAGTGTTTGGGATACCTACTTATGCCCAATATAATAAAATAAATGTGAATAAGGCAATGAAGTATTATGTGAACAGAAAGACAACATCAAGTTCCAACTTCATCAATGCCAATCTACTTCTATAGAGAAATAAATCAACAATAAAGATAGAAAAATTCATGAACATAATAGTGAATTCAAGGAGGATACCAAGGATTTACTACTCTTATGAATGGTCTTCAACTTCCTAGTTTTAAGTATTTGTATCATTGTATGTATTTTCAAATCCTCTCCATTGTAGATTAAAAAAGGATTGACTTCCTCATCAGTGACACACTACATGAGTAGTTGACTAATATATTATAATCAATAATACAAACCACATGTATTTTTATTGAATATATTTATTGGCTATCTAAGCCAATTTTCTAGGATTGAGATAAGTGGGTACACTATATCTGGGAGAAATTAAAGTGTACAATTATAATCCTTTGTTATAATTAAGGGAAAATAGTGTAGAGATATAGGATTATTGAGTGATACTTCATATTAGAGGGATTCCTTGGATTATTGAGGAATTAAATTGATCTATGAGGCCATCCACATCATAAGGTGAGTGATGAATATAGTAGAGAAAAATATACCATTTTTGTAAAAAAATGGCTAAGGTACCATTTGTGGACCTACAAAACAAGGATATTATTCTTAATGGTAACCTAGAATTACACTTGGAATGGCTATGTTGGGTCTTGAAACCGCTACTTTAAAATTTTAAAACATAATTTTATTTTCAAGGCCAAGGGATGTGTTCAAGAAGGTAAAACCAAGGTTCATTGTTTTAAAGGTTCATTTATAGATTATGAAGTGTTAAATGCCAATAAATGAGAATAGATAAGCTCTCTTGTACTTTGGTGTCAACTTAAACCTAGGCAGGTGTTCCTAGATGTGTCCTAAATAGGATTGAAGATGTTGAAAGATAAGACAATATGACAAATCTGGAAATTATATCCAATACAAGTTTAAACTCAAATGTTGTCATTGGGTTAAAGGCTAACCAAATGCACATGCGACCTCTTGTATAGCTAATAATGACATCATTTCAAGAAATAAAAGATGAAGGAAAATATACATTAATCATAAGATAACCAACTAGTAAGGTTCACAAATATTATAATTCATATTTAAACTATTGAATCATGAATTATAAGTATACCTAAATTAATTATAAACTACTAGTGAAGGATTTTTTATTTCTAAATAACTTGTGATTACATCCCCTGTTTCATGGACTAGTGCATATCTAAGGGGTTACATAGTCACAATTCATGAGAAGAAAACAGAGAATAGAAATGTAGAGTAATTTATATAAGTATAAGATTCATCAAAAAGGTATCAAATACAAAACATACTTAGTTATCCAACATTATATCAACAAGTGTGATAAGAGGAAACCTTAACATAATGCTATAAATTCTCTTAAAAGTACATAGATAATCTTGGAGATATTTAATATCTAACACACATTACAATATTTTCACTTGTAGATGCTTTAGAAACCCACTATCCTAGACTATAGTTAGACATTCAACACTTGAAACCCTAAAATCTACTTAGTACTCACATATATCCATTGGAAAATTTAGAGTAATAATGAATCCATAGGAACATAAATCTATCAATAAAAACCAAAGAAACCTTCCACAAATGAGATTTGCAATGAAAAAAGATAACTTGCCTCCAAAAAATTAATTACAATTAAATATAATGAAAGTAAATAACATTGATATATTGGAAAGGAAAAGAGCCCTAAAGCTCACAAGATTGTGAGAAGTGTCTCAATCCTATGAATTGAGATAAAAGAATAAAAAATAAACCTAAGTAAGCTTAATACTAAGGTGTGAATAGGTCCTAGAGTCTAACAAGCAACATAAAGTATCATGTTCACACCAACATCCCCCTCCTAAGTGTAACTTACCGAGGCACTAAAGTACTACTAAAAAGAAAAAATATGTGCCCCGAAAACTAGGCCTAATGAAGTATTCATGTAAAAATATAAAGATATCTCATAAATACATAAAAAGAGAAAATTTCATGGGAATAAACTCAATCTGTAAAAAATAGATTTAAAAATGTGAAGAAAGGAGGACTCATTCATTGGTCGCAACTAAAATTAATGAGGTGAAGCCAAAGATTTAGTAAAGATGTTCACAACCTACTCCTCAATATACAGATGACTATAATGGACATAAGTTGTTGAATGAAATGTATGGTATCTTGATGTGCTTCATGTTGCATTCAATGTGAATGGAACTTTGGTTATCACACCAAAGAAATGAATGACTATTAAGTAGTAGAGCAAACTTAGTCATAATTTATTGAAGCCACAAAACCTCTTAGCTAGAAAGAACTACACCTTGATTCCTAGTTTCAATGGATGATAATGCAATATTAGTTTGCTTCTTTCCATACCAAGAAATTATACCAGAACCAAGCAAAAATAAACCCTAAAGTGAACTTTTGTGAGTCAACAATATTATCCTTATTATAAATCAAGGATATTCAATGTGTATATTTTTAAAGAACATTAAGTACATATAGTATATAACTTTCGTTTAAAAAACATATATCTTGACAAAACTACTATCACATAAACTTAATCAAACAACTAATTTATAAATTACCATACTTTACAAAATATCTCTTAACATGTAATGCTTATGATTACCTTTTTGCTTAGGCTAAGAAGATTAAACTATTGGATGAGTAATGTTTACGAATTTATAACTATTGGTACTTGTCTAAGAAAACTTGTTTTTAACCTAATCTAAAAGATAATTAATGGACTTTTGTCATGTTAATTCCCTTCAAAATATGATTTCTATTAACTAAAATATAATTTGACAATATAATTAAAACTAATACAGTTTTTTCAATAGTGGCATGGTGTGATGGTTAAGTTGTGATGTTCTTGCCATCAAGGTTCAAACCCCATTGGAGTGTAATTATTGAGTATTTATGTTGGGGATGAGGTCCCTCAGTTGTGACTTCACCTATTCATAACTCCAGATCAAAAATGTTTACCCTTCTAATAAAAAATGAATACAGCTTTAAAAAATATAATATTTTAATTATCAAGAAATTAAATCTAAATTCTTAAAATTTTGTATATTTTTGTCACTAAATATTATTTTATTTTAATATGTCAATGTTATTTATTTAAATATATAAAAGAGTCCTATGAAAAACAAAGAAATGAATAATTCAAATTATTTAATAATAATAAACATATTACCATAGCAAAGACTAACTAGTAAACAAAACTTGCTAAAAAATAATGCGTCTTCTTCTAGGTTTCCAAAGGAAAGAATATTTCCACCTTGAGAAAATTTAATAAATAGAAAAATAAAAACGTTGTAAATGGACGACCCTCCCATAAAGTAAAAGCATCTAGATTTCTTATGACAACAATAAAATACGACTCAAATGTATTGCATAAAATGGCAAAAAAAAGGAATCTTAATTTGGGGTTAAATTACTAAAGCTCGTCATTTTAAATGAGGTCATTATTTTTTTGTTCAACTTATATTTTCAAATAAAATATTAAGGTTAATAAATAATTGAGAAAGACAAGTTATTCATTTATTAAAGCTGATTCATAATGATAATTAAAATAAGGTATATAATTAAATAAAATGAAATAAATATTATTAAATGATATATTTAATGGAGAGAATGCTATGTTTAAATTGTTAAGAAATAGTAGGGCAAGGACCACTAGTAGGGATAGAAGTAGATATATATGAGCCCCACAGTAGAACATTTAATATCCACTTGTAAAACACTTTTTTTCCAAAAAGTACATAATGTGACAAATTTTGTGATGCCACATCAGCCAAACATGTTCAAGGTACCCAGTGCCCTACTATGGGCCCCTATGTGATTTTACAAAAAGCATGTTGATGTGGCATCATATTTGATGATGTGACCCTAAAAATAAATTTTTTACGCAGATGAGTTGGCAAGTAAACTGTTGTACAAAATTTAGACTTTTTTGAAATCATATGTTATGAAATTCAAACTCCCAGAAGTAGGCTGCCCTACTATGGGCCCCTCTCCCCTAGATAATTTATCGATATTTTGTGTAATATGAAGTTGATATTTTTGAATTTGTCAATTTTTTAATTTAATTTGTTGATTTGTTTTTATGATTGTAGAATTAGTTTTCACAAGTCTAGATTTAAATTAATATGTGTTGGTCTATTTATTTTGGTAAGTTTGATGTCTTCAACATAGGTGTGAAAAAGGGTGGTGTTTATAGACATTATTGAGGACTTTTTTAGTTATGGATATTCTCTTTTGGTCACCCTTGTTATAAAGTCAATAATATGGAAAAAGATCAAAACAACTTGTAATCGTGCAATATTTCTAGATGTTGGTGTAAACAAATGATGTAATGATGATGCTCTGATTATGCTTACTATGTGATTATACAAATAAAAAATGAGACCTTTTATATGTCTAGATTAGATGGTTTGAAATGAATTGGGTTTTCTCATTAAATACAACATTCCCTAACACACATGTAAATATTTTTTGCACTTTAATTGACTTATAATAACTAGTTACTTGGAGTTAAAGGCCCAAATTTTAATTTTAATTTTGAAGGTTTAAGGGGACATTTTTGGAAATTGTGGAAGTGAATCAAGTTTATCTATGCACTCATAGATCTAACCCAAGTAAAGGAATGGATGAACTAAAGGTAATAACCAATTCATGGGGATGAGTAAAGAGAGAAATCAATTAGATTCATGATATTTTCCAACTTTCACCTTAAAATAAACCAATTGTACACTGGTCATTATTTTGAAGGAATATAGGTCAAAGTGAGCCTACAACTATAATGCCCAAATTTAACTATAGAAAAATAAAATAAATTCCAACTATTTTTTATTTGCTAACACAAATATATCACATCACTAAATGGGACAAGCACACTTACACAATATTATCTTTTTTATTGAAGGAATGCAAATTACAAATATGAGATTGCAATTAAAAGCTACAAGAAGAAATATTACAAAAAGATAATAGACTAGCAAAGAGCAAATTGCAAATAAATAATACAATAATACACCCAACAACATTGACTTCATTGAGGAGAATACAAGACCAATCAACAACACTGATTGATACTAAATTGGAATAGCTAAAGAGAAGGTAGGCAGGAACTAGTTGAAGCAAAAACACCCAAGAAGTAGTAGTCAATTCTATTGGACTAATCACCAGTGTCTCCCTTTGGATTCGGGACATGGACTAACCACCTCTCGTGGATCCGATTAGCTCTAGCATTTGCATTGGGCATTAACAGGTCAATCTTTTGGTGGAATGATACACGTGTTCCAACAAATGGTACCAAAGTCATGGTCATGAGTTTGAATCCCCTCGAGTGGCACTAAGGGGGGATTGTTGGACTAATCACTAGCATCTCCCTTCAGATTCAAGGCATGGGCTAACTACCTCCCATGGATCCAATTATCTCTAGTGTTTGTATCGAGCCTTAATAGGTTGATCTTTTGGCACAACAAAAAAACATGTTCCAACAAATTCTATGAAAAATACATTAATCCCTACGTTATACATACCCTCTTTTTACTCATTAGTGGCTCCACTTGTAGTTTAGTTTATTGAATTTGGAAATCCATCTTTAAATTCTTCTTAGACTTTATTTGGAACTAAAAAATAAAGAAGCAAGACAATAAAACACATTAGAGTAAAGCCTTAGAAATGTGAAATCCTGGTCATCATTATGATTATTAAAGACTGTTTCTCCATATATGCAACAAAATAACATGCCTAACACCATCAACAATAAAATTAGAATGTAACTCAACCCCAAGTAAGGCCTCTTCCAACTTCTCTTGTGTTAGGTAATTCATTAAAAATAGTGTTCCATTTTTTACAAATGAACAACCCCAAAAAATATCTCATGTTTTCATGTTTATGAAAAAATGGATAATTAATTGGTTGGATCATAATACACTTTAACCTGTCCCCAATGGGGAGTTTGTAGTGTAGTATCTTTCAAGTGATTAATTAAGCATTTTAATTGACTTTTTATCTCCAAATTGAAGCAATTAGTTTTGATCAGAACTTTTCACTAAACCTATAATTCTATTTGAAGTTTAGGCAAGGATTTAAGGGCATAATAAGAAGCAAATGCAAGTATATATATTCTTTAATGGAAAAAATAAGAAACAATAATATGAAAACCGTAACCAATATTTGAAGAAGTTGCATTGGATAGGGGTACATAACTTCGTAGATAATTTCAATGGCACCAAAAATACACAAAAAAAAAAAAAATTATTTATATTTGATGCTCAAAATCAATTGAGTTTTAACAAAATGCAATGGTAACTAGCTCACCATGTAAAAATCCCAAAGGTCTCCAACATTGCAAGGTCCTTTTTTAAATAGGGAATATAAATATTTTGAAAAACTTAAAGTTAAAGCAAGGGGTTTTTCCTAATAAAGAATATGTTTTTTCCACAAAATGGATGAGGTGGAGAAGTTGAAACCATGTTGAAGAGAGGCTTCTCTCCATTTTAAGAAATGGCATATACATTTCCAAGCCTTCTAGATAGATTGAAGGGGATTTGAAGCCTTGATTGAGAAAAAGGAATCATGAAGTATTTTATCTAACCACCCCACTAACTACCATTTACCTTTGACTAAGGAAAGGCTAATTATATTTTGTATGAGAATCTTCCATGGTTATTTAGCTACTAAAAAAATCCCTTTTTTTGGGTCTATTAACCCCAAACTACCTTTACATTTAGGCTAAATGCAATGAGTGCATGATGTGGATATAAATATGTTATTACCATCCCATTTAGCCCATAGGAATCATTGAATAATTTTGATTAATTCATCATACCCTTTTCCAAAAGACGTCTAATAGGATGAATAATAAACATGTGTGGTAAGAAATATTTTATTATAACTTTGTCTAAATCCATCTATGTTTAATTAATTGATGCAATAAATGCATGCATACAACTCAATGGACCAACAAATCACTTATTAAGCAATTCATTGACCTAGATGTGCTACATTTAATTTATCAAATGGAGAATCATAATTTCTTGGATGGTGCTAGCATTGTATGTGCAACTAAGAATTCTAAGTTTTCCTAATCAATTGTGTATAGAAGAATTAACAAAAGCAACTTCAATTGAAAGAAACTTAACTGAAAACAACTTTATCTAGAAGAAAGCCTAACTGCATAAAAATTGCTATGGGTAATCTTAGAAGGATAATGATTAATGATTCAATTGTGTTGCAACTACTTAAAATAACTATGATAATAATTAATTACTACTTCAATAATTCAATTCAAATTTAAATCAGGAAATGCAACTTACAAATTTATTCTACTGCTAGTAATTGTTAGACACACAGGACAACTGAGGGGGGGTGTGAATCAGTTGTACATTAAAATATTAAACCCTCATTAACCATCAAATCCTTATTATCATCAGTACAATGTAAGAAAATGAAACATAAATGCATTCAACACCATACACAAGTGAACAATAGATTTACATGGAAAACCTAATTAGGGAAAAACCACGGTGAGGATTATCTCACATAGATATGAATAGAAACACCAAATACAATAGGATCACTGCCAAAAGGGATCGCTACCCAAAAGAGAAGAATGAATCCTTGCTAAGGGCTTGCTTCCCAAAGGACTCACATAGTCCGAAACAAAGAAGAATAGAAGAGGACTATTACAGAGAGATTCACTATCTCACAACAACAAGAAAAATCCACCACTACAATGTTGCACCATTTGCAACCTTCAGTTTGCTACCTCCAACAACTTCAGGCACACAGAACATGTAGACATCTTCTACTCACTACGTTTGATAGCCTTAGGCTTTTAAGCTCACACTCAGATCACCACACTTGATCACATTCACACCATACACCCCACCATACATCACACACTTCTTCAAAAATTAACCTTGCTTATATATCCTCCATAAGCTCAAAAGCCTTCTCCATGTTGGCCACAATTAAACATATGCACCTCAAATGTGCAACTAACAAATAGGTTGGCACCAAACACTTCCATGGTGGAAACAACTAAAGGTAGATCACACTACGGGTTAACTAGAACCCAAGTCTACACTGACATGCTTCGCCATGCTTTCACAAACAATAAACAACCTCCCTAATTAGTGCTATCATACCAAGTTAGCCAAACCTACATTAACACTAACAAGCGACCACATACACACCTTTCCAAGTCTAAAAATACCAAATTGACCACATAGCAACATTCCACAACACCTAAGAATATTCCAACACCATCAAAATATTCAAAAATATTCTTGTAACCACCTAAAACTGAAGAATGCTTTCATTCTATACAACCAACCACATTTCCACAAACATCTAGATCTCACTCACCAACCTTACGAAATACTAAACACTAGATACTCCAAGGAAAGGTAGATATAAACAATATAAGCATGTTCACAAATCTGCAAGACAAGAAAACTCAGTGTGGAGAAATGTGAAGCAATATCCTTTCTCATAGAAAAGCTTCTTCACACGCAACACACTATCAAACACAGCTTCCACTACCGCATGATCTAGAATTGAAACTTTGGATATAGCACCTTTCAACACCTTTCATTATCACATTCAAATCGCACAATCATATATTCAACCATGAAGAAATGTGAAGCACAACATTGAACACACCTCTATCACACTGCACACTCTTTAATTCTAATTTTCTCAAATGAGCTTGGAAACCAAGTGAACTAGTTGCATCAACAACACCAGAAACACCTACTCAACATATCTACAACATCTACAACACCTGCTCAATACCACAAAAACTTCTCAACATGACCACACTAGAGGTTGACATCAAATCACATCTCTAATGCCAACATAGTGCAATGATCTCCCTAACCATATTGGAGGTTGACATCAATGACAACACTAGAAAATCTCCAACAATCTCCCCCTTTATCATTGATGGAAACACCAACTCTAAAAATCCATCAATCAACAGAAGCAACTTTGCAACTCCAACACTCAGACAACTCCCACCCTTACTTTAGTCCCTCCCCCTAACTAGGACATTCCTTACACTTACACTTATACTACTTCCTTAGAATTCACTCTATCTTTCCCTTTCCTTCATTTTTACCCCCCTTACTTGAGGAGTTTTTCAAACTTAAATCTCTCTCCCCCTTTGACATCAATGGAAAAGGGAAACAATCTCTCCATTTAACATCACTTGAAAGCTTCACTTTAGGAAACACCAGCACACTACTTTCTCTCAACTTCTCTCTCTCTCTCCACTTACTCCTTAGGGTACAAGATATTATCCCCCTAATTGCATAACCTAAGGAAGAAATTCATCTCCCCAAACATTGACATCTCAAAAAAAAATTACATCTTCTCTGCAAATTTCTTATACATGTCATCATTTCCTCTAAAGATGATTTCACCAACATACACAACCACAATCATGATCTGATCTCCCTCAACCTTGAAGTAAATATTTTTATCTACAGTACCCTTTTTGAATCCTTTTTGCAACAAGTATCTATCCAATCTTGCATACCAAACATCTGTAAAGACCTAACATGAAAATTCACCAACTGATCAACCACAAACGGACACATGAACCTCCAAACTTCATGCCACTTGGAGCATAAACTCTACTGACACCTGTAAACACTCCCACAAATCTACAAGACAATATTCCATTCCACAATGAAGTGTGGACTCACCAAAACATACACCCTATACTGGTAACCACTATCATTAGTAGACCCGGAATTTTTCCATTCATAATTTCTTCACCAGAGAACAAAACAATGTGAAAATACTGATTTAGACTCCTCTAACATCCAACACAATTTTATTAAAACCAAAAAGTAGGATTCTTCAAGGTGGACATATGCGGACCAAAATACCAAATGTCCTATATAGTGAAAAAAAAATATAACACAACCAATTTTCCACTTCAACTCTCTGCACTGGATCAAACCTTCTTGCAACTAAGCACTAGATTAACATGTTTATGCATGCTCATGCTACACATGATGGTTTTCACATTGATCTTCATGCCAAACTACAATGTTGACATCAATGACAACAATGTACTTGCATACTATACAACTTATGCTCATACCTCATACTCATGTTGCCAATAGACATATCAATGACAAGCTCTCTAATCTTCCAACAACATGGGTCATAAACACAACACTCATGCCAAAAAAATGGGGAAATGACTTACACATGCTATGCACAAAGAATACACTCCATAAACACATCATATAACACTTTTCCAAACACAAGACAAATTAAATACAAGTAGGATCAACAAAAGATCTCATTGGACAAATTCATCAATGTCACATCATAATTCCGCATTGGGCCAACTCATCAATTCCATACAAAGAATCATCCTTGGAAAACTCACTAAGGGCATAACCATGGGATAACTCACTACAAGGGTATCACAAGGATCATCATTGGGCTAACTCACCAATGGTGAATCACACACACACGACACTAGGGTAAGATGTTGGAGAGCTAGTTAGGGAGTGTCATCATAGTGCTCAAAAGTATGGCACCTGTAGAACCTATTAATCCTCTCATAGCTCGACGAGGATACTTTATCTTACAAGATCCAAGCTCCTTGAGCTGGAATGTCTTCCCAAACATCCTTAGTTTGTACTGGCACTCAAGGCATGAGAGGGGCATCCATTATCTTAATTAGTTATCGGTGTTTCATTAATTATCACTTGATTAAATGACTCCCCATCATGATCAGCCTACTTTCCACTTTTGTTTAGGGACACATTGGGAGATACTCCTATAACCCTCTCTAGTACCTTATTCCAAGGCTTTTCACACTCACCAACAAGTGTGGCACAAAAACCAATGCAAAAATATAATTTTCCCAAAGTCAATGAAACTTTCCACAATGCATGATATCACATTTCACCATGTTCCTTGTTTTCAAAACATAAAAATTCGATCATTTTCATACAAAAAATTTACATTTTCCAAATATTTGAACAAAGCAAAAAAAACAAGTTTTTCCCAATTCCACCATTAAAAATCATCAAAATTTTTAATTTTAAAAATCAAAATTCTAAGAGCACTCTTTGGCTACAAATATCTCCAACACCCCTCTTAAGCTATAAAATTGACATTTTCATCATTTCCCAAAAAATCGGGCATGGTAACCCCGTATTTTTGAAAAATATCAATTTTTTTTAACAAATCTCTACATTTACAAATCAAATTGCAAAACAAAAGGTTAACTAATTTTCTAAGAAAAAGAGAAAGAACTACAGAAGCATGTGAAGGTTAACTAATTTTCTAAGAAAAAAGAAAACTAGCTCATTGATTTAGTTGTTTCAAGGGGAAATGCTTTCTCCATACATAAATTTATAATAACCCACCCTCGACCTCTAACAATCTTATCAAAATGACATCTTATCAAATTTTTGAAATTGGTTGTCAATTTTTTTTTGTGATGGTTATCCGCTCAAACTTACCTTGCAAATGCTAAGGCATGCCTTATTTAAAGATAAAACTATTATAGACTAAATATATAAAAACCTACAGTCCTTTAAGGTTGTATGTGTTACTCAAATTTTCCTCTTGAAGTATAAAATCTTGTGAAAATAGGAAATGCATATTTTAGTATCAATAAGAAAGCACATAATTTACAAATAAGGCCATGGCACTAAAGACATGATAAAGGAAATAGCTGAGATAGTGAAAAGATTTGCAAATGAAATTTGAATCAAACAATCAGGGGAATACAACATATGATGGCCATTTTGAATGCAGGTTGACTTGGTTGCACACAAAAATATCATAAAAAATGCAGAGTAAATAATTGTGTAAAACAAACAACATTGCATGAATTGACCGATTTCCATATAATTGTAAAACTTTTTCTAGTTTTTACTTGCATTTCATGTATAGGATTCCACATAAACCAAGTCAAATACAAAGGTTTGTTACATACAATTATTATCAAATATTTCATGATAAGACTTGTTACTGATGCTAACAATAACATTTACATTACATGCATTAATATAGGAAGAATAATAAGAAAGAAAAATCAGCAAGATAAAACAAGAAGAGACCTAAGTTACCAGTCTTAGTATGGATGCGGGTATGGGTATCAGGTACCAGGTACTATGATACAAAAAAATCCTTAGGTATGGGTATAGGTTTGGATATGTGTGTTTGTGTATTCAAAATCATAAATTATAAATATAAAAAATAGTGATACTCATAATTTCCAATAAATAGAATATTTAAATACCTGATATTCATAATTTGCAAAAATGAAAATACTCATAATTCCATAATTCAGTGATTTGTCAAATCCCAATGTCATTACACAATGAAAATTACAATCAATATTTAATAGTCTTCATATTGTTCTTCATCAAAAGCATCAAAGTCAACATTTGGTTCAATTTCATTTGAACTGTAGTTAATTGAAGTGTCACTCTCACTAGTTATGTCACATGCAAAAGTTGTATCATCTATAGAGACTTTGGTAAGCTATGCAATTGTAGCATCTGAATTGACATGCTAAGGACTTAAATCCCAATTCTTTGTCACCCCTTCATTGTATTCAGGTGTCTTATGTGACAAGAGATGAAGGTTGGAGTGTAAATAGAGAAAATTTTGTTTTCTTTTGCACTCAAAGTGGATGGAGTAGGTATTCCAATTCCACTTAGCTAAAGAACTCATAACTTGTTAAATTTGCATACAATATTTAGTATTTAATTTTATAAATACAAACACTTGTAAACTATAAAATTATACTATTATAAAATATAATATATAGCATAATAGCAATAATGAAAAACTAGAAAAATATATTACATGCTTGTGAAAGAATTTTAATTGCAAAAGGTTGCAAGTAAATAGAGCCTTCATTGCATATGTGCCAACATTCATGAGAATATTTCTTATATTTGTCTCAAAGAGCGGAAACATTATGATTTCTTAAAGATATGAAGTGGCCAAACTCACTTAAGACACATGCAAAAGTTGACTCATCTATAGAGACTTTGGAAAGTTGTGCAATTGTAGCATATAAATTGACACACTAAGGACTTAGATCTCATTCTTTCTCACCCCCTCATTATATTCAGATGTCTTTTGTGACAAGAGATGAAGGTTGGAATGTACATAGAGCAAATCCATAGTTTTTTTATACTCAAGCAGATGCTCTTAATCGAGTGGATGAAGGAGCATGTACTCCAATTCCACTTAGCTGAAGAACTCACACCCTGTTGAATTTGCATATAATATTTAGTATTTAATTTTATAACTATACAAAGCATAAATTATAAAATTATATTAGTATAAAATGTAATAAATAGCATAGTAGCAATAAATGAAAAATAAGAAAGTAAGAAAATAAAAAGATACATAATTGTGAGATAATTTTAATTGCAAGAGCTTGCAAGTAAATAGAGTCTTGACCATGTATGTACCACCAATGGACATATTTCTTGTATTTGTCTCAAAGAATAGAAACATCATGATTCCTTAAAGATATGAAGTGGTCTTCTAAATACAGTCTTGTAGCTAGTAGCAACCCCTTCGTCTCTATATGGTGGCACCCTCTTCGACAAAGAAAGTATCTCTTTGTTGTAATAGTTTGGTGATAAAGAAAATGCTAAGAGATGTACGGGCATGGCCACCTTGTTCCAATGGTCAATGATGATCTTTTGTGCACTTTTGAAAAATATGAGTTGGGTCATGTTCTTTGGCTTTTATTATACTTTTTTTATTCTCAACCATGGAGTCCATGTCATCATAAATTTCACCCACACATGGACGATTTGTATCAACATAATCATACTAATGATGGGCTCAATGAAACTCTCCACGCAAGCCCCCGCTCATCATCTAAGATCAATGCTTTTACTTTTTTGGGCTATTTTTTGTGCTTAACTACCTTTATACACTCCAAAGGTTGTTGATGACTATAACACTCAATGCATCTCACACCTTCACAAGTCATCTTAAGACAATTATGTGAAATGAAAATCGAGTTCAACAACTTAACATGGTGTAAAAAAATACATGTCACATATCAACAATTAAAAATTAAAATTAAAAAAACGGATAAAAAAAATTAAAATTAAAAAATCTATTAAAAATAAAATTTAAATTACCCTCAACAACTCTGCCTTGGAGAAGGTCCTAAAGATGCCTTGTGACATATGATGACTAGTCACAAACATTTGAATCTCCTCAATCTCTGTGTAGATTTATTTGACCCACTCAATTTGTGTGTCATTTTTTTGCAATATCAAATTAACTGAGTGGACCACACATGGTATCCCAAAAATGTGACCATATGTACCCTCCACTATAGAACCAAATGCCCTACAATTTTTAGTGTTGTCCATTATGATGGACAATAGTTTTAGGGCCCACCATTTTAATGGATTCTATGAAGATATTGACAATGAAAGTTGTGTCTTTCACTTGTCCCTCACAATCCACTACCTTCAAAAAAATCACTCATTTAGAGAACACTGCTATGACATTGATAAATGGTCTATTTTTGCAATCTTTCCATCCATCAAAAATGATGTATAAACATGTTTCAAGCCAAGTATCCTTGATTGCTCTCAATGATGCCTCTATTGAATCTTTCTCGTCCCCCAATAAGGTGGTTGACACCTTTTCATGCCCCACGACTAACATAATTGGAAGATGCATTACAAAGGGCCATCACCATATCCTACCAATATGGTGATCTAACAAGATTGAAAGGAAGACCACTTCCATAAATACAACTAGCAATGCTCTCATCTACAATCTCTCACTTCATTCCTGAAGGCGTTCTTCAATAGGCCTCTTTTACGTGAAGCCAAAACATTATCTTCTCCAAAAAAAGGTGGCATTGGTATAAAAATATGTGGGTCAAACAATTATGATAAGTCACTAAGAGATTTGCACAAGCTTTTCTTGGCAAGAGAATGTGCTATTTCCTTTGATCTATTACTTACTATGTTCACATCCTCTTGTTCTTTAATATAAGCCAATATTTAAAGTTTTAGCAACCTTTTTTTATTTGGCCTAGGACAAAATCTTATTCCCTAGCAAGGAATAATGTAAAAGTGAACTTTCACTTGAGATTGCACACTCTTATACTCTTTTCCACATTGACTACAATGTCAAAAGTAATCCCCACCACCAAGAAATTATTCAATCATTGTCATATATCAATAAAGAGGTGACAATGCATCAAATTTAAATAAGCTCTCCGCATTTGGGGCAACCGAACTAGAACTACAACCATTGCATATGAACCTAAAACAAAAACAAAAAACCATTACAAATTAACCCTACAACTTTAAAAAAATTTAAAAAATTGACATTATAGCCTCTTATTATGTATAAAAAGTTCAAAAAAAAATCAAAACTTACTTTAAAAAAAATATATCAAAACTTAAAAACAAATGAAAAAAATACTCACCTTTGATGATTAAATCTTATTTGTGCAACTATTTTTCCCCTTTAGGTATAGGTTTAACTCTCCTATAGCCCTTACCTTAAAAAAAGAAATGAATCAACCTTTAAAACCCAACGCTGGTAGTTTGGAGGAAAAATACATAATTTTGGTCTTGTGTTTGTCGAATGAGTTGAAAATTTTGTTATGCCCTCACTTTAGGGCAACCAAATTCTTTTAGGATTGTTTTTTTCTAATGCTTTTAAAAATGTTGCTTTATTATTTTTGGGGTAGGCACTGTAGGTACCCTTGGGTTCACCTGGGTACGTCTCGAGTATCGTTTGGGAACCCGAGGTGCTCAAGCGATACCCTGTGCGTACCCAATTGCAAACTAGGACCAAACCCAAACCCAGATCGAACCCATACAAGCGTATTAAATCATGTCTGGGGGGGAATGTTTTCTCTAAAGAGAAAATTATGGTAGCCCACCCTCAATGGGACCACTATCTTACAATCTTGCCAAAATGCCATTCCATCAAGTTTATAGAATAGGTTGTCTAACAAATTTTTTGTGATGGTTATTCATTCAAGCTTGCCGAGTAAATGTTAAGGCATGCCTTATTTAAAAAAAATATATTACAGACAAATATATGTTAAACTACAATCCTTTAGAGTTGTATGTGTTACTTCTCAAATTTCCCTCTTGGAGTGTAAAATCTTGTGAAAATAGGAAATACATATTTCAGCATCAATACACGTCCATTGAATTTACGAACAAGGGCATGGCACTGAAGAGACAACAAAGAAAATATGTGAGGTGGTAAAAAGATTTGCAAACAAGGTAGAAGAGTTGAACCAGACAGTGAAAGGATTGCAGTAAATAATGGCTGTTTTGAATGCAGGTTGATTTGGTTGCATACAAAACTATCATTTGAAAAACAGATTAAACCATTGTGTAAAACAGACAGCATAGTATAAATCTACTGATTTCCATAGAGCTGTAAAACTTTTTTTTTTAACTTGAATGCATGCATAGGATTTCATGTGAACTATGGCAAATACAGAGGCTTGCTGCATACAAATTGTCAACAAATATTTCATAGCTGACAAGCCTTGTTACTGATGCTAACAAGAACATTTACATTACATGCATTAATATAAGAAGAATAACAGTAAAGAAAAATCAGCAGGATAAAACAAGAAGAGCACATTTTATCTCTCCATTTACAGAAAACAAGCATACTTAACCACTCGCATGTTTTGACTTACAACACCTTCCAAGATTAGAAAAACCATATGAGCTTTGGACAAAACTCACTCTTGATACCAATTTGGGCACCCACACAAATATCTCTGGATCGTTTTGCAATTTAATGAGTACAGCTTTCAGAGGCAGGCAATTAGGAGTACGTATACAAGAAATGATGAAGAAGAGAGCCAAAAAATTGGCTACATAGAAAGCTTGAGACGGGGAGAAGGGCACATGTATTGAAGAGCTGTCCATTTGCAAACAGTCATGTATGCACCTATCCGATACATTCCCTGCAATCAATTCAGAAAAGTTCCAAAGACCAAAGCACAAACATTAGAAACTAGTTTTAATTTTTACCCAGGTGTCAACCAATAAAAACATTACAAGATAAGTTTAGATTTTACCCTGCTGTGCTTTACAGAGGCAATTAGGAGTATGTATACAAGAAATGATAAAGAAGAGAGACAAAAAATTGGTTACTTAGAAAGCTTGAGACAGGGAGAAGGGCACATGTATTGAAGAGCTGTCCATTTGCAAACATTCATGTATGCACCTATCCGATACGTGCCCTGCAACCAATTTCAGAAAAGTTCCAAAGACCAAAGCACAAACATTAGAAACTAGTTTTAATTTTTACCCAGGTGTCAACCAACAAAAACATTACAAAATAAGTTTAGATTTTACCCTGCTGTGCTTTATGATTGGAGATGCTTTACCCCTATTTTTAACAAATGAAATTGTTTTTTTCAACCAGGAAAATATGAACAGCCCGATCAGAAAATAAGATTAGAACAATTTTTTAAGGAAATTAAATCAGGAAAAAAGCACAAACATTAGGGAAGCGGATTAATTTATGGCTCTACACAAAGTTCAAGGCAAGGACTAAAATGAAATGAAGCGCAATGAAAACATTAGAATCCCTGCTGCAGGTAGGGACTAATAATGGTCAAGTGATGCCTACATCTCCAACCATTATTTGAGATATCTTAGTTCTTTTGCCATTTTAATTTACAAACATTAGGAATATTATGATTAGACTGAAAATTATATTTACATGAAATGTTAAAAAGGAGCCTTGAAAGAAGAATCTTGTGATTTCGAACTTTCCCCCACTCAAGTAACCAGATCTGAACAATGGTCATTAGCAGGTAACATAACCAAGAGATGGTCTAATCTGAAGCAAGTAATCTCTGGTATTTCATTATACTATGCGATACAAAACCCACCTGCACGGACAATTTGATATAATATAATTTAGGCTCAAATGGCATACCTGAGTCACAAGATAACATAATCAAAAAGACAAAAAGAGTATATAAGATAACCAAGGTCATAGTACACAACTATCATTCAACCATTGACTTGATTGTAAACCCTTTCCTAACCTGCTTGCTGAGCAAATTTCCATTTCCTTCAAGCATTTTTTCTCTTTTCATATTCTGATTCTTTTGGATCCTTCCCCACCTGTTCAGTTCAGAACTGTTCGAGCTTCCTGAATAACAGTTCAAATGTTATGAATCCTTCAATACTTAGTATTATGAAACAGAGCTTTAAAAAAATACCCCAGTAGTATATACATCTAGGAAGCGACACATACGTAATGCAACATAGTATTCTCAAGTCAAAAGTGTGGTCTACTTCTCTAGACAGTCAGAAACACTGAAAATAAAAGTATAACTTAATTCCGTCTTACCACTGCAAGTCTGATACCAGGAACCTTGTTATGCCGCAATCCTGTGCTTATAGCTTGCTTCACATAGCATCACCAATAGTCCTTGCAAGAACACTGCCCGTGTTTGAAATGATGGAAACGGTTTGTATCTCTCACAACAATTTCTCTTGCAACAATCTTGGAGATAAACTTGGTTGCAGTGTGGCAGTCACCACAAATTCGAAGGTTCTTAACAACTCTAATGGTTGTGCCGGGGGATGTGTTTAACAATCCAAATGCAATTGCCAATTTTTCACTATGGTGGTAGAGGAGTAATTGCTTCTCCTCCTCCTCGACATCATTCAATGCTGATCCTGTATCTGAAACATACCCTGCTGCTTTCATCTCCAAAGATAATTTCTCTAACTTTGCATAGATGTCATGTGTTTGCGGATGTGATCTGTCTCCTACACAAAAAGCATGTACTACTTTATGGACTTCGATCCAACTACATCCAGGTATCTTTTTAATTCCTCTATCTTTCATTAATTTCCTTACATTGCAAATATCATCCCACTTGCCTGCTTCTGCATAGACATTAGACAGAAGAACAAATGGTGCAGCATCTTTACTTTCCAACTCAAAAAGGAGTTTTGCAACAGTTTCTCCAATCCTAATATTCTTATGTGATCTACAAGTGCCAAGTAAACATATCCACACTACTACATCAGGTTTTATTGGCATTTTGATGATAAAATTTAAGGATTCCTCAAGAAAGCCTGCACGACCAAGAAGGTCAACCATGCATACATAATGATCCATTGTAGGCATGATGCAAAAAGAGTCACTCATGAGATTGAAGTATTTACATCCATTAGGCATTAGACCAGCGTGGTTGCATGCATGTAAAACACAAATGAAGCTTACACGGTTGGGGGTTGTTCCAGACTGCTCCATTAGTTCAAATAGCCTTAAGGCATCACTGCTACAGCCATGCATTGCATATCCTGCAATCATTGCATTCCATGAGGCCACATCTGGATTGTGCAATTTTTCAAATAACTTATGTGATTTCTGTATGTTGCCACATTTTGCATACATGTCAATCAAGGCAGTAATAACTATATTAGACAAAAATCTGTTTTCAATTATTTTTTGATGGATCTCCATACCCAGTTCCAAAGCTCCAAGTTTGGAACAAGCTGGCAGGATGCTTACAAAGGTTGATGAGTTTGGCTTGACACTTCCAATTTGCATTTGATTAAAAATCTTCAAGGCTTTACCGAAAAATCCATTTTGTGCATATCCAGCAATTATTGCAGTCCATGAGACTACATCTCGTTGAGGCATTCCTTTAAAAAGCTTTAAAGCCTCGTCAATATCGCCATTTTGTGCATATCCTGTAATAATTGCATTCCATGTGACCACATTTCTTTGAGGCATTTTTTCAAACAAGTCACGTGCCTTCTGTATGCTTCCACATTTGGCATACATGTCTACCAGGGCATTCACAACTGGATCCCACAGAAATCCACTTTTAATTATTTTTTGATGTATCTCCATACCCTGTTCCAAAGCTCCCATTTTGGCGGAAGCTGGAAGGATGCTGGCAAAGACTGCAGAGTTTGGCTTTACAACTGCCAATTGCATTTGCTTAAAAATCTCAAGGGCTTTACTAACAAGCCCATTTTGTGCATACCCTACAATCATTGCATTCCACGAAACCACATTTCGGTGAGGCATTTTGTGAAATAATTTGTGTGCCTTCCATATGCTTCCACATTTTGCATACATGTCTATCAGGGACGTCACAACTACAATGTCTGATAAAGTCAGGCTTTCAATTATAATTTTGTGGATCTCCGTACCCTGATCTAAATTTCCAGTTTGAGCACATGCTGGGAGAACGCTTGCAAATGTTGCTGAGTTTGGCTTTACACCTGCTACTTGCATTTGTCTAAAACACTCAAAAGATTTATCAACAAGCCCATTTTGTGCATATCCTACAATCATTACATTGAATGTGACCACATTATGTTGAGGCATTTTTTTAAACAATTCCTCTGCCTTCTGCATACTTCCACATTTTGCATACATGCTGATCAGCGCAGTCACAACTATCACATCGGGTAGAACACCGCTTTCAATTATTTTTTTATGGATTTCCACACCCTGCTCCAAAACCCCCATTTTGGCACACTCTGGAAGGACGCTTGCAAATGTTGCTGAATTTGGATTTACATCTTCCAAGTGCATTTGCTTAAAAATCTCCAAGGATTCATCAGCAAGTCCATTTTGTGCATATCCAACAATCATTGTATTCCATGACACCACGTTTCGTTGAGTCATTTTTTCAAACACTTTTTGTGCCTTCTGTATGTCTCCACATTTAGCATACATATTAATC
The DNA here is from genome assembly GCA_007258455.2 of Sequoia sempervirens. Classification (NCBI taxonomy): domain Eukaryota; kingdom Viridiplantae; phylum Streptophyta; class Pinopsida; order Cupressales; family Cupressaceae; genus Sequoia; species Sequoia sempervirens. Next base: position 275,030,936 of record VDFB02000008.1, read on the forward strand.
AGGGTATTCTCGACTACAATATCTGGCAGAAATCCGCTCTCTGTTATAGTGTTGTGTATTTCCATACCCTGTCCCAAAGATCCTACTTTGGAGCAAGCTGCGAGGATACCCGCATATATTGCTGAGTTTGACTGTACATCCGCCAATTGCATTTGCTTAAAAATCTGCGAGGCTTTCCGAAGAAGCCCATTTTCTGTAAATACAGCAATGATTGCAGCCCAGGATACCACATCTCGTTGACGCATATTGTCAAACAGTTCACATGCATCGTGTATCCTGCCACATTTTGAGTACATACCTATCACGTTATTCATCACAATAATATTAGATGCAAATCCACATCTAATAATTTTTCCATGGATTTGCAAACCATGTTTTAAAGATGCAGCATTAGCACATACAGGAAGAACAATGGACAAGGTGAACTCATTGGGTTGGACAGTACTTAGTTGCATTTGGTGAAACAATGTCAATGCCTCTTGAGGAAATCCATGTCTTTTGTAGGCTGCAATTATCATATTCCATGAGAAGTCGTTCGGTTGAGACATATGGTCGAAAACTTTGCGAGCATGAACCAAACTCCCGCACTTGTCATACATGTTGAGAAGAGTATTTTGTATTAAAGTATCTGCGGCGAATGTAAATCCTCTGTCATTGATGAGAGAGTGAACTTGTTTACCCTCTGAAAGGGCTTTCTTGGCAATGCATGCCTGCAATAGTTGAAGACAAGTTGAAGAGCTTACAGGAGGGTTGTACGTGGTAAGCAGAATGTGTAATGCCTCCTTTAAACGACCATCTGCATAGAATGCTCTGAGATTGAGATTGGCATGGGCAATGGAAGGCATTGTACGGTTGAGCTGTGGGAAAAGTTATTGTAGTTCATTCTACCGCAACAAACGATCAACTCCTGGCTGCCCCGAATATTTGGTACAAATGACTAATCTTTCCTTTCTCAGATTTTCTGTCATTACACATCAAAATCGACATATCAAATCCAATTTTCAATGCTCTTAATCGCTTGAAGGACTTAGATTTTTTGGTTTTAACCTAGACTAGCAATCAATTGGTAGGCTATTTACCAAATGATGTTGTTTGTTCATCAATGAAGCGTGAAAAAAAAACCTCTGAATCAGGAAGATATTCAATTCTATTACCAACAGGCTCAGCTTATGTTATGTCTGCAATATCTGAAAAGAGGGAGAGATATTATATAATATAATATAAGAAAGATGATATAGAATATTATATATAATAATTATTATTAGCTATAATATTTTTTATATTTTTATTTAATAGTTTTTATTATAGAATATAATAGATAATAATAATAGTTTAGTCTATGTATAACAATAAATATAAATATATTATATATATGATTTAATTTGTACTATATTAAATATATATTGTATTATATTTGTATATTAATTTAATTTATACTATATAAAAATATACTAATTGTTAACTATAATAATTTTAGATTATATATAATCTAATTTTAATTAATATGTTAATTTAATTTGTATTGTGTAATATTGTAATAATAAATATTATTATATTACATATAATTTGATTTGTATTGTACAAAATATACATTATATATTGTATTATATTTATATGTTAATTTAATTTATTATATAAAAAAAATGCAAGGGAGTGTGCAGAATATGTATTAGAATCAGCCATTACCAGACGTGCTAGATATGAATGTTGTTATAAATTCTAAGAAGAGCAGGGTGAGCAAGGGGAGAACTCGAAGAATAAGTATATTAATTGGTGTCTAGAAAATTTTGTTTCAATTTTGACTGGTTTTTTGAAAACTTTTATGAAGTTAGGCAACCTATGAAAGATCTTGGGTACTTTAGTAAAAATGAGGTTGTAACGGTGATGTAATAGGGGGGTGGAAGTTTTGTAAATTTGTAAATCTGGTAGTATCAAAAGTGTCAATGCTAATATATCATGTAGATATATTATAACATAGAATACTATATGCAAGAGCTAATGTAAATATTTGAGTTTTATACTCAAATTATGTAACTTTTTTCTTTGAAGGGCTATAACCGGAGGTTTTCTTCTGGATTCTTTCCTACCGATATGCCCTTTGAATCCAGGATATGTACATTATAATTATAATTAATATATTATAGTGGCTAGTCTGCTTTTGTTTTAAAAAAATATTAATAATTATAGCATTTTTATTTTTATTTATTAATTATTATTATATCATATAATATATATAATATTATATACGATAAAAGTTATATTATGTGTAATATAAGTTGTATTTTATACAATACAAATTATTTTTTTGGTAGGTAAATACATATAATATAAATTATAAAATATTTATATATATTACATATTGTATTATATTTATATGTTAATTTTATTTGTATTAGATTAAAATATATTAATAAGTAATTTTATTAATTTTATAGTTGTATGTAATAATTTTTATTATAGAATATAATTTATATATAGTAGATATTATAAAAATATATATAATTAATAATTTTTATAATAATAGTTATAATGGAAAGAGTGAAGAGATGGAGAGAAAACACTCTGCAAGTTGGGCTAACTCTGGTTAGGGTTTCTCATCTGTGTGTGGGGGGAGGCTTTCCTCCCCCAAGTACGGCCTCTGTACTTCGCATTTACACAGCCTTGTTGGGCTCTGGAGTCTTCAAAGGTCTTAATGGAGGGGGGTACGAAACCCCTTGACCCCTAGATATTATTGTTGGCTCGCAAATGGTGGAAGAAACACATCCCAAAAGTTTATGTTTGTGGCTAGGAATTCGGCTCCTATCACAGCGGGGGTGAGGTTTGCAATAGGCTCCTACGATGGTGGTGAGGGCTTCTACAGTGATGGCAGAGAGACAGGTAAGGACTCTGTTGATGTGTTTTTATGCACTTCTCAACACAGGCAGTGCGTAGGTGCACTACCTCTCTTGAAAGACAATCTTCCACAATCAGATTGCAGAACACTATCCCAAGGTCTCTAATGTTAGGTTTTGGGAATATCTCAATTGTTTGATGTGATTTGTTGGAATCGCAAGGCGGACTTACGGATGGATTACAAAGCATGGGAAGTTGAATCTTGAAATGGAGTTCCTAAGATGGAGAAGTTGTTGTGCATTTGATGTAGGTTCAAACAATAGTCTTGAATTCCATTTTATCATTAGATTTGGCTTTACAATGTGCAATGAACCTTGGCATAGGTCACTCATTAAAGAAAAAAGGAAAAAAGGGCAGGGCAGAGAGAAAGTTCCTAGACCTGCAACTAACTGTGAATAGTGATAACAGAGTTCCTGCAATCGACAGCTTCCTGAAACAATATTCCACTTAACCAGAAATCTCACAGTCTCATGGAATTTGTGCTATCTTCTAAGGTCTGCAAATGTTTCGTCTTTCATTCGCCATATGTAAGCATGAACAAAGATGAAAGTTTTGGAGTAGCTTTGAATTCAAGCCTAGACTAACTATACACGGCTATCTACCATCAGCAAACAGTAAAAAGTATGGACTAAGAAGTCATCTACACAGCAGGAATTTTTATGATCATAGGACAGCATTCCTAAAATTTATCAAGACAAAAAAATGGTTAACTAGAACAGCAATAAAATCTAAGTTAAACATCTAACAATGGAGATTGAATCAAACAACATGTGAGAAACTCAGAAAATGCACCAAGTCAATGTCTTTTCCTTATAAATTTCTGCAGCATGTCTTTACAACAACTCAACTCTCTTTGCAAATGAGAGGAGACCCTTATTTATAGTGTCCCAAAGAGTCAAATGAATGGCCAAGATTAATTCTCATTGTGTGGCCAAAATTCATTACAAAATAGGGTTTCACCTACCCCCAATATATCACAATTTAAAATTATATTTTGTCCCTTCCCTGTTTTGTCCTCTAGTGACGGCATTGTAGCATTTTGTCTTTTAGCTAATTGTTGTTTTATTGTAGCTACTCTTTAGGGAGCTCTTTATCATCAAGAGGGTTGTCCTCCTGCTTCTTGGATGCTGCATATGCTATGAACTTAAGGATGACCGCCTGGAGCTTGTCCACTTCAATAATCTCATACCTTAGCACTTGGTAGCTCCACTCCTTCATGTTATCCTCTAGCCTTTTCCTGTCCTCATCATACTTTGCGCCCTGGTCTTGGAATAGCTTTGACTGATCGAAGGCACGGGCAACAAAACTCATGAATTCCACCGTGATTTCACTATACATCCCGTCCTCCATCTTCTTTTGGAAGTAAGGCTTCACCTTTTCTAGATCCATTTGCACTATGGGCATATCATATTATGTCATCATCTTGAGATAACGAGCACATTCTGCCCTAATTTCCTTTATCCATTCTATATCCAGATCCACCTTGCTCATTATTTGCTCCAACCTTTCCTTCCTATTGCCAAAGTCCCGCCACCATACATCCATTAGCTAGTGATCGTCTTTCTTAAATGCAAGCTCCCTTTCCCACGTGGCTTCTGGTAATTGAAGGATAGCCTCGATCTTTGGAAAGATGGAGTCGTATGCTGCAGGGAAGTCAGTGCATAGCCCCTTGGTGCTCTCCAAGGATTGATGCAGGTCCAAGAACTTGTTGGTTGTTCGAACAGCCCGGCCAATTCTCATGTTTCCAATGTATAAGACTTGTCAGAACCAGTCTTATGTAGTCCTCTCTAAGTTCTTTCTTCTCTCCATCTTATCGATTTTCTCTTTGGACAGAAGTTGGGGTGCGGTTGTGGACGTGGTAGGCAGGTCGTCCATCGATGACCACTGCTGGCTATAATCTGTTAAAGCAACCACCTGTGCTTTAAGCTCATCTTTTGAAATCTTGTCCTGCCTTATCAAATGTACCACCATGGCCACTGACTCCTCAAGATGCCCTACCTTCTGTTCTCTAGTGGCGGTCCCTAGATCCATGGTGGAGATGTTGTAAGTTATCCCTTCCTGACCTACCACAGGCGTGGCTACTTGCACAGTTCGAGACCCAGAAGCATCCATCGTTACCTTGGATCGGATCTTAAGCTTCTTTTCCTTCTTTGTTGTGATTTGAGCTCGGGCTAAGATAGCCTCTAGTCTCGCTCTCGGGTCCTTTAGTACAGGAGTTCTTCTCTCAAGCTGTTTCTCTAACCACTCTAGCATGGCGGACTTTCCCTTAGGTGATCCATGATCACCCTCGCCTCTCTTAGTCAAAGCCTCTAGTTTTTTTATCTTCTGAGGTCCTCCCTCCCCTTTTGGTTGCATCCCCCTCTTCTTCGTCGGAGTCTTGGACGAACACGAGGTGCTTGATAGGAAGCCTGGTAGACAGTTGTTGCATGGGACTCTCTTTTCCTGCCATCTCTTCTTCTTTCTTTTCCTTAGCACGCTCAACTTCGTGCACAGGTTCCTTGGATTGCTCGACTTCGAGGCTCTTGACAACTTGGGTTCCACTCTCAGGTAAATCTTCCCTTGTACTATCTTCTAGTGGTTGTCCTTCTTCGTCAGGGGGTGACCTTTCTGCTCTCGCCTCAGTGTCCTTCAGCTGTCGGGCCAGCTCTTCCTCAAGATCATCGTTAAAGGTTTGCACGATTACCTTACCACTGGTGCCATCTTCCTCGTCCCCACTCTCGGAAGAGCTCGTTCCCTCCTCATAAGCCACCCTATCAATGGTTCGGTGTTTGTACTCCGGGTGTTGGTTGTATTCATCGACTTCCTCCTCAAAAGGCTTTGAGGCCTCCTGTTCTCATTCCTCCCACTCTTTGGAAATTAGCATGGTGGTTTCCATGGCCGGTGGCCCTATTGGTGGTTGTGAAGGCTGAGCGGTAGCGAGGAATTGTGCAAGGGCTACTTGAAGAGTGGTATCCATTAGGATCTGGGAGAGCTTAGGGGGAAGATTCTGCATATGTCTTGAGAGAGACTCAGGCATGGTGGAAGTGGGAATAGGTGTTGTTACTATTGCCAGAGGGAGCGATGTGGTTGGTGATATGGCAGCGGAGGAAGGGGGAGTAGTTATGGTAGAAGAAGAGTCAATAATTATTACAGACTCAGTCGAAGGCGAAGGGGCAAGATGGACAGAAATGTCCACTGCCGACAGGGATGTGGTGATCATAGCTAGGGAGGTAAGTGGTACAACGACAGGGGCAGGGAGATCCAATAGGGGTTCCAATTGATCTGTACTCTTTGCTTCCTTCTCTTGGGTTGAGGGCTGTTCTACGGTGCTCCCTGTTCATTTGAACCTTTTGGAGGGTGAGCCCCCTATTTCTTTCCTTGCATAGACCATGGGGTCAGGAGACTGTTCTGTTTCTATCTCCTTTCTCTTCTTGGATCTGGTGACCAGAGGAGATGTGGAGGTCTTGCCAGTCGAAGTGGTGGCAGCGGCATCCTCTGTGGCACTTGGCTCACTTTTGAGCCTCTCATAAGTCAAAATTACTTTCTATTGTTTCAATTGGGCTATCCGTCCATCAACCCACTCATTAGTACGAGCTAAGATTGGCTTGGTTATGATTTCGAGGTCATCAACCTCCTGCTCGTCCCAGTCTATTGTTGGTAGCGGCAAGTTGGCAATTGCAAGGTACCTAGTGTCCATTATGGTGCTATCGTCCTCCTCGGCCTGGTTCAAAATAGGGAACGGCTACACCTTTCTTATGAAATACGCTGTCATCCGCATATAGTGCCTTGCACGTACCTCTTTATCCTCTTGACAATCCCCCCAAAAGTCTTCAATGTGGTGGAGATGAGCGAACCCCGACCCTAGCACCTTTTTTATGTGGCCATATGGGTCTATCCGTGGGTGAACAATGTGTAGGTGAAAATGGTAATCTTTTAGTTCCTTCTCAGAGTTACCAGCACAATGGGAAGTTTGTAGTTGGTACATGCCCTGGCCGAGAGTCATGGGATAAGAGATCCTTGCTATGTGTTTGCTACTGAAGATCGCATGTATGTGTTGGAGCTACCGAGAAAGCTCTAGTAGGATGATTCAGTTGTTGGGGTATCGACTCAACCTGTTTGGCCTTTTAGTGAAGCCCTGGGCACGGATGTATGTGAACTTCGGGTATTGAATGAAGAGGAAGGCATAATGCTTCAAAAATGCCCTGGCACTGTGGGAGACCCTCCTCTCGAAGTCCTTGAAAATCACTCTGATAATATGGCCGATGAAGGCATCATTCACTCTGCAGTATTCCCTCTTGAAGTTTCAGTACTGGACCTGTGGGTACCTATCATAGGCCTTGAGTTTTTGACCCTGCTCCTGATTAGGTGCTACAAACAACCCATTGTACTACCTCCAATCTGCCAAGGAATAGACGAGATAGGGAGTCATATAGAACTTGGAGCTCTTCTTTACATTGATGAACTGCTCATGGAAGCAGTTGCTTATGATTCCTCCCCAGTAAAATGAAGTCTTTATGGTGACGTCGTCATTCCCCCGAAGGATTTGCTCGACGAAGTACACCATCCATTCCTAAAAGAAGGTGGTCGTAGGGAGGCCCATCACCCTGCTTAGCATCGTGACCAAGTCGTGGTAATCTTCGTGAAAGTCACTGCGGAAGAGTTCGTGAGGAACCTTCGCAGCGTTGCCCCGCTTTTCTTTAAGCCAATGCTGATTTATTGACCTTTTACAGCCCGCTAGATTATCATCCCATGCTACCCGACATTCTTCTATGGTGGGGACTTCCATCTCTTGGAAAGTGGGGATGTGGAAAGTCTTCGTGATCCCTTCAACCGACATGTCGGTGAGGACATTGCCCTCTCTATCAATGATTGTCCTTGTGTCAGGTTGATATTCCTCCCGACAAGCCATGACCAACTCGGGGGCCATGAGGGATGGAGGGAATCCAACAGCCTTTGCGATTCTGCTTTGCCTTATCAATCTTGCATTCTTGGTTGTAGGATTGACCCTGACCCTTTGCATGAATTTGTCAATATCGACATGGCTGATATTGGTATCTGTGATCTCCTTCCAATCTATGGTAATCTTCAAGTGCAGAGGCTCACCCTGAAACTAGTATTTCATTTGTTCCTTGTCCTCTTTCCCTCGAGGAGTCTTTCCTGACTTTTTCCATTTGTCCTTTTTGAAAGTTGCCCCCAAATGTCTTGCACCCGATTCCATATATTCTGCAAGCAAAAATCATAGTAAGTGCAATTGACCATGAAAACATCCATGTTAGCCAAAATCCTAAAGATGAAATCCATTTCAAATAATCTATCAAGCATAACATGATACTTTATCTCTCGATGTCATCAATCTTTTAGTTGAGGGCTTTGGGACAGTCCGGGCCCGGAAGGCCAGACTTCCTTGGCAGGAATGCTGTTTGGAAAGGAAAATAGGGTGGAGGGCTCCCAGAGATTCTCTTCGATCGAATTTGATAATTTAAAAGGTTCGCAATGAAGAAGACCAAGATTAGGCACGTGGGTTGAGATCAAATTTCGAATTGGGCTCATTTGGATTAGTTTAGGGGCATCCAAATGTACAAGGTCAGAAAGTTGTCAGGAGATGGCTGTTTGGGAACAACAGATTAGAAACGGAGTTCTGGAGATGGAACTCCGGGGTCCGGGGTCCGGCGGGTTGCAGGGTGGTTAGAAGATTGTAATTTTACTTGAGCCCCTAGGTCTGAGGCACCGAGAAGTCGTTCATCCTTCACCGGTTGGTACTGCTATTGTTGGTCAGGAGTCTGGAGGGGGCGGCCCGGCGGTTAGAGAAGGACTTCCGAACGGCGGGGCCTAGCGTGAATGAGGGTGTTCATTGCTCAAGTTGGATCCCAGCGGCGAACGGAGGTCTAGAGCCCAGAGGTCGGAAGGACGTCGGGTATTCGCCAAGAGGAAAGTGATGTCGCTATGAGGTCTTGGTGAACACTAAGAGTCCTACCGACAGAGGAGTCTTCAGCGTAAGTTTTCCAGGTCGAAGAAAGGTCTTAGCGAACCACCAATGTCTCCTCGACTCAGTTCGTGTTTTCCCAAAGTTGAGGGGTCGGCGTGGGGTCTTGGAAAACGCGCTATGTTTTGCTGACGAAGAGCCCTATCAGCGTAACCTCTTGTCGACCTTCGCGAAGTCACCCCGATAAGGGATCCGGGCTCGCCAAGACAAAGGGTTTCGTTGTGAAGTCCTGGCGACCGCTAGGAGTCTCGTCGAAGGCGAAGGCATCGGCAAGACCAAAGGAGCTTGCGGTGAGGTCTTGGCAACAGATGAATGTCTCCCTGACAAATCACTCGACAAGAGCAGGATATGCTCGGTGAAAGGTCTTGCTGAATCGGGGAGGTCTTAGCGACAGCAAACTCGGCAAGATGAAAGAAAACCCTCCATGAGCTTTGCCGACAAGGACTGGTTTTGCCGACGGAGAACAAGGAGTGGAATCCCAGGCGTGAAATCGCAGGTACCTGGGCCTGAGAGAGCCAAAAGTTGTTTCGACATCTTTTTTTTGCTAAGTCTTCACCAGCAAAGGGAGCGTCTGGGCCCGAGGGTCACGAATTCCCCTGCGAAGAACGACTGTGCGAAGATAAAGCTCCAAATTGGTCATGGGGATGCTGTGTTGGTTTACTCAATTTTTGAGGACATGGGTTTTGTTCGTCGTGCCGTATTTTATCCTTCACATGTTTTGATGGTTATTATTCATTTTAATCCCTAGAAATCATGAAAACAATGTTCGGGAGGGTGAACTAAGGACCTACCTCGAACACTCAATGTGGGGAGGTGTGGGATCCACTCACGATCGATGAGGTGCTGGTGAGGGCGATGAGCATGAAGGTCCCGAAGACGGTGGGATCCTCTAGCAAGTTCTCTGATCACACTCTGTAACACCGACAAGTGAAAATGACAGGAATGAACCTTCTATTTATACCCCAATTGCCATTAATGGCCCTACTAAATGTAGGTACGGCGAGGCAAGGAAGTTGGTGAATTTGAATTCATCAACGCCGATGAGAGACCCGGGGTTTGACGACCGGGAGGGGGCAGGACGGTGGCTGTTTGATAAGTTCCTCTTGGAGATTCACCAACGGCAAAGGGGAGGTCGGGACCCAGAAGGCAGAACTCTGCCAGAGGTTCGCCGTGAGGAACGACGAAACACTCACGGAACCTCGGTAGCAGAACTCTGGAGTCCCGGGCCTGGAGGGTTGGTTAGCTGTCAAGATTTCCATAGATTTTAGTAGACGGAGAATGGGGGTACGGACCTCGGGGTCTGAGAGGACGCGAGCCAAGCCCCGTTGGGAACAGTGGGTGCAACGAGGAAACCAAAACCGTCAGGCCCGATAGGGCCCCGGGGCCTTTGGCAGGGGAAAACTGCCAGAGAGACTCTGCGAGGCACCAGAACCTAAAAAAATTAAAAGGGGAAGGTACTGTCAACTTATGGTGAGACTTTGAAGCAACATTGACCATTCGGGACACCAAAAAAGGGGCACGCAAAATGAGGCAGCGACAAAAATGACTTGACAAGGTGAAAGAAAAGAGGGTCCCCATTCGAAACGGGGCATGTGTGCCGAGGGAACAACAAATGGCGACTCCGTTGGGGAATGCTCCTAAGCGTTCCAAGGGTAAATATTCATTCAGGACTCAAAATCTCTAGTTTCGCAGACCAAGAGCGGCTTCCAAAGGTGAATCTGGGAGAATGGGATACTTAATTGGGTCGGTCTACGTAAATCCCAAAAGTGTGTGCAATGAGTTCATTCCTTTCTGTGGGCTACTGACCAAGGGCTGTTGATTCAATCGAGCAAGCTACATAAATCATCTAACACCAAAAGTAACCTGGACATTGCTCTGCTGCTAGTCAGGCGTCCATAGCCCCGACGGAGTTGTCACTGCAATCCCACGGATATTGCTCTACTGTCGGCTGGGCGTCCATAGCCCCGATAGAGTTATCTGCACACCCATACGGTCATTTATTTTTCTACAATTCATTTTTCCTTCATTTTGATATTTGTTTCAATATACCTTTTCTCCTTTATCATTTTGCTTGATCGGGTAAGCACTGATGCCTACAATGGGTTTCAGACCACGGTGGTCACTGGAGCAGACTCAAGATTTTTTTTCACACACTTGGGTGTCATAGCAACCATAGTACAATCCTTTAGAAATGATTATTATATGTTTTGTGCGAGATCTAAGATGTGCGTAAAGAGATCCAGCCAAGGGTCAAGTTCTAAGCAGAGTTCAGACAAGGAAATCATTCATGGGTGTTCTTTAGAGGAGGGTTGAGAGTGAATGTTTAGCCGAAGAACACCAAGGATAGATAGCAAAGTAAACCATTCATCGAGCAAGCACAACTACTACTAAGGGGAGGGGAACATCCTTTCAAAACAAAATTGTCAGGAGAGAGAAAACACAAGAGTGACGCAAAACGACAGGACGTAGGCAAACCAGAAAGGGAAATCTATCATAACCTATATACATTTACAAAGAAGAGCCCGAGTGAGCTCAAGCCTGGAAGTAATGCTTTAGGTGCTGCCCATTGACTGGCAATGGGACGTTCTCACCAGTTAGGGTCTTTAGGCGAAAGGAATTCTCTCCCAAAATCTCAGCTATTTGAAAGGGGCCAAGCCAAAGCTTGTCGAATTTGTTATATCCCCCTTTCTTTTCGTGGGCCTTGTCCCAATACAGGACCAGATCGGCAATCCTAAAGGCCTTAATATTGGCTTGACGGTCGAACCATCTCTTAACCACGCCCTAATGCTTGGAAAATTTTTCTATTGCATGGTCTCGAACTTCCTCTAAATGCAGAAGCTCAGCTAACCGAGCTTCTCTATGATCTCCTCCCTCATAAAAATCATTGATAAACTGAAGAGTAGGAATCTTCAGATGGATGGGAAATATGGGTTCTAGGCCATAGACGAGGTGGAATGGGGAATTTCCAAGGGCAGCCTTGTGGTGAGTGCAATCAACCCAAAGGGTGAAACAGAGCTGGGTATGCCAATCCTTAGGATTCCTATCTAGCAGTTTCTTGATCACAGTAATCAGGTTCTTATTTGTAGATTCGACAAGGCCATTTCCTTGAGGATAGTAATTGGATGAAAACTTAAGGGCAATTCCATAGTCGAATGCCCAACTAGCAAATTTTAATGAGGCAAAAGCAGGTCCATTGTCACATACCAAAGCATAAGGACAACCAAAGCGATTTAAAATGAAACTTTCTAAGAAGTTAGTAACTACTTCATTTGTGCATTGCTTACATACGATTGCTTCCATCCATCTAGTATAGTAATCAGTAGTAGTAAGAATATACCTGTGTCCTGCAGACGACGGAGGGCTTACCGGACCAATGAAATCAAGACCCCATTGTGCGAACGGCCTTACCTCCAGCACAGGCTACAGTGGGACATCAACATTTTTTTCCCTAGTGGCAGCGGTCTGGCATGTGTGACATGAGCGAACATGGCAATGGGCTTCCTTGAAGATAGTTGGCCAATAATACCCTAATCTCAATATCTGATGTGCTGTGGAAGAACCAAAACCATGGCCCATGCCAAATTTGTCATGGAACTCTTTTAAGACTCGGTCTACTTCCTCCTTACCAGGGCATCTTAAGTAAATGCCTTCATGATTTTTCTTGTAGAGAATGGACCCTTGTAGCATGTAACCATTATTTTTCAATCTAAGGGCATGATTTTGGACTCCCTGCAATTGCGGTGGACACTTGTAGTTTAGCAGATAATAAACAACATTCTTGTACCATTCTCCTAGGGAGACATCCTCAAGCTGGTACTGCTGCATAGTGAGTTCAGGTCCAGCCTCTGCCACTACTTCAACAATCATGCGGGTGAGTACCTATCCTCTCACTAGCTTCATTGGTTGGATCTCTATGTCATATTCTTGGAGCAGGGTGACCCATTTGGCTCTTCGTTCACCCAATTCATTTTGCATGAGCAGTGTTTTTACTGCTAGGTCGGGGACAATGGCAAACACCTTATTGCGTAGGATGTAGTGTCTAAATTTTTTCACCCCTTTGACGAGAGCATATGCCTACTTTTCAACATTGTGATATCGCAATTTAGCATCCTTCAGGGGAGCACTCATGAAAGTGATCGGATGCTCATTTCTTTCATCGTCTTTCTGGGTCAACATGCTAGCACAAGAATGCTCTGAAGCGAACGAGTAGATGTAGAAAGGCTTCAAATAATCTGGGCTGACTAACACAGGTGCCTTGG